>JANJXV010000087.1:3000000-3570438 GCA_024803745.1 Megascapheus bottae
TTATATATTTGAGAATTATAACTATTTTAATTTGCCAATGTGTTAATTGGCATGTTGCCTCCTTCAGAGTTTAGTTTTATGGGCTTCCTGTATATTCTGCTTATTAATCACTTGCCAGATATTTCCTGGATAATTCTGTAGCCATCTACTCACATTAATGACTTTTTACTTTATTTTACTGAATGCTTTAATTCATTGTAATCTCATTTGTGAATTCTTGCTCTTATTTACTGAACTATTTGAAGTTTCACTCAGGAAGTTACTACCTAAACAAAATGTTTCATTAATGTTCATATCTGTAGTCTAGTGGGTTTTTTTAAGTTTTAGTACTTAAATTTCTGTGTTCTAGAAAAACAAGGAACATCCAAAATTTATGTAATACTGGAATATCTGCCACAGGATAAGATGTCTGGAATTGTGGTCATAAAGAAGGAATCTCTCTGAGAGGAAACATTTAATTACCATATATACTGTCCTTTTGTGTACACATGTTGAGCCTTTGTAGCCAGACTATTCCAGCTTGGCTCATAGATGAGAAGTCACCCTACATTTGTTTCCAGAACACAGAACAGAAGCTTGAATTGGGAACCATTTATACATTTATTGTTTTTAAGAATTAACAGTGTAGTTTGTGGGAGTGTAAACTCATTCAACCACTATAGAAAGCAGTACAGCATTCCTCAAAAGACTAAACATAGAATTCCATTATGATCCAGCAATTCCACTACTTGGCATTTACCCAACCTTCCAGATACAAGGATAGACTAAATCCACTAGCACTATTTAGCATAGCAAAGATATGGAACCAACCCAGATGTCCCTCAATTGATGAGTGGATCAACAAGAGATTTGATATTTATACACAATGGAATGCTATGCTGTTTTCAGAAAGAACGACATCTCCCCATTTGTAAGGAAGTAGAAAGACTTAGAAAAAAATCATATTAAGTGAAGTAATCCAGACTCAAAGGAATGTAGGCCCAATAGTCTCCCTCATTTGTCATAATCAGTAGAAACCTTGGGCTCTCCTAGCAGAGATTTACAATAGTAAAAAATCTAGAGACATAAGGCCAAATAGTATGACACTAAATGTAAGGACCTCCAAGGTAAGGAAACAAAAGCCATATAATGAGTGATTGCTGTACTTAATGTACTACATTATCTCTTATCTCTTTTGCTATCCCTTGGTTATATCATATTGTTATAATATTTTACCTTGTTATCTGATATATTTTATATGTGCTTAATTGGTTATTTGAAATTGGATAGGGAAGGGGGAAAATCAAGATGAGTTGGGGGAGGGTGGGAGGAAAATTGGGAACATGTCATGAGAAATGGTATCAATGTTTGTGAAGTTATGAACCTTCTATCTGATGAATATAATGTAACCCTTCTATTAATCACAATAAAATATATGGTAAAAAAAGAATTAACAGTGTATTAAATACTTTACAAATTGTCCACCTTAGGAAATCTAGTACATTTATTATAAAAATGAGTAATACCAAAATATTTCATCCATTATTTGAGTAACAGATGCAGCATCTCTATTCCCTCATAATCATTGTATGTATACATTGTCATCCCTGATAGCATTTGGGTACCATGGAACAAAACACTGGCACTTTACCTGGATACAGGTGAGCTTTCTACAAGTTGTTCTAGAACTGGACTTCACTTCGTAGAGTCAGTGAATTCTCCAAAATATTCAACCGACCTTTCCTGTCTATCTACTGGAAGTTTGCCAACATACACCTAGCATTGAATCATTTGTTTATATTCAAGTAAGAATTCTAATAATACCAGATGATTTACCTGCAGGTGAAATCTATGAAATAGAATCTGGGATGTGGAGTGCTTAGAGAATCACCCTTATTGACTATAACCAGCACCACATGTTAGGGGCCAGAAAAGTGCTAGCCTTAGATGGCCCTGTGGAGTGTGCTGGCCATGGTTCTCTGATCCTCTCTGTGTCTTTTGTTCTTTATGGAGACAGTATTACCTGGAACAAATATTAGATGCATGAGAAAATGAATAATTATTTACTAAGGGTACACAAGAATGTATCTGAAATGAGTATCCCTAACTTACATATAGACAAATCAAGGATGACTTTGAATGGAGTGAGAGATTCTACTCACACAGGCTTATCAAGGAAGCAACTGGATTTACTCATTCATTGCAGAGAAATGAGCCATCTATAGTGTAGCAGCATTACTCAAGCCACTGAGCATAGTATACTGAAATGATCACAAAAACACAAGCTCTACTTGACTCCAGGCATTGGAAAGTTAGACATTAACACTATAAGTCCTAATCATGTTCAGTAGGTATGAATTTCTCATGGACTAGGCATGATGTAATTTTCTCCTACTCCAGACTGTACTTCACACTACAGAACTAACTCACAAAGTGAGGTTTTTTTGGGGGTGTGGGGGTTATGGGAACTTGGCCTGGGCAAGTACCTGAGTTCTTCAGCTCAAGGCTACTATCCTACCCTTGAGGCAAGCCCCACTTACGATTTTCTAGAGGTTAATTGGTCCTTTTGGGCTCAGGCTGGCTTTGAACCTTGATCCTCAGTTCTCAGCCTCTTGAGTAGCTAGGATTGCAGGCAAGAGCCACCATACCCTGATATGAGTGTGTCTTTGTCTGCAGAGACGGTATTTTCAGTGTGGTGATATTTGGATTTTGCTAAAGGAGAAAGAAGATACAGGAGGTCAGGCATTGTTTTGAGCTCCAGTTGAGACACCTGCTAAGAGTTGAGTTGTGTAACACGACACTGATATGACAGAGAACTTAAGGTAAAGAACTCTCAGAAAAGGGCAGCTTTTTTAATAGCACTGGGTCCCTGGTTTCCTCCTTGGAAGCTACCCTCGGTAACTATTTGGATTTCATATAATGTTATCACCTGGGATTCCAAAGGGGCTTATCTTGTGCTATTCTGCTCTTTGAATGGATAATGGCCATCACTGATCCCCAGCAACAACACATTGATAAAGAAGGGAATTTCCGGACTCAGGTTCTGTCCTATCAATTGCCATCACGTGTACCTTGGATATGTGGCAGGATAGTTACTGAGAGATCTCTGTATGTCTACAGTGTAACTCTCCCCTGGTTAAATTGAACGTGTAAGCTTGAGTCAGACCTGGAATGCCATGCCTTCCTTCCCTTGGCCCAATTGGAGCTCCAAGAGACCATCAGAGCCAAGCCTGATGATTCATTTTGCAGGGCTGAAAAATAGAGTCTATCTAGGAATTGAGGATTTAGGACAAAACTTATGGGTGGCTTTATCACTGGCCTTGGTCTAGAAGTAAAGGGACCCTAAAATACAAAAGAAGGAAGCTGAAAATTTTAGTATGAAGCTAATTGAAAGGACCTCCAGGGTACTAAAACAAAAGCCATATAATGAATGATTGTTGTCCTTAATGTACTATGTTATCTTTCATCTCCTTTGCTGTCTCTTGGGTATCTCATATTGTTACAGTATCTCACTTTGTTATCTGATATGTTGAATTTATTTGTATTTGGTTACTTGAAATTTGATAGGGAAGGGGGAAAAACCAAGACGGGGGTGGGTGGTGGGTGGGGGGGAGGGTGATGGGTACCAAGACATGTGAAAGGGTATCAATGTATGTGAATTAATGCACCTTCTATCTGGCAAATATCATGTAACGCTTTTATTAATTACAATAAAATTATAATAAATAAATAAATAAATAAATAAATAAATAAATAAAAGTTACGGGTTGGCAAATCCTGCATTATTTTACCTTTGCAAAGACTTAAAACAGTAATACACAGTACCGTGTTGCTTCATGCAGCTCTATCACCAACTGCAGTATTCATTCTGAATCAAAGGCCCAAAATAGATTGATAGCTACAACACTGACTTTGGCACATAGCTCAGTAGTAGAATGATTATCCGTGCTATCTTCATCCTCACTTCTGATGTTCAGTCAACTGAGAGATTCATTTTTGTTCCACACAAAGGGAAATTGCTAGACTATTCCCAGTCCACCTTCTAGTAGTAATACTATCAATAGTTCAAGACCTAGAGCCAGAGCCAGCTCTAGCACCTAGTCTTATACTAGAGATTGATACTGTCCAAGATAACCTTGTGTACAAAAAGATCTCCAGTAACTTTTGCAGAGCTATAGCTGGCTTTCTGAAATTCTGTATCACCTGAAACCAATCCAACATTTCTAATGAAAGTTTTAGAGATCTCATCCATCAGACCCTGGCCTCAAATTCTTCTTACCAAGATTGTTGCTTCTCCTTCACCTAATTCTACCATCAATTCACATTTCAGTTTGGTCTTGGACATTGTTTTGCTTTTTGGCAGCTGTTGAGCTGTAGTTCCACCATAGCTAAGACATATAGCTGATTCCAATGCCCTGCCCTCCAAAACTGAGGCCTCTGACCTTTTCCTTACTGAGAGATATTGTATAGGTATATCTATTGTTTCTCTGCTGAGGTAATGGGGATGTACTTAAGTTTGTTCTTGATTGAGAGTTCTTAGGGTACAATGACTGCCATGGTCTTTGTGTTTACCCTACCTGAAATCTATTCCTGTGTTATTGATTGATAGATTTTTGTGACTATCTAATTGACTCCAAAGGTCAAAAGAAAAAAATGGAAAATTTAAACACAAAACACAAAGATATTCATCTGAATTACAAATGTGTCTCAGGGTATTGTCTTACATTAAATGCTTGGGTAACATTAAGCTTGTAGAGTTTTACATAACTAATGCAAAGGTCAATTAATTGTTTATATCAAGGTCCTTCAAATGAATACCTTTCAAATTGAATGTCCTTTTCCTTGTCTAATATATTTCTCAAGAATATAAACTGCCATGGATACAGAGCTCACAATGATTTTGATATTTCAATATTAATTAGTAACCTAAATTGGTATATTCAGTTAAAAATTAAATATATTGTTCATCCAGTTGTTTTTTTCAAGCTCTTACTGTGACTATTGCTTTTCAGTATTGCAAATTTGACCCTCAGAAACTTTTACAGTAATGCCAATAGAGTGACTGACAAGTCTGAGAAGATTTTCATATTAAACCTTTATTTCTTATAAATTCCAGGCAAGTTTTGCTTAAAATCTAGTTGCACTCTTCACCTTGTTGCTTCAAATGGAAATTAAAAGTGTCTTTTGGCATCTACTCTTTTTTGATCTGTCAGTCACCATTCTTCAATCTGAGGCATGACATCATGCCACTGGGACATGCCATCCCAGCTATGAGCAAGGAGAAGAGAAATTCTAGACCTACTACGATAGAGTTATTTCTAGAAACTAGGGTCTACCCAAAGGCTTTTGGGAAAAACTTCACAGATAAGAGGTGATGGATGGGATGGTACCAAATCCTAAATGGACTCACTCTGGACTTGCCCTTTCAAAATTAACCAGGTAAGGGAGGTCAAAAGAAAATAGTGCATAAGTATGGCTATTTAACATGAATGCTTGTCTATCTTCTATCCAGACAGAAAGTTGCATGTTTGAACTTGTTACCGACTATTTCTATTTACAGTGGGTCTCCCATTCACTCTCTATATTCCAGGCATCTATAGTGCAGTAACAGGAATGATCAAGACCTTTCACTGGACCTGTAACCTCTCCAATCCAACCCTAGGTTTTGAGTTCTTATTCTTAACCAGTCCTCTACGCTCTCTCCTAAAAAGTTGTCATATATTAACTGGTCAGAAGTGGTTAGGGACATGATACACAAGCTCCAGAACTGGCTAGATTGCAAGGGTCAGGAACTAAACATGTCATCCAATTTGTTTTCCTTTCCACCCTGAATGGGTGGTTTCCCTCACCCTTATATATGTGTGCCCTCTAATAACTTATTTTTTCTTATTGTTCAGATCCTGCCTCATAATATTTCTTTCAGATTTCATCCAGGGATGCATATACATGTTCACCACTCAGGGACTCTTGCAACTTCATTCTCCCTTATAGGATCATATCTCTGAATTCCACCCCTAATATCAACTCCCTTTGCCAGCCAGAAACAGCCAGAGAGTCAATGCCAGTTTATAACTATCAAAAGGTGAGAATGTTAATTCTGTTCTGAAAAATTTGGCCCTTCCTCTTTCATACTTTCCATGTGAAATCACATGTAGATCCTTATTCCATTTTTCTCAATGAGTATCAGCATGTACTCTCCCTAGAAGTCCCTGCAAAGTGTCATTAACATCGTTAACTTGTTTATCTGGGATCACTGGGAGTATAACAGGCTTTGAGGTCACTTTCTTGTCTGCCTGGTTATACATCCTACAGAAAATAAGAGGTTCCCCAGGCTTTGTGGTCAATTCCACAGGGGATGTAGATGCTCCTCTGCCCCACCCCAAGTGGGCTCTCTGCAAACAACCATGTCTTGCAGTAAAGAACTTGAACTCTCCAAAATCAACTCATTTCTGCTTGAATTGTGTGGCAGTCTCTCTTCAGAAACGTTTATACGTTGGTGCTGAAAACAGTATCTTTTTACTTACACTTTCCTTTCTTTTTAAAATGACTTTTTATTGATTGATACAGTGAATTGTAGAGTGTCAGGGACTGCCCCAAGATTTGTGGGTTTGCTCCAGTCATTTAGAAAATAAGATCATTGTCTAGTTCTTTCCATGCTGAATTCATTCCAGATTCCTGATGGTGTATGCTCATGTACCACCAAAATACCAAAAATATCCATGGGTACCATAAAGCTCAGACATGGGGGCCCTCTCTCTTCTACGCACACTGAGTATTGTGGTCTGTGCCCATTTCTTTTTCCATTTCTTTTTATTTTCTTTTCCCTGTTCCTTTTTGCCAGTCCTGAAGATTGATTTCAGAACATAGGGAGAGTCCCTGAGCTTCGTTTGCTCATGGATAGTACTCTACCACTTGAGCTACATGCCACTCCTGGCTTTTTTCATTTTGTGGTTCTGAGTAATCAAATGCAGAGCTTCATGCACGCTACCACAAAGCCACATTCTCAGTTTCCAGTTTTCATTTCTGAGTTCTCAAAAGAAAGCACAGGAGAAAAGCTCCTGACAACACAGGTGGAGAAGAAAGGCCATTCAGTAGCCATCAGACTCCAGGCTATGGAACTGACACTTTTTTTCTGGCATTGACAGAGATGTATATAGATCTGGCCTTTCTGGCTTGTGCTGTTGCTCTCAATGCTTGCACCAACTGAGCCCAAACCTGTGCAACTAATTATGTTGATGTTCATTGGGCACTGGTACCTCTCACATCTTAAATGGCCCTACCTGGCAATATGCCTCAGCTGGTAGTGAAGAGAGGCCATGTAGATGTGATTTCCATACTGTATAAACTGAACTAGGAGTGCTTGCCTATGGTGGTTGGTATGGCTGAGAGCTGGGCATCAGAAATAGAATCGTCCTACAGTACCAGGGTATCCAGGGTGCAGCTTACTTGCTCTAGCAGGCCTCACATGGGTGCAGGACTGAAGTGGACCATGAACAAACTCCTCAAGCGCAGATGCTTGAGCTTCCTGCTGCAAAGACACTGGGACAAAAATTTTTGGTTTTCTTTCTTCAGCAAACATGAAATCAAAGACAAGGCCTTCAAAAGCCTCAGGTTCCTGGAGATGACATGCAGATTTCCATAAAGAAAGAAGATATAGTACACACAAAACTCCTGGAGATGCTGCCAATGCCTTAGATGTGACACATATTTGCAGGAATATCAGCCACTGCTTGGGCAAGAAGCACACAAGTTGGCACTCATTTAGCAGAAGCTGTGGAGGTGAAGGTTCTTCGTATTGCTGAAAGTGCCTTGATTAGTAGAGCAATAGCCTTGACCAAAACTTCTCCGTGGCAGTGCTCAGGACCGGAAGCTTTAGCCCCAGGACCAGAACACATACACACACCCACACACACCCACCCACCCACACACACACACACACACACACACACACACACACACACGCCACGCGCCAGCAACCATAACCACCATCACTAACACCACAACAAGAATCAAACAGCAATGAGAGATTGGGGGACATGGTCAAAAAGGAAGGCACTATTTTCCTGAGTGTGACTACTGTACTATTTTAGTTTAGTCTACTATGTATATCACCTGTATAATAACAATAAAATAAATAAATTAAAACAACCACGATCCATAAGACCTCGGTCTCTTTAGTAGCTGGGATTATAGGGTGACCCACTGGTGACTGGCTTGAATCAGACTAGTTTTAGGCATGGCTTCTTAATGTCAAAAATTATTGGCTTTCAGCTCCTGTATAGAGTGCTGGTGCACTGCACCAAGAGCCTTCTGGATTTTAGAGATGCAATCTGACAGAATGTGCAGCTCTCAAGCAGAGGTGGACTCATTCTTTTCTCTTCCTGGTCCACTGGATCAGATAGGCTTGGAGAAAATCCTGGGCACCATCTTTGATTATCAGGGCCATGAATTTCATCAGAGGCTCTTGTTTTAAAGCCAATCTCCACTGAATTTTTAGTCAGGATGTTTGGATAAGAGATTTGGGACATATCAAAGTACCCCCATGTTTAGATGTTAGGATTTTCATTCTCTAATTTGAGAACTTGTAGTTTCCACCTACTGGAGTAGTACTTCTTCGCAAGTAGCATAATAAGCCCTTTCTGGATAGCTTTGCAGGTTTCCAAACCTGTGACTTACTCTCATGATCCCCCAGGAGGAGGACCAGAACTGTAACATCATCTTCATCATCTTTTTGTGACTTCAGGAAAGACTTCCATGAAAAGGGGTTGGTTCCATATCTTTGCTATGGTAAATAGCCCTGCAATGTTAATATTGGCTAGAAATTCATCCATTTCTTCTAGATTCTCAAATTTGTTGGCATAAAGGTTTGAAAAGTATTCCCTCATGATGCTCTGGATCTTGGATATTACCATTGTCCTTTGTGATTTTGTTTATTTGGGTGTGCTCCCTTCTTTTTTAGGTAAGACTTGCTAAGGGTCTGTCAATTTCATTATTTTTTTGAAAGAACCAACTGCTAGTTTTGTTAATTCTTTCTACAGTTTTTTGGACTCCAATTTATTTAAATTTGCTTTCATTTTAATAATTTGCTTCCTTCTAATGGGATTAGGGTTGGCTTGTTGCTCTTTTTCCAAGAGCTTAAGGTGAGACATTAAACTGATGTTTTGTGATTTTTCCAATTTCTAATGTAAGCACACAGAGCGGTAAATTTTCCCCTGAGTACTGCCTTTGCTGTGTCCCAAAGGAGCTGATATTTTTGTGCTCTTTTATGTTAAATTTTACAACTATTGAATTTTTGTTCTGACCTCCTCAATGACCCATTGGTGATTCAATAATGTATGGTCAACCTCCATGAGTTACCAGGTTTTCATTGGTGGACATTTGTGTTCAGTTCAAATTTGATGCCCTTGTGGTCTGAGAAAATGCACGGAATAATTTCAGCATTTCTGAATCTGCCCAGATTTGCTTTTTGCCATATAATATGGTCTATTTTGGAAAATGTTCCATGTGCTGCTGAAAAAGACATACATTGTGACTTTGCTGGGTAAAATAATCTGCAGATGTCTGTTATATCTGGTTGGTCTACACAGTTGTTCTATTCTGAGGTTTCTCTGTTGAGTTTCGTCTGGTTGACCTGTTCATAGGTGAGAATGGTGTGTTAAAGTCACCAGTCACTGTGTTTTGATCTGTGGGTAGTTTTAATGTAAGTAAGGTTTGCTTGATGAAGTTCGTTACTCCAGGATTAGGTGTGTAGATGTTAAGATGGTTATGTCCTCCTGTACAAGAGAGCCCTTTATTAGTATGTAATAACCTTCTTTGTCTTTCTCACTAATTTTAGTTTGAAATCTATTTTATCTGATATGAGGATGGCATCTCCAGCCTGTTAATGGGGGCCATTAGCTTGATACACTTTATTTCAACCTCTCACTTTCAAAACCAGTTTGTTCTTTAAGGCAAGAAGTGTCTCTTGAAGACAGCAGATTGCTGGATATTGCATTTTGATCCAACTAGATAGTCTATGCCATTTAATTGAAGAGTTAATTCCATTGATATTGAGAGTTAGGATTGAAAAAAATATGTTCTAGTTCCAGTCATTTTTAAATGTTTTCATTAGGGCCTTTGGGTTGACAGTTCTTGCAGTATTTATCTGGCATGATTTCTAGGCAGTGCCATTTCTTTGTCAGTATCACGTCTCTGTTGGCTTTGAATGTGCAGAATATCTTTGAGAATTTTCTGTAATGCTGGTTTGGTTGTTAGGTAATGTTGCAACTTTTCCTTGGAATGGAAGGTTTTTATTCATCCCTCAGTTATGAATGAGAGTTTAGCTGGGTACAGTATTGTTGGTTGGTAGCTACTTGCCTTATGGGCACGGCATATATCCTTCCATTCTCTTATTGCTTGCATGGTCTCTTCTGAGAAATCTGTGGTTATTCTGATTGTTTTCCTTTGTAGGTGATTGTTCTCTTCCCCATAGCTGCTTTTAAGATCCTTTCATTGGTCTCTATTGATCCTGTACACATTATAATGTGGTGGTGGGATGTCCTCTCCTTGTCAGGTCGGTTTGGGGATCTAAAAGCTTCTTGTATCTGGATGGGCCTGCCCTTCTGGATATTTGGGAAGTTTTCTGAGATGATTCCCTGAAATATATATCCAATACCATTGACCTCTTTCTCCAGACCCTCCTCAATACAAAATAGCCTTAAATTAGGCTTCTTAATTGTATCTTGGGCCTCCTGAACTGTTCCCTCATATTTCCTACATTTGGTTTGACTCATTTCGTTTTCTTTCTCTATAACAACTAGATTATCTTCAACCCCAGAAATTCTGTCTTTTGCCTTATCTAACCTGCTATGAAAACTTTCTACTTTATTCTTCATCTCCCTTCTTTAGAATTGCTCATTTTTGATGCCTTGCATCTCTTGTTTTAGGTCATGTATGGATTTCTTATTTTTTGCTTTATTTTTTTATTGTAATTAGTAAAAGGGTTACATGATATTTGCCAGATAGAAGGTGCATTAATTCACATACATTGATACCCTTTCACATGTCTTGGTACCCGATTCCCTCCCCCCACACCCTCCATCCATCTTGGTTTTCCCCAATTCCCTATCAAATTTCAAATATCCAAATACAAATAAATTCAATATATCAGATAACAAAGTGAGATACTATACCAATATGAGATAACCAAGGGACAGCAAACGAGATGAGAGACAACATAGTACATTAGGGACAACAATCATTCATTATATGGCTTTTGTTTCACTATCCTGGAGGTCCTTTCAATTAGCTTCACATTATATGTCCTTATGTATCAAGATTTTGCTCTATCGCAGAACTCTGCTAGTAGAGCCCAAGGTTTCTACTGATTATGACGAATGAGGGAAACCATTGAGCCTAAGTTCCTTTGAGTCTGGCTTACTTCACTTAATATGATTTTTTCTAAGTCTTTCCATTTCCTAACAAATGGGGCGATGTCATTCTTTCTGACAGCAGCATAGAATCCATTGTGTACAAATACCACAACTTGTTGATCCACTCATCAACTGAGGGACATCTAGGTTGGTTAAATATCTTTGCTATGGTGAATAGTGCTGCAATGAACATTGTTGTGCTAGTGGGTTTAGTATGTCCTTGTTTCTGGGTGGTTGGGTAAATGCCAAGTAGTGGAATTGCTGGGTCATAGGAGAGTTCAATGTTTACCCTTTTGAGGCACTGGCACACTGCTTTCCATAGTGGTTGAACGAGTTTGCACTCCCAAGAACAGTGTAGTATTGATCCCTCCTGGCCACATCCCCTCCAGCATCTGTTGTCATTCGTTTTCCTGATCTTGGCCATTCTAGCTGGAGTGAGGTGGAATCTTAGAGTTGTTTTGATTTGCATTTCTTTTATGACAAGAGATGTTGAGCATTTCTTCATGTGTCTATAGGCCATTTTTGTTTCTTCTTCAGAGAAGACTCTCTTTAAGTCTTTGGCCCATTTTTTAATGGGATGGTTGTTACGTTGGAGGTTAGTTTTGGAGTGATTCAATTTTTTGAGTTGTTGATATATCTTAGATATGAGGCCGTTTTCCATTGTTTGGTTGGTGAAGAACTTCTCCCACTCTGTAGGCTTCCTGATTAGTTTACTAGCTATGTCCTTTGCCATACAAAAGCTCTGCAGTTTAATGCAGTCCCACTTTTCCAGCCTTTCTCTGATTTGTTGTGATTCTTGGTCCTTATTAAGAAAGTTTCGACCTGTGACAAGGAGGCCTAGTGTATCTCCTATTCCTTCCTGTAAAGTTTTCAGTGTGTCAGCTTTTACCTCCAGGTCTTTGATCCATTTGGAGTTGATTCTAGTGCAAGGTGACAAAGCAGGGTCCAGCTGTAGTTTTCTGCAGGTGTTTAACCAGTTCTGCCAGCACAACTTGTTGAAGAGGCTGTCTTTCTTCCATTCTATTTTTTTGGCTCCCTTGTCAAAGACTAGGTGGCCATAGGTCTGTGGTTTAATATCTGGGTCCTCAGTTCTATTCCATTGGTCTTCAGGCCTGTTCCTGTGCCAGTACCAAGCTGTTTTGAGAATTAAAGCTCTGTAATAGAGTCTAAGGTTTGGAATTGAAATTCCTCCAGCGCTGTTCTTTCTGCTAAGAAGTGTTTTTGCAATACGGGGTCTTTTATTATTCCATATGAAATTTTGGATTGCCTCTTCTATTTCTTTAAAGAATGACATTGGTATGTTGATGGGTATTGCATTGAATTTGTAGATAGCTCTTGGCAAGATTGTCATTTTCACAATGTTGATTCTTCCAATCCAGGAGCATGGGAGGTTTTCCATTTCCTTAGTTCTGCTTTAATTTCCTTTTTTAGGGTTTTAAAGTTTTCATCAAAAAGGTCCTTTACATTCTTAGTTAAGCTTATTCCTAGGTACCCTATTTTCTTTGAGGCTATTGTGAAAGGAGTTTCTTTCCTGATTATTGCCTCGTTCCCCTCACTGTTGGCATAAAGGAAGGCAGTTGATTTTTGAGGGTTGATTTTATAGCCTGCTACTCTTCCAAAGTTTTGAATCACCTCAAGGAACTCAGGAGTAGAGTCTATAGGATTCTTTAAATACAGAATCATGTCATCTGCAAAGAGGGATAGTTTTATTTCCTCGTTCCCTACTTGGATCCCCTTTATGATTGCTTCTTGCCTTATTGCACTGGCTAGGAATTCTAAAACTATGTTAAAGAGTAGTGGAGAGAGTGGACATCCTTGTCTCGTTCCTGATTTTAGAGGGAATGGCTTTAGATTTTCACCATTAAGTGTAATACTAGCAGTAGGTTTCTCATACACAGCCTTTATTACATTGAGGAATGTTCCATGGATTCCTAGTTTCTCTAGAGCTTTTAACATAAAGGGGTGTTGGATCTTGTCAAATGCCTTTTCTGCGTCTATTGAGACAATCATGTGATTTTTGTCCTTGCTCCTGTTGATGTGTTGAATTATATTAATTGATTTGCGTATGTTGAACCAGCTTTGCCTCCCTGTGATGAATCCAGTTTGATCATAGTGTATAATTTTTTTGATGAGTTGTTGTAGACGGTTGGCCAGTATTTTGTTGAGAAGTTTTGCATCGATGTTCATCAAAGATATAGGTCTATAGTTCTCGTTCTTTGATGAATCTCTGTCTGGTTTGGGGATCAGGGTTATACCGCTTTCATAGAATGAGTTTGGTAAGGAACCTTCATTTTCAATTTTGTTGAAGAGCTTGAGGATTATTGGTGTGAGCTCTGCTTTGAAGACCTTATAGAATTCAGCTGTGAATCCATCTGGCCCTGGGCTTTTCTTAGGTGGAAGTTCTCTAATTGCCATTTCTATTTCAGAGCTTGAAATAGGCCTGTTGAGTTGGCTTAGTTCTTCTTGGTTCAGTGTGGGTATGTTAATATTGGCTAGGAATTCATCCATTTCATCTAGATTCTCAAATTTGATGGCATGAAAGTTTGAGAAGTATTCCCTCATGATATTCTGGATCTTGGTAATTTCTGTCATGATATTACCATTTTCATCTGCGATTTTGTTTATTTCGATATGCTCTCTTCTTTTTTTGGTAAGATTTGCTAAGGGCTTGTCAATTTTGTTAATTCTTTCAAAGAACCAACTCCTTGTTTTGTTGATAGTTTCTGTAGTTTTTTTGAATTCCAAATCACTTAATTCTGCTTTTATTTTAATAATTTTCTTTCTTCTACTGGGATTAGGGTTGGTTTGTTGCTCTTTTTCCAGGAGCTTAAGGTGAGACATTAACTTGTTAGTTTGCAACTTTTCCAACTTGTTTTTGTAGGCACTCAGCGCTATAAATTTTCCTCTGAGTACTGCCTTTGCTGTGTCCCAAAGGAGTTGGTATTTTGTGTGCTCCTTACTGTTAAATTTCATAAACTGTTGGAATTCTGTTCTGATCTCTTCGATGACCCATTGGTGATTCAAGAATGTGTTGTTCAGTCTCCATGAGTTACAGGGTTTTCGTTGGTGGAGATGTGTGTTCAGTTCCAGTTTGATGCCTTTGTGGTCTGAGAGTGTGCATGGAATAATTTCAGTGTTTCTGAATCTGTCCAGGTTTGTTTTATGGCCTAAGATGTGATCTATTTTGAAAAATGTTCCATGTGCTGCTGAGCAAAACGTATATTGTGTTGTTGCTGGGTGGAATATTCTGCAGATGTCTGTTAGATCTAGTTGGTCTATATAGTTGTTCAGTTCTAAGGTTTCTCTGTTGAGTTTTTGCCTTGTTGATCTGTCCATAGGTGAAAGTGGTGTGTTAAAGTCACCGACAATCACTGTATTTCGATCTATGTATGGTTTCAGTGTGAGTAAAGTTTGCTTGATGAAGTTTGGGCTCCGGGATTGGGTGTGTAAATATTTAGGATCGTTATGTCTTCGTGGACGAAAGATCCCTTTAGTAGTATGTAGAAACCTTCTTTGTCTTTTCTGACTAATTTTGGTTTGAAGTCTATTTTATCTGATATGAGGATGGCAACTCCAGCCTGTTTATGGGGGCCGTTAGCTTGATAGAGTTTATTCCAACCTCTCACTTTCAAAAGATGTTTGTTTTTTGGGGTAAGATGTATCTCTTGAAGACAGCAGAACGATGGCTCTTGCTTTTTGATCCAACCAGACAGCCTATGCCGTTTAATTGGAGAGTTGAGTCCACTGATATTGAGAGTTAGGATTGAGAGATATTTATTAGGTCCTACCATTTTTAAAAGCTTTTATTTGGGCCTGTGTCTTGACAGTTCTTGTGGTCCTCAGGTGGTATGCTGTTTAGGTGCCATTTCTTTCCCTATATTGCATTTATTTTGGTTTTCTATGTATAGAACATCTTTCAGAATTCTCTGTAGTGTTGGTTTGGTTCGACATATTGTTGCAGCTTTTCCCTGGAATGGAATGTTTTTATTGTTCCCTCAGTTATGAATGAGAGCTTAGCTGGGTACAGTATTCTTGGTTGGTAGTTGTTTAACTTAAGGGCATGACATATATGCTTCCAGTCACCTCTTGCTTGCATGGTCTCTGCTGAGTAATCTGGGGTTATTCTGATTGGTTTTCCTTTATATGTTACTGAACCCTTTTCCCTGGCTGCCTTTAGGATCCTTTTTTTGGTTACTACTGATCCAGTTCGGATTATGATGTGGCGGTGAGATGTTCTTTTCTGGTCAGGTCTGTTTGGGGTTCTAAAAGCTTCTTGTATCTGGATGGGTCTGCCCTTCTGGATATTTGGGAAATTCTCTGAAATGATTCCCTGAAGTATATTTCCAATACCATTGACCTCTTTCTCTACGCCCTCCTCAATACCAATTAGCCTTAAATTAGGCTTCCTAATTGTATCTCCGACCTCTTGAAGCGCTCTCTCATTTTTCCTAGATTTGGATTGACTCATTTTCTGTTCTTTCTCTATAATAAATAATTATCTTCAGCCCCGGAAATTCTCTCCTCTGCATTGTCTAACCTGCTATCAAAGCTATCTACTTTATTTTTCGTGTCCCTTGCTACTAATTGCTCGTTTTTGATGCCTTGCATCTCTTCTTTTAGATCATGTATGGATTTCTTTAGCTCCTTGATTTCCATTTGAGTGGTTAGCTCAGTAGCTTTATTTTCTTTGAACATTTGCTGGAGTTCGGTCACCTTTTTATTTGTGGATTCTATGAATTCATCCATCTTTCTTTGAACATCCTTTATTTTGGCTTCCTTTATGGCTCCTTCTTTTTACTTATCACCTTGTTTATGGTTTCCTCTTGTTCAGCTATGGCTTCCTCCCTTATCTCTTTCTTTATATTTTCACATTTTTCATTAATGATGTTTATCAATTGCATTTGTACAGCACTTGGAAGACTCTCCTCTAGGTTTGCCAGTGACTGTTCCATTGGCTGTTTACATTGGGTGGGGGAGGTGGGAGATGTTGTTTCTTGATTTGACATTTTTCTTGAGTTTCTTGTTCTGCCCATTTGAAAATGGGAGCAAGATTAATACTAAACCCGATTTTAGTTTTTCAGATATGTCCAACCTAGACCTCTGTAGCTGGCAGACTCTAGATGTTCACAAGTTTTGATTGGTGTTATCACTCTTTCTTTTTGTGCAGTTACCAACTAGTCTAATTATTCACTGATAAGCGTTTTATATCCAAAACAATAAGCCTCTCAATCCAATCTCTATTTTCTTTAAGCCCCTCTGAGCCTAGAGAATAATTAAACACCTAGATATACAATGTTGCTCAACCGCCATCAAGTGTAGATCCATGCAGTATAAGGCTTGAAAAGCAGTAGAGTTCCAGAGATAGAAAAATAGAATGAGAGAGGTCAGGGGGTAAGTAGGTAGAGTATTTGAGTACAAAGTTTGGAAAGTATTAGAATAAAACTTATGTGTTGCTGCGCGACTAGCTCTTAGCCCAACCAGTGGCCTCACAGTGGCCATGGGATGGATCTGCGAGCTTCCGTCTGAGCGTGGTTGGCGGACGTTTTCCTGTGCTGCTTCCAGGGGCGACCCCAAGCCAAGGGTGTGGGGATTGAGAGTTTCAGGAGCTCTCAGCAGTACCAGCAGGAGGCCCCTCTGTTCCCAGGGGTGGGGCCCAGCTGGGGACCTGGGCTCCAAGGGCGGAGCCGCGCCTTTTTGATTCTCAGAAGGGGAGCTTGGCTGCTGGTTGGCCCTTCAGATCCCTGCTGTGTTTCCACTGCTTTGTCAGAGTCTGTGACTGTGGGGGGGGGCCCTCGGTGGTGTCTTGCTCAGGATTCCCAGCTGGAGGATGCCCCACTCCAGAATTGAGGGGGGGGAAGATTGTGGCTCCAATTTTCCTGCACCCCCTACCCATTGTTGTAAGGCAGGGTCCCAACGCCCTCCACTCTCCAGATCCAGTGGCCTGGGAGAGGAGCCTGGTGGGCGGGTGGGAGTTGGGACAGCCCCGCCTCCCTTGGTGGGGTGCTGGGTCTTATGGGTAGCCCGCCTGTCAATCTCCAGTCAATGGCCTGAGGGAGGGGGCTGTTGAGAGTAGGGACAGGATTCTAAATTCCTTGCCCCCCTGCTCCCGCCAGTCTTTCTTGGGCGGGGTGTTGGGGTCTGAGTTAAGTTCTATTGCTTGGCACCCGCTCCGCTTTCCCGATGTGTTTGGGGAAGCGCTGTATTACTCACGCCTCTGCATCGGTCTGTGGGTGCTCCACGGTGGTGGGGAGTCTTTCACTCCCCTCGGGTCTCCGCCACTGCCTGTGTTCTGCGTCTGGGTTCCACTGCTTGCTGTTCTGGTTCCGCGTCTGGGTTCCGTGCTTCCGCCGTTCGCTGGCCCGGTTCTGTGCTGGTTTCTTCAGCCGTTGGACTCCCAGCCTGGTGCCCTACACTGCCGCCGCTTTTCGTGGATTAGAGCCGGTGCCCGCCCCTGCTTTCCCCGCGTGGAGCCGGCGCCCACTCAAGCCGCTTTTCGTGGCTTGGTCGGGCACCAGCTGCCGCTCATCGTGGTTTTCCTCGGCTTTGGGCGAGAGGTGGGGGAGGGGTCCTCGCGTTCCGAATTCTTTGAGAAAGTTGGATGTGAGCTTTATCTGGATTTCTTTTCTGGTTTGAGTCCTTCTCCGTTGCTTTTTAAGTTTGTTGTTGTGGATTTCTTTAGATAGTTGGCTCGTGGGACTCCCTGGTTCTCTCTTTTTGTCAGAGAAAGCTAGGCAGCGTCCCTATTGTCTCGGCGCCATCTTCCTTCTCCCATGCATGGATTTCTTTAATTCCTTGATTTACATTTGATTGGGTAGCTCAGCAGTTTTATTCTCATTGAATGTTTGTTGGAGTTCGGTCTGGTTTTTGTTTGTGGATTCTATGATGTCATCTATTTTTCTGTGTAAATCCTTTATCATGGCCTCCTTTATGGCTTCCTCTCATTAAAACCATAAACCTTGTTTATGTTTTCATCTCAGTTAGATATGGCTTCCTCATGTATCTCTTTCTGTATGTTTTCAAACTTTTCATTAATCATGTTTATCAATTGCATTTGTATAGCATTTAAAGAACTCTCCACTAGTTTTGCCATTGAATGCCCCATTGCCTGTTTACATTGTGTGGGAAATGCTATTCCTTCATTTGCCATTTTTCTTGACTTTCTTGTTCTGTCCCTTTGAAAACAGGAGCAAGATTGATACTGCAAAAGATTACAGTTTTTAAGATATAACCAACATAGAGCTCTTTAACTGGCCAGACACTAGATGTTCGCAATTTTAGATTGGTATTATCACTGTCTCTTTCTTTTTGTGAACTTACAGATAAATCTAATACCACCACTGATCACCATTTTATGACCAAAAAAACCCACTCAATTCAATCTCTATTGCATTTAAGTCCCTCTGAACCTACAGTATTATTGAACATTTACATATACAATATTGTTCAAGAAGCATCAACTGTAGATCCATGCATTATTAAAGTTGAAGGATGAACAGAGGACCAGAGATGGAAAAATAGTATGAAAGACAAAAAGGGAATTAAGAAAAGAGTAATGTAGGAGTTTAAGATTAATATAGTAATGAAGAAAAGAATAACTGACCTAAGGTGATAGAAAGGTAAAATACTGATTGCAAAATTTAAAAAAAATGAAGATAAAACTTATGAGAATAAGAAGAATATATAAAGAGGAAGGTATGTATAAGAGAGATCAATTATAATAATGTTAAAATGTAAAAATAAACAAAAAATAAAAAAGTAAGAAAAAAGGTGCAGGGAGATTCCACACAATTGTGAGTTCTTAGACAAGAAATACTAAAAAGCAGGTGACTGTATCAATATAAATATCATTTGTATCTAGTCTGTACCCAGGGTTGTCACTATGTTTATAGGAATGACCAGGGGCGGGGGGAAGAAAGAATCATAACATTTTTTTAAAAAAAAGTGGAGATAAAATGGCAAAAGAAAAAGAACACATAAAATGCAAAATGAAAAAGGGTAGAAAAAAAGGAAAAAAAGAAATAAAAAAGGGGTATTCTTCAGTTTTCTTTTTTTGGGGGGATGGATGGTGGACAGGATAGGAAACCTGTGTTTCCACTAAATTCGGGATCCAGACCCTTCAAAAAGTCTTTTTCTCTTGCCATTTGGCTTTGTGGATTTTCTGATCAGTTTGCTTGATTGGGCAGAAAAAAAGGAACTGGTAGATTCCAGAGAGGCTTTGCTTATCAGGACTCTGTCCTGGTGCAGGGGGAGAAACTTCTGCTAGCACCGTGCGGACATCTAGCTAAGCTGCCTCTGGGAAATCCTTTACCCTTTTTGAATGATGGAGCTGACAACACCACTCCTCAGACTCCAGCTGGTTTGGCAGGGCCTTTGCCAGCAATCAAGATGGTGCTGCTCTTGGCCGGTGGCGGAGGGAATTCCCTCCCAATGCCATTCCATGAGCTTCTCTGAACACTCACCTCCCATATTCTCTTCCCTAGGCTCCACTTGAAAGTGAAGAGCCCCTTGTTATTAGAATTGGCACTCATGCTTTGAACAAACACCTTTTTGCCTTCTGGGTATTGTCAAAACTGAATTATGTGGACAGGAAAAATAGTTGAATAGCTTGAAGAATTCAGAAACTATGAGAAGTGAGCACTGCAACCCCTTGTAAAAGGCTCAAAGCTTCCCAGCCCACTGGGAAAATAACTGGTAAAACCTGTCCTTTACTACTCATTATGAGTAGAAATATATTAGGTTTCCTGTTAGTGTATGGAAAAATTATTACACTGTTTATTATTTTAAACTTCATACAGATAAATGTTTCACCTTAGATGCTTCTTTTCTCATAATTCTGGAAGCAACTGCTTATTGCAGGAAGACTACTAGACTATGAGCCAGGCAATTTCCTCTGGCTTCAGAGTCACCACATATGTACATACAAGGGCATCTACTCTGCTGGCTAAGTAGTGTGTCTACTCACAGAGCGTCTCTATGACCACACATGCAGCCATATTCTTGACTCTGTGACCAGGTGTTCCAGGAAGGCATAAGTTGTGAATGATCCTTATTTTTTGAGCCCCCAGAAATTAAAGGGCCAAAACTTAAGATAAAATACAATAGTACAGAGAACAAAAGTAGTTAAACCTTTTATGTAAGGAGGAACATCCGGATTAAACTTCAAATATCTTAGTAAATAAGAGCAAGAATTGCAAAGCTGGGTTACAATCCTTCGGAAAAATGAATTTGTTCAGTCATTAGACTGAATAGGTGGCCTACAGAGCTAGACAACTAATAACCAGAATATGTAGTAAGCTATGAAAACTAAAGTCCTCAAGAATCAATAAACCGATCAAAAAGGTTCTAAATAAACTTCTCAAAACCAGAAGTACAGATGCCTAATAAAAATATACAGAGATGGCTTGGAGTATGGCCTAGTGGTAGAGTGCTTGCCTAGCATGAACAAGAACCCAGGTAAAATTCCTTGGTACCACATACATAGAAGAAGCTGGAAGTGGTGCTGTTGCTCAAGTGGCACACCACTAGCCTTGAGAAAGCTCAAGGATAGTACTCAGGCCCTCAGTTCAAGCCCCAGTGATAGCAAAATATAATATACAGAGATGCTCAAAATCCTTGGCCTCATGGAAAATTAAAGCCAAATGGCATTGAATTTTATCTCCCTCTAGTGATAGTATCAATCACTAAGAAGATTAATAAATTCTGAAACCTATAAATAAATTTATGTTAAGAACCAATGCTACTACCTTGTGAGACTGAGCTCTATTGCCTGTATACATATATCATATCTAAATAATTTCTCTGTAAAGTTAATGTACTCAGTTAAGTATTTCAAAATAATTGATAAAAATCCTATTTCAGAAACTTTGTTCTTCAGGGCACTGAGCTCACTGCCCTGAATTTGGGTTTAGTTTATATAGAGAAGTAGAAAACATAGAGTTCATTTAGATATTCATTTAGTCTTGAGATAAAGAAGAATTTCCTCTATTACCACAAGTTATCAGACCAGAACATGAAAAAATATCTTGATTTATGTTATCATGTCTATTAAAAATTATCTGCTTGAAGGTAATGTTTAGAAGACAAAAAATGTGTGACTCCATTTTGCCACTAACCTTGACTTACAGACCTGTAAAATTTCTGGTTTCACCAGCATCACTTCTTCCTCAGGAAATAGTAAGTGGGTGCATTTGTGGGGGCCATGGAATTGGATGTGGAATTCTTACGGAAACCTGTCTAAATCAACCAACAATGTTCTTGCCTGTTCATGGACATTTGAGTGTGCTAACAGACCCTTGGAGGTGATATAGTAGTATCTTTGGTTGACATCTCTCTAGCATAGGTTGTTTCTGACCATTTCTCCAAGCAACAGACATGACATCTTCTGCTGCAATCAAGTTACCTCATCGTAAAAGGCTTTCAGGCAAATAGTTTCTGGACACAGATGTTGGACCAAATACAACAATTTAATTTCATCCCTGGAGCTTCACTCTCTTTGGTCTTAGAAAATTATAGCACCTGGAGAAAGAAGTAAAACCTGAAAATTTTGAATCACCCTACACTACCAATTGGTCCAATATCACAGATTTCTGGGACTATTGAAACTTAGATTCTGAATGCAGAAAGGGTTCAACTTTGCTTAAAATGGACTGATACTTATTGGTAAAAACAATACAGAGGGAACACAGGTGCTTGCATCAAAGGCCTCTAGTCACAGCACTCACAGTTCAAATTCAAAATATGCATCCAAGTGCAAAGAACTTAGCAATGGTAGATACATGAAGCATCGACATGCAACCCGCTCACCAACTGAAGATGACATGAAGAATTACTCCAGGAGGACCAGTAGAGAAAATACAGACTTAAAATGGCCTATTTGCCTCTGAAAATGCTGCACCAGAGATGCCCTCTTGGGTTCATTCTCATACTTCACATAAGTCAAGGACATTGACAAGACAGACAAACCAAAGCCACTTCTTAGGATGGCTGCCTCATTTCCTCAGTCTAAAAAGAAGTGTTTTATCCTGATGTCCCAAGAGTCTGTGTCTACCTTTTGAACAAGCCACCTTGGCCCACAAATGTCTGTACATTTGATGCACATAGTAATATAGAGGATGCAACATTACCTTTGCTGCAGCTCATAGTGATCACAGCATCCTGAAGACCTAGAACCTGCCTCACAGTAATAGTGAAAGCCACCTGTTACCTGTGGAGACATAAACTATAGAACCTCCTGAGTTTTGTGGAAGACAAAGTTACTAGTCTTGAACAGGAGGATGCAAAACTGAATGCAGAATTTGTACCTGAAATAGTGCACTTCCACTGGGGAAACTTATACTATCTCCAGAACACTTCTGGAACTGTAAATTCTGCAAGTTCGACGTGTTCACATTCAGCACATGTACGTTGACCTGTGCAACTCTTTATCTGCTTGGAATCCATTCTTGCCAGTAGACCCCCTCCACAGAAGACAGCTCTCCAGAAGAGCTGGTACCACTAAATGTGGCAATAGCTTCCTCTAAAGTGACATCCTAGACCACTCACCAACTACTCAGAATAAACAGTCACAGCTATATTTTTGAATCTACCAGCTTCAAGACCTTCATTGGCTCTGGATTAGCATACATAGCTTAGAGCAAGCACACCACCAGCTTCTGGTAAAATACGAAAATATAAATATTCAGCCCTACTACCATTCCCTTCATAATGTAATGAGACATGCTAACATCCTGAAATCCCTCTCTAGGAATATACATCTGCTTTTCCATGCAAGTACCCAGCCAACACGTTGAGCAAGATTGGGCGAGGTCCTCTCCTGGATGACTGTGAGTGGAGTGGATAGATGACCTGGCACCAATAAACCTGCTTGTAGGTTGGGCCTACAAGAAACTAAGCATCTGCTTATCATGGCAATGTTCTCAACATCACTGAATACACTTTCAGGTTAGGTTAATCAGGTGAGACTTCAGAGAAAGCTTCCGTTAAATAGATTGAAGCACAACAAGTGTATTGTGCTAATTAATTTTTCATATATTTTTATTGTAATAAATAGAAGGGTTACATTATATTTGCCAGACAGACGGTGCATTAATTCACATACATTGATACCCTTCTCAGGTCTTGGTCCCCATTTCCCTCCCTCCTCCCCCACCCCTCATCTTTTTCCCCCCTTCCCTATCCAACTTCAAATAACCGATTATGCACACACACACACACACACACACACATGCACACACACACACACACACACACACATATATATATATACATATACATATATCAGATAAAAAGGAGAAATACTGTAACAATATGGGATAACCAAGGGACAGCAAAACAGATGAGAGAGATAACATAGTACATCAAGGACAACAATCACTCATTTTATGGCTTTTGTTTCTATATCTTGGAGGTCCTTTCATTAGTGTCATTTTATATGGCCTTACGAATCTATGTTTTGTTCTATTGTAAATTTCTGCTAGGATATTGTGCTAATTTATAACATATCCAGGTCTCCAAAATTCCTCAGAGTTAAAATCCATTGTGTCATGAAAGAGCAGGAAACAGTAAGTTTCCGTAGTTCATTCTTTTCCTTAACCAAACTACTGAGTTAAAGAGACAGAGCTATGGAAGCAAAGTAGTTTTAGTCAATTCAAGTTCCAAGGCTGGTTTCACGGCAAAGCTAACAGTTTTCCTTGGATACTGCAATGCCATTTTTTGCCAGTCCTGGGCTTGAACTCAGGGCATAGCACTGCCCTTGGACTTTTTTCAAAGCTAGTGCTCTACCACTTGGGCCACAACACCACTTCCAGCTTTTTCCTATGTATGTGGTACTGAGAAATCAAATCTGGTTCTTGGTGCATGCTAGGTAAGCATTCTACCACTAGATCAAAGTCCCAGCCCTGCAATGCTATTTTTAGATGCTAAAATAGACACACAACAGGATCAGCAAACAACAAAAAAAGACATAACCAGCCAGTTAAGGTGATTAGTTTGTCACTTTCACTACCATCTACCATGGGATACATTTTGAACTCTATAATAGATGAAGTCTGCCACTTCAAGGCCTTGAATATCTAAGCTGAAGGATTCTGTGGTTTATTTTTCACTCAGAATCCCACTAGTGGAAATTCAGAGGAACAGATCTGGATGACCATAGGCCACCTTGATGAAGCTAAGGAAAGAAGCTCAGTGACTTTCAAGTTGATCTCATAGTTCTGCAAACTAGAAGTTCTCAGGACAGTTTGAGTAGTTTCTGGGTTTACAACCAAGGTCAAAGGCAGTCTAGATCATGCTGGTATGTGACTTCAGAAGTCTGGGTGTTAGGTTGGAAATATGGAGGATGTTCTAGAGTCTTTTCCTACCCATAAGAATTGCAAAGGTAAGGGCCGGAACCAGACTAATGTTTTATCTCATTAAAAATTCTTCATAATACTGCCTTGGATTTGGACATATGACTTCAAACTTGACCTTCAGTGATCCTTCCAGACACAAGCTACTAAGTATATCTCGGAGACTACCTACTCAATTACTGAGACCTCATCATATCTGGAGTATCCTGAACAACACATACAACCATTTTGCTTCAAATAATATCACATAATGACAAACCCTTCTCCTGGACAACCTTCCATGTGCTTGGTCCTCAACACTAGCATCATGCTTCCACAGCCACAGTCCCTTGGAATACTCACATGGAGAAACAAACTCTCCAGAGAGAGATGACCTACCAAGCATTTCCCATATACCTCATATGTAGAGCACTGATGGCAGTACCTTAGGGCTTCATGAGAAATAATTTCATAGGCTGCACTATAGTGTCTACCACACAAGTCACTGAATCTTCCAATATCTCAGCCAACCAAGTGGCATTGCTTTACCTTACCTCAGACCCACTACAGTGCAATTAAGGCCAATAATTCTCAGTTTTGAAAAGTTTTTTCATATCATATTTCAAATGTTATGTTTAACAAATAAATATTCTAGAAGGAAATCTCTATATGCAATCACTGTCACATAGATTTTTTAGAACATAACTTCAATTAAGCTGAGGGTTTGTATGTCATAGGTACATACCAATCTATATAAAATTATATCTATAGAGTATATAGATCATATATTTTTATGTCAATGTAGTTATGTTTATATCCCCAAGACAATGTCCATAATTCTGAGTACCAAATATTGAGTCATCACTCTTGTACTGTTTGGATCTAATATCTACATATTAAGGAAACCAAGTGCCTTTTATTTCTTTGGTCTTGACTTGCCTCACTCCACATGATTCTCTACATTTTCATCCACTTCCCAGCAAATCGCATTATTTTATCTTGTGTGTTGGCTATGTAGAATTCCGTTGCATGTAAGTACCACGTTTTTTGTATCCATTCATCTGTAGTGGGGCATCTGGGTTGTTTCCATTGCTTGGCTATTGTGAATAGTGTAGAGATGAACATGGCTGAGCAGTGGGCCTTATCATATCCTGTGTTATGATGCTCAGGATTGGTATGGTGGGATTGTAGGGAGGGTCTATTTTTAGTTTTTTGAGAAAGCACCAAACTGACTTCCAGAGTAGCTGTAGTTGACATTCCCACTACCAGTGCAGTAGGCTTTGTCTTTCTCCACACTCCCGCCAGCATTTGTTGCTATCAGAGTTCAGAATACTGAGTTAAGAGTATTGGCTATTCTAATATGGTTAAGGTGGTATCTTAGGGTTGCTTTTGTTTACATTTACTTTATGACCATGGATGATGAGCATTTTGTCATATGTTTTTCTGCAATTTTAACCTCCTCTTTTGATAAGTCTCTGTTTGTTTCCCACTTAGTGATTATTTTGTTGAGTTCAGAGTGGGGATTATTTTCATGGGTTCCCTGTAGATATTGGATATTAAGCATTTGTCTGATGTATTATTGGTGAATATCTTTTCCCAGTTGCTTGTCTGTCTTTCTACTTTAGTAGCTAGGAAATTGTCTGTGTAGAAACTTTTTATTTTTAGGTAGTCCTATTTGTGGAGTCTCTCTCCAATCTGTTGTGACCCTGGGACTCTGCTCAGAAAGCTTTTTCCTGTGCCTATGAATTACAGTGTCTCTCATATTCTATCATGTAGCAGTTTCAGAGGTTTAGGTCTGATATTGAGTACTTTGATTCATTTTGAGTTAATGCTTGAGCATGGCGATAGGCTGGGATCAATTTTTAGTTTTCTACATGAGGCTGCACAATTTTGCCAGCACTAATAATTGAATAGACTCTTTATTTCACTGCATATCTCTGGCTCATTTGTAGAATATAAATTGACTATAGGTATGTGGTTTTATTTCTGGATCTTGTGTTCCATTGATCTTCTGGTTTATTTTATGCCAATTCCATGCTGTTTTTGTTATTATGGCTCTATTGTACAGTTTGAAATCTGGTATTGTAATACCACCTGTATTGCTCTTTTTGCCTAGAATTATTTTGGTTATTCTAGGTCTTTTGTTCTTCTATACGAACCTATGGATTTCCCCCTCTATTTCAGTAAAGAATGTCCTTGGGATCTTCATGGGGATCATGCTTCACTAGCAGGTTGCTTATGTCTTAGGGAATGACAGGCATAATGATGCTCACATGTAGTACTTGACAGGAGATAGAAAACTTCCATTCTCACATAAAAGAGAGCTTACCGAGCTCTGTTTGGAACCCATCAAGAAGAAAACTCCCATCCTCACACAAAAGACTGCTTACCAAGCTGTGTTTGGAATCCCAAAACTACTCTCAACACAGTGAGGGCTGGAAGTTGTGCCTAGTGGTAGAATGCTGGCCTAGCATGCACGAAGACCCAGATACGAATCCCCCTGTCAATATACACTAAAAAAAGCAGAAAGTGGTGTGGCAGTTCAAGTGGCAGAGCTCTAGTCTTGAGAAAATTCAAGGACAGTGCTCAGGCCCCGAGTTTAAGCCCCAGGATTGGCAAAAAACCCTCAAAACAGGAACCAAAGCCAAAGTGAAATCCTTCTCTTTGAATATTATACAGTGATGTTTTCTCTCAAGAATTTAGAGTCTAGGTGTGTGGCTTAAGGGTAGAGTACTATAGAATGCTTGCCTAGCATGCACGACCTGGGCTGTATACCACAGTATCACAAAGACAGAAAAGGCTGGAATTGGAGCTGTGACTCAAGTGGTAGAGAACAAGCCTTGATCACAGAGAGGCTCAGAACATAGCCCAGGCCTTGAGTTCAAGCTTCACATACTGCAGAAAAAAATTAATACAGAGGTTAATGCTTCTATGTAGCTTCATACAGGGTATGTATTTTCTACCAGTCCATAAATGAGGGCACACAGAAAACCAAGTAGGAGAGACCAGCAATTCTGTAGTTTTACCCTTGGAAAAGGGCAACCACAGGCCCCAGATTCACAGCTGAGTACCTTGAACCTAATGTTGCTCTAGGTAAGTAACTCCAAAGCCTATCCTTTGTCTGAACTTATACTGAATTGATTTTCCATTCAACTTGGGCTCAAGTGAGAACCACCAAGCAGATCTACAAAAAAAACCCAACAATAGTTCTTGTATGTTACTCTGGTGAGTGGACACTTCATACCACACATCAGGCATCCCCAGAGCAACAGACCAAGACTATGGAAAGGCAGCCCACATCAGATATTTTGAAGGAGATAGTCAATGAGTGTGATTTACACCTGAAATCATTTACAAGGAATAAGGATGGACTAGGAAGGAGAGGAGTACTGGATTTCTGACAGCTTATGAGAAGACAGGACAACTAGTCTTCACACTACTCCAGCATTTCTTCCAGAAGGACCTGTCAACAGAAGACTGGAGTTCCCCACAAGGAGCAGCACCCACACCTTGCTCCCTATTGCTCTTGCTAGCATCAGTAACAGGATCCTACATGGGTGAGGGAAGGAGTGTTCCTTCATAGACAGGACAGGGGAAACACTGTTTTTCAGTATTGTATATTTTTTATTGTGATGTATAGAGGAATTAGTTACATTTGCCACATGTTAGGTGCATTACTTCTTACACATTTATACCACTTCTCATGTTTCTGTCCCCATTTCCCTCCTCTCACCCCTCCCAAACATATGGTTTATCCCCTTCCCTTTCCTATTTCAAATAAACAAATAAACATATACAATATACCAGGTAACAAAGTCAGATACAGAAACAATATGAGATAAACCAAAGGGCAAAAAAACAGAAGAGAAATAACATAGTTCATTAAGAACAATAATCTCACTATATAAAGCTCTTGTTTCCATATCCTAGAAATACTTTGATTTAGTCGCATCCTATATGACCTTATGGATCTAGGCTTTGAGTTATAATAATCCTCTGCTGAAGAGCTTGAGGAGTACTGGTGTGAGTTCTGCTTTGAAGACCTTATATAATTCAGCAGTGAATCCATCTGGCCCTGGACTTTTCTTAGGTGGAAGGTCTCTTATTTCCATTTCTATTTCAGTGCTTGAAATAGGCCTGTTTAGTTGGGACAGTTCTTCTTGGTTTAGTGTGGGTATGATAATATTGGCTAGGAATTCATCCATTTAATCTAGATTCTCAAATTTGTTGGCGTAAAGGTTTGAGAAGTATTCCCTTATGATACTCTGGATCGTGATAAATTCCGTCGTGATATTACCATTTTCTTCTGGGATTTCGTTTATTTCGATATGCTATCTTCTTTTTTTGGTAAGGTTTGCTAAGGGCTTGTCAATTTTGTTAATTCTTTCAAAGAACCAACTCCTTGTTTTGTTGATTCTTTCTATAGTTTTTTTGGATTCCAAGTCATTTAATTCTGCTTTGATTTTAATAATTTGCTTTCTTCTACTGGGATTCGGGTTGGTTTGTTGCTCTTTTTCCAGGAGCTTAAGGTGAGACATTAACTTGTTGGTTTGCAATTTTTCCAACTTGTTGTTGTAGGCACTCAGCGCTATAAATTTTCCTCTGAGTACTGCCTTTGCCGTGTCCCAAAGGAGCTGGTATTTTGTGTGCTCCTTATTGTTAGATTTCATAAACTGTTGGATTTCTGTTCTTATCTCTTCGATGACCCATTGGTGATTCAACAATGTGTTGTTTAATTTCCAGGAGTTACAGGGTTTTCGTTGGTGGGGATGTGTGTTCAGATCCAATTTGATGCCTTTGTGGTCTGAGAGCGTTCAGGGAATAATTTCAGTGTTTCTGAATCTGTGCAGGCTTGTTTTATGGCGTAAGATATGGTCTATTTTGGAAAATGTCCCATGTGCTGCTGAGAAAAACGTATATTGTGTTGTTGCTGGGTGGAATATTCTCCAGATGTCTGTTAGATCTAGTTGGTCTATATAGTTGTTCAGTTCTAAGGTTTCTCTGTTGAGTTTTTGCCTTGTTGATCTGTCCATAGGTGAGAGTGGTGTGTTAAAGTCACCAACAATCACTGTGTTTCTATCTATGTATGGTTTCAGTGAACGTAAAGTTTGCTTGATGAAGTTCGGTGCTACGGAATTGGGTGTGTAGATATTTAGGATTGTTATGTCTTCGTGGAGGAAAGATCCTTTTACTAGTATGTAGTAACCTTCTTTGTCTTTTCTTACTAATTTTAGTTTGAAGTCTATTTTATCTGATATGAGGATGGCAACTCCAGACTGTTTATGTGGGCCGTTAGCTTGATAGAGTTTATTCCAACCTCTCACTTTCAAAAGGTGTTTGTTTTTGGGGTAAGATGTGTCTCATGAAGACAGCAGAATGATGGCTCTTGCTTTTTGATCCAATTAGACAGTCTATGCTATTTAATTGGGGAGTTAAGGCCATTGATATTGAGCGTTAGGATTGAGAGATATTTATTAGTTCCTACCATTTTTAAAAGTTTTTATTAGGGCCTGTTTCTTGACAGTTCTTGTGGGCCTTAGATGGTATGCTGTTTAGGTGCCATTTCTTTCCCTAAATTGCATTTATTTTGGTTTTCTATGTATAGAACATCTTTGAGAATTCTCTGTAATGTTGGTTTTGTTGCTATATATTGTTGCAGCTTTTCCCTGGAATGGAATGTTTTTATTGTTCCCTCAGTTATAAATGAGAGCTTAGCTGGGTACAGTATTCTTGGTTGGCAGTTATTTGTCTTGAGGGCATGGCATATATGCTTCCAGATACTTCTTGATTGCATGGTCTCTGCTGAGAAATCTGGGGTTATTCTGATTGGTTTGCCTTCATAGGTTATTGATCCCTTCTCCCTGGATGCCTTTGGGATCCTTTCTTTGGTCTCTATTGACCCAGTTCGGATTACAATGTGGCGGTGGGATGTTCGTTTCTGCTCTGGTCTGTTTGGGGTTCTAAAAGCTTCTTGTATCTGGATGTGCCTGTCCTTCTGGATATTTGGGAGATTCTCTGAGATGATTCCTTGAAGTATATTTCCAATAGCATTGACCTCTTTCTCCAGACTCTGCTCAATAACAATTAGCCTTAAATTAGGCTTCCTAATTGTATCTTGGACCTCCTGAAGCGCTCTCTCATATTTCCTAGATTTGGATTGACTCATTTTCTGTTCTTTCTCTAAAACAACTAAATTATCTTCAGCCCCAGAAATTCTCTCTTCTGCATTGTGCAACCTGCTATCAAAGCTATCTATTTTATTCTTCGTCTCCCTTGCTTCTAATTGCTCATTTTTGATGCCTTGCATCTCTTAATTTAGATCATGTAAGGATTTCTTTAGCTACATTATTTCCTTTTGAGTGATTAGCTCAGTAGCTTTATTCTCTTTGGACATTTGCTGGAGTTCAGTCACCTTTTCTTTTGTGGTTTCTATGAATTCATCCATTTTTCTTTGAAAAACCTTTATTATGGCCTCCTTTCTGGCTTCTCCTTTTTCACTTATCACCTTGTTAATGGTTTCCTCTTGTTTAGCTATGGCTTCCTCCCTTATCTCTTTCTTTATATTTTCACATTTTTCATTAAAGGTGTTTATCAATTGCATTTGTACAGCACTTGGAAGACTCTCCTCTAGGTTTGCCAGTGACTGTTCCATTGTCTGTTTATATTGGGTGGAGGATGTTATTCCTTGATTTGACACTTTTCTTGAGTTTCTTCTTCTGCCCATTTGAAAATGGGAGCACGATTAATACTTAACACAATTACAGTTTTTCAGATATAACCAACCTCGACCTCTGTAGCTGGCAGACACTAGATGTTCACAGTTTTTGATTGGTATTATCACTCTGTTTGTACACTTGCAGACCAGCCTAATACAACCACTGCTCACCGATTTATGACCAAAACAATAAGCCTCTCAATCCAATCTCTATTGTATTTAAGTCCCTCTGGACCTAGACTATCATTGCTCAACAGCCATCAAGTATAGATCCATGCATTATACGGGTTGAAAGATGATCAGAGGACCAGAGATAGAAAAATAGTATGAGAGAAATCAGGGGAGGTACAAGAGGAATAACATATGAGTGTAAGATTATTATAGTAATGATGAAAATGTATAGCGTAAGGATATCTGACCTAAGTTGTTTAGCAGGTAGCATATTTCAGTACAAAGTTTGGAAAGTATTAGCTAAAACTTATGAAAGTAAGAAGGGTAATTAGAAGAATATATCGAGAAAAGAGGGAGGTAGATATAGGAGATTTCAATAATGGAAAAATTGTAAAAATAAAGAAGAGAAAACAGGAAATTAAGATGACAACAAGCACAAAACAAGAACAACGAAAAAGACATAGAAAACAAAAAACACAGCAATAAAAAAGAAAAACAAAAAAGCAAAAAGAACAACAACAAAAAAATCAAAAAAAAAGAAAGAAAATGGTGGGGCGGAAGTTCCTCATTATTGTGAGCTCTTACTTAAGAAATACTAGTATTGAGACCAGGAGATTAAAAAGCAGGTGACTGTATCAATATAGATATCATTTGTATTCAGACTGTACCCAGAGATGTCACTATGTTTCCAGGAATGACCACAGTGACAGAGGGATGTGGGAGAGAAAACAGAAGAAAAAAACTGTAGGGAGGATGGTAAAGATAAAATAAGAAAACCTATAAATGCAACTGAGAGATGGGGTGGAAGAAAAAAAAAGAAAAAAACGAACAAAGAAAAAGAACAAAAAAAAGAAAAAGAAAAAGAATTGAAAAAAAGGTCTTCAGGATATTTTGGGGGGTGGTGGGATCAGGGCAGGATGGCAGGATAGGAAACATGTGTCTCCACTAAATTCGGGATCCAAAGAGTTCAGAAAGTCTTTTTGTCCTGTGATGAAAACTTTAAAACCCTGAAAAAGGAAATTAAAGGAAATGGAAAAACCTCCCATGCTCCTGGATTGGAAGAATCAACCTCGTGAAAATGACAATCTTGCCAAGGGCTATCTACAAATTCAACGCAATACCCATCAATATTCCAATGTCATTCTTTAAAGAAATAGAAGTGGCAATTCAAAATTTCATATGGAATAATAAAAGACCCCATAGAGCAAAAACACTTCTTAGCAGAAAGAACAGCGCTGGAGGAATTTCAATACCAAACTTTAGACTCTATTACAGAGAAATAATTATCAAAACAGCTTGGTACTGGCACAAGAACAGACCTGAAGACCAATGGAATAGAACTGAGGACCCAGATATTAAACCACAGACCTATGGCCACCTAATCTTTGACAAGGGAGCTTGAAAGATACAATGGAAGAAAGATAGCCTCTTCAACAAGTTGTGCTGGCAGAACTGGTTAAGCACCTGCAGAAAACTAAAGTTGGATCCTTCTTTGTCACCCTGCACTAGAATTAACTCCAAATGGATCAAAGACCTCGAGGAAAGAGCTGACACACTGAAAACTTTACAAGAAGAAATAGGATATACACTAGGCCACCTTGGCACAGGTCGAAACTTTCTTAATAAGGACCAAGAATCACAACAAATCAGAGAAAGGCTGGAAAAGTGGGACTGCATTAAACTGCAGAGCTTTTGTATGGCCAGTAAATTAGTTAGGAAACCTACAGTGTGGGAGAAGATCTTCACCAATCATACAACGGACAAAGGCCCCATATCTAAAATATATCAACAGCTCAAAAAATTAAATCACTCCAAAACTAATCTCCAAAGTAACAACCATCCCATCAAAAAATGGGCCAAAGACTTAAAGAAAGTCTTCTCTGAAGAAGAAACAAAAATGGCCTATAGACACATGAAGAAATGCTCAACATCTCTGGTCATAAAAGAAATGCAAATCAAAACAACTCTAAGATTCCACCTCACTCCAGTTAGAATGGCCAGGATCAGGAAAACTAGTAACAATAGATGCTGGAGGGAATGTGCACAGGAGGGATCACTACTGCACTGTTGGTGGGAGTGCAAACTCGTTCAACCACTATGGAAAGCAGTGTGGCAGTGCCTCAAAAGGCTAAACATAGATCTTCCCTATGACCCAGCAATTACACTACTTGGCATTTACCCAACTATCCAGAAACAAGGGCATACTCAATCCACTAGCACATCAATGTTCATTGCAGTATTATTCACCATAGCAAAGATATGGAACCAACCTAGATGTCCCTCAGTTGATGAATGGATCAACAAGATGTGGTATTTGTACACAATGGAATTCTATGCTGTTGTCAGAAAAAACGACATCGCCCCATTTGTTAGGAAATGGAAAGACTTAGAAAAAATCATATTAAGTGAAGTAAGCCAGACTCAAAGGAACTTAGGCTCAATGGTTTCCCTCATTCATCATAACCTGTAGAAACCTTGGGCTCTACTAGCAGAGATTTGCAATAGAGCAAAAACTTGATACATAAGGCCATATAATATGAAGCTAATTGAATGGACTTCTAGGATATTGAAACAAAAGCCATATAATGAATGATTGCTGTCCTTAATGTGCTATGTTACCTCATCTCTTTTGCTGTTCCTTTGTTATCTCATATTGACACAATATCTCACTTTGTTATCTGATATATTGGATACATTTGTATTTGGTTACTTGAAATTGATAGGGAAGGGGGGGGGAGAGGGTAATGGGACCAAGACTTGTGGAAGGGTATCAATGTATGTGAATTAATGCACCTTCTGTCTGGCAAATATCATGTTACCCTTTTATTAAATACAATAAAAAAAGAAAAAAATAATAATCCTCTGCTAGGAGAGTCCTAGATGTGTACTAATTATTACAAATGAGGGAAACCATTGAGCCTATGTTACTTTGGGTTTGGCTTACTTCACTTAATATGATTTTTTCCAAGTCTTTGCATTTCCTTACAAGTGGGGAGATGTCATTCTTTTCGAGGGCAGCATAGAATTCCATTGCAGAGCACTAGTATTGAGCAAACAGCTTAGGGACCATGTCCCTGAGTTCAAGTCCTAGAACTGGTACACAAGTCATAAAAGTCTTCCAGAAGGAAAAACCTAAGTGATAGATATAATTAATGAAGATCTGTATTTTTTGTCTTGTTTTAATCTTGTTTTGTGTTCAGTTAGAGACAAAACTTCACTGTGTACTCCATTCTAGCTTCAAATTCAGGATCCACCCCTCAGCCTCCTAGGAAATGTGGCTACACATCAAATTTAAGATTTCCATTTTATTTTTCTTATTTGTTGGCTTGTTTGTGGAAACGTTTTGTTGGGGGCCAAATAACGCCATGCATAATAACTTTCTGCTGAGGCTTGTAGTAGGGATAAAACACGTGGACCTCTTTGTCCTGTCCATCTTTTATACTGATAGGCTCCCACACCCAATATAAGGAGGAGGGATTTGGGGAATAAATGAGAGGAGAGAGGAGAGAGGGAGAAGAGAGAGAGGAGAGGGGAGGTAGGGGAGGGAGGGGAGAGAGGGGAGAAAGAGAGAGGAGAAAAGGAGAGAGGAGAGAAAAATAGGGGAGAGAGGAGAGAAGGAGAGAGGAGAGAGGAGAGAAGGAGAGAGGAGAGAAGAAGAGAGGAAGACCAGCTGCCTGCTGGTCTGGTCTGAGCTGGTTCCTGCGTCTGGGTTCTGACGCTTGCTGGTCAAGTCTATGCTGGTTTCTCTGGGTCGGGGTTTCCCGGCCTGGCGCCCTCCACCCTCTGCTGCTGCTTCCCCAGCTTTGAGCCGGCGGCAAGGGTTGGAGGAGGGGTCCTCGGGTTTTGAATTCTTTGAGAAACGTGGATGTAAGCTTTATCTGGATTTATTTTCCAGTTTGGGTCCTTCTCTGTTTCTTCTTGAGTTTGTTGTTGTGGATTTCTTAAAGTAGTTGGCTCGTGGTATTCCCTGGTTCCTGGTTCTCTCTTTTTGTGGGAGAGAGCTAGGCAGTGTCCGTATTGTCTCGGTGCCATTTTCGCCTCCTCTCTAAACATATTTTTAATAATCCTTATAGGTCTCCACACAAGAGATCCATTGTGGTTTTTAGTATGGAGAATGTGATGAATCTTGGATCATACCTGACATGACCAAAGAAGGAAAGCCCAAGACTAGACTGAATCTATCATTAAAGCAAAGAACAAAAAAACGGCCCTGGAAAGAGCGGCAAATAGACATGTGTACCCCTATCTATAAGTGATCTGGACGCTGTAAGTAAAATACAACTTTTACTATTCTTAATACTTTCTCACAAATAGACAATTTTTCCCTTCTCTATTGGTTAAGAGCTAGACTTTTACTGGGAGAAAAGATGCTGTAAAATTTTCAGGCAGAAAAGTGTTCATTGGGCATGGCGAGGGAACAAACTGAGAGCACCTACAAGGTCTAGGACAATAGAGAGAGAGGGGAAGAAAAGGGGGAAATCCTTTAATTTATGTATACTTTGGTTAGGCATGCACCTGTTAGGATACTTTACGATTGAAATATTTTCTTGGTCATCATTTTCCTATCTTGGGCCTGTTTGGGGGGGGTGTTCATGGAGCTCGATCTTGGCCTGGGCACTGCCCCTGAGCTCTTCAGCTCAAAGCTAATGCCCTACCCTTGAGTCAAGCCCCACTTCCTGTTTTCTAAAGGTTAATTGGAGATAAGAATCCCAGGTCCTTTTGTGCCCAGGCTGGTTTTGAACCTTGATCTTCAGATCTCAGCCTCTTGAGTGGCTAGGATTACAAGCATGAGCCACCACACCTTGCTCTTGCGCCTTTATTAGCACACCTTATACCTTTCCCTATTTCTGTGTCTACCTTTGTCCAGAGGCTTACCGTTGTATCAGATTATGAGATTGTTTTTGGCATTTGAGGTAACATCAGTTCGATATATTGTCATCAATTAGTGGGCACAGCTCTTCTGTAGTTGGATATGATTCTCAATTGATTTGGAAGGAAATAGTGGGACCTAGGTACCTAGGAAGATGACATTGTCTTTAGACTTTACATGTGTTGTCCTTTTACACAGTAATTTTCTGGACTAGGAGCAATGTGGAAAATGATGTAATACCAAATTATGGTAAGGCAGGAATTGGGAGAAATGGGCAAAATGTTATAGAGATTGGATGTCAAGAGAATGTAGTTCTACTCACTAATTCTATAAGTAGAAGGATTCAAGTCGAGCCAATACCCCCTAAAAGAAGAACAGCCCCTGAAAATGGGATGAAGGGGTGGTCCAAATGGAACAGGACCACTTTTCAAAAAAACTACCTTGTTCAGAATTCCTTTACTGCCAAATTTAATAGCATTTTTAATAGAAGTGATGAAGTAAGTCTATTTCAAACAGGGAAATTTTACAAGCTGATTCATCTTACTAGTATAGATAAATTGTACAAGCATGGGGACAAAAACATAAGAAGGGGTAGCAATGATTAAGTAATGTACCATCTATCTGGTGAATATAATGTAGCCCTTCTATTAATTGCAATAAAAAAGAAAAATGTACAAGAAGGTTTTATTGTGGTATTTCTATATGTGCCCACAGTGTACTCTGAATGAACTTTTCTGTACCCTTATCACCTTACCCTTCTGCCCTCTTTCCTGAAACTGATGCTTTTTGTTACACTATTTTTATATACAAAATGCTTTGATCTTATTCATGTATCAGAACACTATTCTTTCCTAACCAATCAATTTAATAGATAAATGACAGCAAACAAAGGACATCAAGGGATCTTTTTCTTGTTATTCTGGACGCGATGAATTGGCATCTGTTATTTTGATATGCACTTCCTTTAAGATTCTGAATCTTTCTAGTTCTTAAAATAGTTTAGTGTATTTAATTTTTCGATTGGGCTGTATGATATTTCGGTGTTTAATTTGAACAGTTTATATATTTGGATGGAAAACCTTTATCTGAAAAGCTAAGAAATGGCGATTACTTCAGTTACCTTTTCCTGATTAATCAATATTTTCCTCTTATTTCCAGGGCCATTTGGAGACTTTAGAAAATCATTTCCTAGGTGTGTATTTTCAAGCATTTTCTGTCTTCCTATATTACCTAAAAAGATGTCAGGTCTAACATTAAAACTTTGTCAGATGTAGATATTATTTTTAATGGAAAAGTAGGAATCAAGTCCTTTTTTTACATGTATACAATTTTGTCAACAAGTAGTATTGGTTGTCTTTTTATCTAAGATGTGAGATGTGCAAAGCCAAAAACATGACTTAAGCAGATTTGCTGCTTTTGTGCCATTGCTCTTTGTGTCTGAATCTGTAAACTACCATGTGTTTTTGTTTCTATGGCTTTATAGTATAATTGGGTGTGTGGTATTAGGATACCTAAAATTTGGCTGACTTGGTGGAGAATATTGTTTTTTCTATTTCCATGAATTTCAGTACTTTTTTGTGAAGAATGATCTTGAAATTCTGATAGGAATTTTGCACACTTTCTGGAAGACTTTTCAGTAGCACAGCTATGTTCACAAGGTTGACAATATTCTGCCATCTGATCCACCTTACTAGGAGATTTTCCGTCCCCAAATGAGGATGTTTTCTATGATTCACCATGCTGATAGTCCAGCCAGCTCTGCTTGCTTCTGCCTGAGGCCAGTGGACTGGAATATGAATTTTGTTGACATCACCATTTATACTCAAACGGTTTCTTTAATCATTGTAATTGTAATAAAATAAGAGTTTCTAATCATATTTCTCTGGAGGAAAAGTAACACATCAAGAAAACTACCATTTCATTTCCTTCACTTAAGTGGTAGGTTGTTACATTCCAAAGCTTGTGATCTGGTGCTTACAGAGTTCTCTTGCTTTATGGTAGGAATCCTTCATGATTGGGTATTTGGTAACCTATTTTCTCTGCAGCTTATAAAGGCTTCCACTGTTTTGACCTGCTGATTAAGAGCTGATTACATCTATTATTAGGTAAAAAGAAATAAAATAGCATCCAAGACTTCTTATTGCTGATTGGGTTGATGCTAATATTTTCAGTCTTCCTTCCATATGGCTCATGAGATTTACATTTCGCTCCCCAAATAACTGTCATATCCTAAGTGTTGTAGAATCCTCTAGTTCTGGCTAATTCCTGCTCATTTCCAGAAAAATACTGGTTGGCATCACCGGGTGCCAGTACTCTTCTCAAGGATCTTATCTTAACCCCAGTCAAAAGGAGAAGATCAGGAGGAATAATGTAAGCTCAACAGCCTCAGTGATGCCTGCACTTGGGATTTCCCAGGGTTAGCTCTTGCTGTACATGTTTCTGCCTGCAGTGTATATTGGGAACTGGCTTATATTGAGTTGGCACTTCTTGAGGTTACCTGGAAGTTTTGACCTTAGGGAATCCTTGTTCCTAAAATTTCCCATTGCTCACAAGAATTGAGCAGTTCTGTTCAGCAAAAATCCTGCTTTTTAGTCACCTGGAAGTAATTTCTGAAAAGGAGCTTCTGTAAGTCCCCCAAACAGATGCTATAATGAGTTAGGACCTTTTCTGTGAAATTTTTTGGCAGCAATTACCTGTATTCGTACCCCTTCCCTAAGCAGAATCATCTTGAGATAGCATGTCTGCTCACATTCTCCCTCAATTCTTTTGTTGATATTGCCAAAAATGTTCCATAATGCATTTTATGCTATAGAGGATCTTAATATATTCTACTTAGGAAAACTATCCTGTTATAGCCTTGATACCTACCACCTTGACTAAGCCTATAAGCACTGAGTGATACAGACTGACATCCCATCTTGATGCACATCTCTGCCTATCAACAGTTTCACAAACGTGGATAAGTGTGTCATGAACACCCTTCATGCAAGACAGTCACAAAAGTACTATGAGAATATGCTTGTTGGCTGTTTCAGTGGCCCACCCTTTCAATCGTTCCATTGAGTGTGTATATGATCCAGTGGCTGACAACTTCATAGTGTTGCTAGCATATTTCATTCAAGTAAACACTTGAAAGGTCTAATAGATTGACAAAAAATAGAAGCAATTAGGAAGGGGTACCTTAGGATTCTGACTTCAATCGTGCACTGTTTTCTGGGGTTATTCACAATTGATTTTTTTCTTATTCCTCCATGATGCATTCTCATGGTGCTTGTCTAGCATTGTAATCTAAATTGTCCATGAAGTAGGTTTCATCTGAGCAATGACCCTCTTGGTCATAAAGCGAGTTGATTTTGGTATCTACTGTGGGCTAACAGTAACCCAGAAACTCTCATTCTGGAAAAGAAGAATGAAATTATTCTAGTATGTTAAGTACCTAGATAATGATCTTACTAAACTATAACTGTATGTATTCCATGTGACATGCTTGATCTTATGAATTCCTTCTTATGAAAATAATTTATTTTTTAAAATTGAAAAGGAACAAGTCACTGCACTGAAGAAACTCCTGCTCTTCCTTCAGTAAGAGGCCATCTGGTGGATGGCCTCCCAGAAATGGAGAAGGCTATTAGTTTTGTAGTTGTTCTATATACAGGTCTTGGAACCAAGTTTCCTGTTCAAAAAGGCCCAAGTAGACCAAGCCTGAAGGTGGCGCTGAGACAATAGTCATGCTGCGTAGCTCTCTCTCACAAAAAGAGAGAACCAGTGAGTCCCACGAGCCAATTATCTTAAGAAACCCACAACAACAAACTCAAAAAGCAATGGAGAAGGACTCAAACTGGAAAAGAAATCCAGATAAAGCTTACATGCAACTCTCTCAAAGAATTCAGAACGCGAGGACCCCCCTCCCCCACCCCTCGCCACTGGCTCAGCGAAAAGCGGCGGCAGAGGGTGCTGGGCTGGGCAGCCCCGACCAGCAGAAACCAGCATAGGACCGGGCCAGCAAGCCGCGGAAGCAGCGGAACCCAGAGGCGGAACCAGAACAGAAAGCAGCGGAACCCAGACACAGAACACAGGTGGTGGAGGAGACCCGAGGGGAGTGAAAGACTCCCTACTACCATGGAACACACAAAGATGGAACGCAAAGGCGTGAGTAGCACAGCGCATCACCAAACACATAGGGAAAGTAGAGCAGGTGCCAAGCAATAGAAAAGACTGGCAGGAGCAGGAAGGCAAGGAATTTAGAATCCTGCCCTTCCCTCAACAGCCCCCTCACTCAGGCCATTGACTGGAGATTGACAGGCGACTACCTAAGACCCAGCACCCCACCAAGGGAGGCGGAGCTGACCTAACTCCCACCCACCAGAGGGCTCAACTCCCAGCCCTCTGACTGGGGAATGACAGGCGGGCAGACCCTAAAACTCAGCACCGCAGCAGGAGAGGCAGAGCTTTCCCAGCTCCCACCCACCACCAGGCTCTTCTCCCAGGCCACTGGATCTGGAGAATGGAGGGCACTGGGACCCTGTCTTACAACAGCGGGTAAGCTGTGCGGGAAAATAGGAGCCAGTATATGCCCCCTTCAATTCTTGAGCGGGGCATCCTCCAGAACGGAATTCTGAGAAAGACAGCACTGAGGGGCCCCCCACAGTCACAGACTCTCTGACAAAGCAGTGGAAACACAGCAGGGATCTGAAGGACCCACCAGCAGCCAAGCTCGCCTTCTGAGAATCAAAAAGGTGTGGCTATCTAAAGCCATTCCCTCTAAAATCAGGAACGAGACAAGGATGCCCACTCTCTCCACTACTCTTTAACATAGTACTAGAATTCCTAGCCAGTGCAATAAGGCAAGAAGCAAGCATAAAGGTGATCCAAGTAGGGAAAGTGGAAATAAAACTATCCCTCTTTGCAGATGACATGATTCTGTATTTAAAGAATCCTATAGACTCTACTCCCAAGCTCCTAGAGCTGATTCAAAGCTTTGGAAGAGTAGCAGGCTATAAAATCAACCCTCAAAAAACAACTGCCTTCCTTTATGCCAACAGCGAGAGGAACGAGGCAATAATCAGGAAAGAAACTCCTTTCACAATAGCCTCAAAGAAAATAGGGTACCTAGGAATAAGCTTAACTAAGAATGTAAAGGACCTTTTTGATGAAAACTTTAAAACCCTAAAAAAGGAAATTAAAGCAGAACTAAGGAAATGGAAAAACCTCCCATGCTCCTGGAATGGAAGAATCAACATTGTGAAAATGACAATCTTGCCAAGAGCTATCTACAAATTCAATGCAATACCCATCAACATACCAATGTCATTCTTTAAAGAAATAGAAGAGGCAATCCAAAATTTCATATGGAATAATAAAAGACCCCGTATAGCAAAAACACTTTTTAGCAGAAGGAACAGCGCTGGAGGAATTTCAATTCCAAACTTTAGACTCTATTACAGAGCTATAATTCTCAAAACAGCTTGGTACTGGCACAGGAACAGGCCTGAAGACCAAAGGAATAGAACTGAGGACCCAGATATTAAACCACAGACCTATGGCCACCTAATCTTTGACAAGGGAGCCAAAAAAATAGAATGGAAGAAAGACAGCCTCTTCAACAAGTTGTGCTGGCAGAACTGGTTAAGCACCTGCAGAAAACTAAAGCTGGATCCCTGTTTGTCACCTTGCACTAGAATTAACTGCAAATGGATCAAAGACCTGGAGGTAAAAGTTGACACACTGAAAACTCTACAGGAAGGAATAGGAGATACACTAGGTCTCCTTGGCACAGGTCAAAACTTTCTTAATAAAGACCAAGAAGCACAACAAATCAGAGAAAAGCTGGATAAGTGGGACTGCATTAAACCGCAGAGCTTTTGCAAGGCAAAGGACATAGCAACTAAACTAATCAGGAAGCCTACAGAGTGGGAGAAGATCTTCACCAACCAAACAACGGACAAAGGCCTCATATCTAAAATATATCAACAACTCAAAAAAATGAATCACTCCAAAACTAACCTCCAAAGTAACAACCATCCCATTAAAAAATGGGCCAAAGACTTAAAGAGAGTCTTCTCTGAAGAAGAAACAAAAATGGCCTATAGACACATGAAGAAATGCTCAACATCTCTGGTCATAAAAGAAATGCAAATCAAAGCAACTCTAAGATTCCACCTCACTCCAGCTTGAATGGCCAGGATCAGGAAAACGAATGACAACAGATGCTGGAGGGGATGTGGCCAGGAGGCATCACTACTACACTGTTGGTGGGAGTGCAAACTCGTCAACCACTATGGAAAGCAGTGTGGCAGTGCCTCAAAAGGCTAAACATAGAACTCCCCTATGACCCAGCAATTCCACTACTTGGCATTTACCCAACCATCCAGAAACAAGGACATACTAAACCCACTAGTACAACAATGTTCATTGCAGCACTATTCACCATAGCAAAGATATGGAACCAACCTAGATGTCCCTCAGTTGATGAGTGGATCAACAAGTTGTGGTATTTGTACACAATGGAATTCTATGCTGCTGTCAGAAAGAACGACATCGCCCCATTTATTAGGAAATGGAAAGACTTAGAATAAATCATATTAAGTGAAGTAAGCCAGACTCAAAGGAACTTAGGCTCAATGGTTTCCCTCATTCGTCATAATCAGTAGAAACCCTGGGCTCTACTAGCAGAGATTTGCAATAGAGCAAAATCTTGATACATAAGGACATACAATGTGAAGATAATTGAAAGGACCTCCAGGATAGTGAAACACAAGCCATATAATGAATGATTGTTGTCCTTAATGTACTATGTTGTCTCTCATCTCTTTTGCTGTCCCTTGGTTATCTCATATTGGTATAGTATCTCACTTTGTTATCTGATATATTGAACTTATTTGTATTTGGATATTTGAAATTTGATAGGGAAGGGGGGAAAACCAAGACGGGTGGAGGGTGTGGGGGGGGAGAGAAATGGGTACCAAGACATGTGAAAGGGTATCAATGTATGTGAATTAACGCACCTTCTATCTGGCAAATACCATGTAACCCTTTTACTAATTACAATAAAAAAGAAAAAAAGTAAAAAAGAACAAGAAAAAAAAGAACATTAGAACACATATTGTAATACATACCTCTTATAAACCTGCATAAAATATTCTGGAATACATACTCATGAGGGAGCAAAACAGTAGGGGAATACACATGCCCAGTATTGTTAAGTTCTATTAGAATATTCCCTGTTTCATTTTACATTCCCATCATAAGGAATGAATCTGCCCTTTTTTTACCCTAGATTAACTCACAGTTCATATTATACTGTTTTTCCTTGTTCAGCCATGGTGGTAGGTTTTGTGTTAAAGATGAAATGTTATGTATATGTATATATACAGGAGTGTAGTACATTATTGCTAACTTTAATCACAGTGTTTAAGACTTCATAGTTTTACAAAGAAGTTGGCATTTACTGAAATAGTTTTTGAATCAGTGTATGTTGATCTATGTCACCTCTTTCACATTCTCATCCATTCTTCTTAGCCTACCCCTTTCCTTATTCATCTTAATTTGAGGTTGTGTATTGAATATTTTGCCATTTAACAAGGCAGCTTATATATGCAAAAAAAAGAAATGCAAATCAAAACAACTCTAAGATTCCACCTCAATCCAGCTAGAATGGCCAAGTTCAGGAAAACGAATGACAACAGATGCTGGAGGGGATGTGGCCAGGAGGGATCACTACTACACTGTTGGTGGGAGTGCAAACTCGTCAACCACTATGGAAAGCAGTGTGGCAGTGCCTCAAAAGGCTAAACATAGAACTCCCCTATGACCCAGCAATTCCACTACTTGGCATTTACCCAACCACCCAGAAACAAGGACATACTAAATCCACTAGCACAACAATGTTCACTGCAGCTCTATTCACCATAGCAAAGATATGGAACCAACCTAGATGTCCCTCAGTTGATGAGTGGATCAACAAGTTGTGGTATTTGTACACAATGGAATTCTATGCTGCTGTCAGAAAGAATGACATCGCCCCATTTATTAGGAAATGGAAAGACTTAGAATAAATCATATTAAGTGAAGTAAGCCAGACTCAAAGGAACTTAGGCTCAATGGTTTCCCTCATTTGTCATAATCAGTAGAAACCTTGGGCTCTACTAGCAGAGATTTGCAATAGAGAAAAATCTTGATACATAAGGACATATAATGTGAAGCTAATTGAAAGGACCTCCAGGATAGTGAATCAAAAGCCAATACTCCTCAAGCTCTTCAACAAAATTGAAAATGAAGGTTCCTTACCAAACTTAGTCTATGAAACCAGTATAACCCTGATCCCCAAACTAGACAGAGATTCATCAAAGAAAGAGAACTATAGACCTATATCTTTGATGAACATCGATGCAAAACTTCTCAACAAAATCCTGGCCAACCCTCTACAACAACTCATCAAAAAAATTATACACTGTGATCGAACTGGATTCATCACGGGAAGGCAAAGCTGGTTCAACATACGCAGGCAAACAAGGAAAACATTGGGCCTCGGAGTGTAAGTCCAAAACTGATAACTAGGGAAAACCATTGCCCCGGAAGCAGGGAAAGGTGATGAGGGGCCCACCCCAGGGCCCCAAGCCAACACTGGGATTGAACCCTGGGTCTGTCAGATTCTTCCCCCAATCTCAGCTCATCTAATGTCATCTCCCTCATGCGAGCTACGCCAGGTAGTGCAGGACTGGACCTCTATGCCACCTCCCACTCAATATTGACTCCTGATTCTGAGACTCAGATCCTTTCCACTGGAATTTTTGGCCCTTTGCCAAAAACACATTTGGCTTAATTTTGGGACACGGAAGCTCCACCATCTAGGGTCATAATATTTCACCAAGCATTATTTTTTTTCATTTCTTTTTTTTGCATTTTTATTGTAATTAGTAAAAGGGTTACATGATATTTGCCAGATAGAGGGTGCATTAATTCACGTACATTGATACCATTTCACATGTCTTGGTACCCATTTCCTCCCCCCCACACACCCCCCACCCATCTTGGTTTTCCCCCTTGAGGAAATCAAAATAGTGGCAACTGCTTCTCAAGGACCTATAACTATTTTCCTTGGCTAGAGGATTGCTCTATTGGTATTGCTTGATCTCATTACTAATAACCTCAGTCATGAACGCTGGAGAGGCACTCATAATTTTGGTTCCTCAGGTACCTATTGGGTACAGGAAATTACACATAAGAAACTTTTATTAAAGTTAAAATTAGATGGAAGTATTTTTGAGGGCATAGTCGATACAGGAGCAGTTGCTACTATCATCTCCAATAGGGATTGGCCTTCAGCCTGGCCCCTTAACCCTGCTATGACTCACTTAAAAGAAATAGGACAGTCTTCTAACCCTCTTCAAAGTTCTAAAATTATTTTGTGAGAAGACGAGGAATGAAACAAAATCACGGTGCAGCCTTATGTGGTCACCGGCCTCCCAGTTAACTTTTGGGGCAGAGATATTCTTTCTCAGATGGGACTCATTATGTGCAGCCCCAATGAGTTCATTACTCAACAGATACTTAATCAAGGATATCACCCAGGTCAAGGGCTTGGAAAGAATTCTCAGGGTCTTAGGGCGCCCATCCAGATGGATGCTACGGCTGATCACAGTGGCATAGGCTATAAAATTTTTCCTTAGTGGCCATTGACATGCCTGTACTCCATGCAGACAGAATTTCTTGGAAAAAGACAGAGCCTGTGTGGGTTGATCAGTGGCCTCTTACAATTGAAAAATTGGCTGCAGTCACAGTGTTATTACAGGAACAGCTTGTTGCAGGCCACATTGAATCTACTACTTACCCTTGGAACATACCCATTTTTGTAATAAAAAAGAAAGTGGAGACTTCTTCAAGATCTTAGGGAAATTAATAAGGCCATGATTCCCATGTGTGCCCTTCAACCTGGCCTTCCTACTCCTGCTGCCATTCTCAAGGGATATTATACAAGTGTTATTGATTTAAAGGATTGCTTTTTCACCATCCCTCTCCATCTGGAGGATCGCCACTACTTTGCATTCAGTCTACCAGTAGTGAATTTTAAAGGCCCTATGCCTAGGTTTCAGTGGAAAGTTTTGCCCCAGGGGATGGCCAATAGCCCTAGATTTTGTCAAAATTTGTTGCTCAAATGATAGATCCATTCAGATTAAAGGGTTCCTCTCTCTATGTAATTCATTATAGGGATGATATTCTTCTTGCTGGACCAGATGCTGATTGCCTTCTCCATTTCTCTCAGCAACTATCAAATGCTCTTACCAGTGCTGGTCTTCAATTTGCACCAAATTAGATTCAGTTAAAACCTCCATATCTATTTTTAGGCTTTGAGGTTTTTTCCAATAAAATATTATCCCAAAATTTCAACTTAGGATTAATCATCTTAAAACTTTAAACTCTTAGGTGACATCAACTGGCACCGCCCCTATCTTAAACTGACTACGGGTGAGCTTAAACTCTTGTTTGATAGTCTTAGAGGAGATTCTGACCCCCTTTCTAAATGCCCTTTGAATGCTCCTGCTCGAGAAGCTCTCTCCAGAGTAGAGGCTGCCATTTCTAACCAGCAAATTACTTTTGTTAATTATGACCTACCCTTACAGTGTGTCATTTGTGCATCTAGTTTCACACCCACTGGAGTCTTTTGGCAGAAAGAACCCCTTTCTTGGGTACACCTGCCTGCTGCACCAGCTAAGGTGCTTACACCCTACACCACGTGGTGATGAAGCTAATTAAAATTGGAAGGGAACAAAGCAGAAAAAATTTTGGCAAAGACCCAGATAAAAGAATTTTACCATATACTCCCAGATTCAATGGTTAATTCTAAATGATGATGATTGGGCTGTTTCATGCATTTCCTTTTTAGGCACTTTGGATAATCATTATCCTGTTGATAAACTTCTTCAGTTTTTGCGATAGCAACCCATTACCTTCGCTGTACAGACCTTCCAAAAGCCCCTTCCTAATGCCTCCCTGTGTTCACAGATGGCTCCTCCGATGGGCAAGCTGCCTTTTATGTTAATGGTAAAATTACTTCCTTAAAGTCCCCCTATTGTTCTGCCCAGTTGGTTGAGTTGTTTGCAGTCTTACAACTTTTTGCTCAGTTACATACTTCTTTTAATCTATACACTGATAGTGCCTATATTGCTCATTCTATACCATTGCTTGAAACAGTGCCTTTTATTAAGCCAACTACAAATGCTGCTCCCCTATTTTTCTTAATTCAACGATATATTCAAACTAGAAGTTGCCCCTTCTTTAGAGGCGACATCCATGCCACTCTGGCCTCCATGGACCTTTGACAAAGGGCAATGAAACAATAGACCAAGCTACCCAATTTGTACTTTTAGCTAAAAATGACCTGATAGCCCAGGCCAGAGAAGCTTATTCGCTACATCACCTTAATGCCCAGACCCTTCGCCTTCTTTTTAAAATCACCAGAGAGCAGGCACGGCAAATTTTTAAACAGTGCCAAAATAGTATTACCCTATTTCCAATACCCAATTTGGATGTTAATCCCTGAGGATTGGTTCCTAATGAATTGTAGCAAGTGGATGTTACTCAGGTTCCATATTTTTGGTACTTTTAAATATCTTCATGTTACTGTAGATCCCATTAGTGGATTTATTTTTGCCACACCACATTCTGGTGAGGCCTCCAAAAATGTTATCGCCCATGTACTTAATTGCATGGCAGTAATGGAAAAGCCTAATTTTATTAAGACTATAATGTCCGGGCATATACTGGCATAAATTTTCAACATTTCTGCCACCAGATGCAAATAAAACACATCACTGGTATTCCCTATAATCGTCAAGGTCAAGGAATTGTTGAATGAGCTCATCAAACCCTTAAAAATACTTTTCAAAAGTTAAGAACACAAAACTTTTCTCCCACAAAAGGAACTCCAAAAATATTCTTCAGCATGTCCTATTTGTTATTAATATTTTAACACTGGATATTAATGAAAATCTGCTGCGGATAACCTTTGGCACCCCTGAACTCTTAATAATTATGCAACTATAAATGTGGAAGGATCCTCTGACTTCCCAATGGAAGGGCCCTGATCCAGTGCTGATCTGGAGAAGAGGATCAGTCTGTATATTTGATAATAAGAAGGCACTGCTTGTTGGCTCCCAGAACGACTCGTAAAGCCTATGGATAACTCACCTTCCAGGGAAGGCTAGCAGTCTGAGAACAAAAACCCTTTCTTCTATTCTAGAAAATCGTCAAAACTGCTGTGGATCCTACAAATGTCAGTCTTGCTGTTGCTGCTCTCATCATCGGAGGACACAGACCTCTACTAGACACAGAAACCCTCCTACTTTCCCTTTTTGGCAACCCCTTTGATGGCCATGGGGGCACACCAATCCTGATTGCCATTCCAAGCAATAATTCCCTTAGCCCTATTAATTCTGCCAATTAATTCTTTGTGTTTTTTAGTCAATCTAAGAATAATACCTTTGATATACATGTAGGAGTAATTTCTTTTAGCAATTGTTTAGCAGTAATTAATTACTCTTCTACTATTTCCCTTTGCACTCCTGTAGGAAAAGTATTTGTCTGTGGAGGCAACCTGGCCTTAACCCAACACCCTGTAAAATGGACTGGAGTTTGTGTACTTGCTTTACTGCTCCCTGATAAAGACATTATTCCTGGAAGTGAAGTTCTGCCAATTCCCAGCCTAGAAATGGTAGGAGGAAGACATAAGTGGCCTGCTTTTATTCCCCTCCTGGCAGGATTGGGAATCACTGCAGCCTGAGGTGCAGGAATGGCAGGATTGGGAGTGTCACTACACTCTTACGCCAAATTGTCCAATCAGTTAATAGAGGATGTTCAGACATTGTCCAGCACTATTAGTGACCTTCAGGATCAGATGGAATCCCTCGCTGAGGTAGTTCTTCAGAATAGAAGAGGACTAGATCTACTCACTGCCTAACAGGGAGGAATTTGTTTGGCTTTACAGGAGCAGTGCTGTTTTCACGCAAACAAGTCTGGTATTGTGCGAGACAAAATTAAGAAAATCCAGGAGGACTTGATCAAACGTCGCTGAGAATTGTTTGATAACCCCTTTTGGACTGGATTAAATGAAATGTTGCCTTATCTCCTTCCCCTCCTAGGTCCTTTGGTATTTTGATTATTGTATCCATAGGACCATGCATATTCAATAGAATCATGAGCTTTGTAAAAGAGCCAATTGACTCCCTGGCATCTAAAACCCTTCAAATTCATTATCATAGGCTTGATTTGGCCACTCAAGAGGCAGGTGAAGGCACGGGGCCACCATCTCCTACTACCCAAGCAGATCAACAAAGAACAGTAATTCTACAAAGGCAGCTGGAACCTGAACCGGCTAGACGTAGGCCATCGGCACCAGACAAGAAAAAGGCCAAAAAAGGGAAGAAAAGACAGAGCCTTTTGGCCATGGGTCAAACCTCACTTTCAGTGAAAATTCCCCTGAAATGGCTGAAATTCACAGCTGAATTCTATAAGGTCTTCACAGAGCCCTGTAATTGAAAGGAGAGCAGCCACAGGCAGTGGGAAGAACAGCCAGAAAAAAAAGACGGGCTGGAGCGGGAGTGGGGCTGAGGATTGAGAAGGGCGGGACTTGTGGGGGCGGAGCATGGGGTGGTGGCGCCAGGATGAGGAATGGAGGTGAGTGGTCTAGGGCAGGGCTTGGAGGAAGAGGTGCAGAGGGGTGGATCCAGGGCACGGAAGTGATGGTTCAGGGGCAGGGCTTGTGGGGTCAGAGCCGGAGAGGGGTGGGGCGGAGAGAGGATGTGAGGGGTCAGAAGCAAGGCTTGCAGGGTCAGAGCCGAGAGGGGTGGGGCGGAGCTAGAACATGAGGGGTCTAGGTCGGGGTTTGCAGGGTCAGAGCCTGAGACGGGTGGGGTTGAAAGAGGACATGAGGGGTCGGGGGTGGGGCTTGTGGGGTCAGAGCCGAGTGGGGTGGGGCGGGGAAAGGACGTGAGGGGTCGGAGAGGGGCGGACGAGTTCAGAGCCCAAGAGGTGTGGGGCTGAGGGAGGATGTGAGAGGTCGGTGGTAGGGCTGGCGGTGTCAGAACCTGAGAGGGGTCAGGTGAAGCGAGGTTGTGAGGGTGCATGGGCCGGGCGAGGAAGCTGAACTGCTTCTGGGCAGTTTTTCCTGGTACCAGTCGGCCCCTGAGAAGCTTCAGTACAGCCGCCTCCATCTGACAGAGCAGCGTTTGTCTCGGCCTGTTGTGTGTTCACCCGTCCTGTAAGGTGCTGGCAGCGTTTCTTCTTGGGGAAGCGGCTGAAGGAGGCTATCTCTACCCAGACACTGCATGTGTGTGAGGAAGTCCCTTAGGCCTAAGCCAGGCCTCCGGAGCCAGTTCTCAGTGAGAGGTGCATTTTTTAGCCTAGGCAGGCCAGGGGCCTGGTGTGTGGTGGCTGTGAAAGTGTGTGGAGAAGTGGGGCAGGCAGCTTTGTTTTTCCTCTCTGAAGGGCCTTCGGCCATTTTAAGCCGAAGCCAGGGCTCCGGAGCCAGCTCCCAGTAAGCAGTGAGCTTTCAGTGTAGGCAAGGGGCCTGGTCGACAGTGGACAGGACGGCAGCCCTCCCCACTGCCTCCTCTTCTGTTGTGTTTTATTTTTCTCCATCCATGCCGAGGGATAGCGCCGCCACAGGAGGGAGCGGTCAGTGCAAACGGGGCCTGGGCTGCTGCTCCTCCATGGCAAGGACGTGAGGGGTCGGGGAGTGACTGCGGGTTCAGAGATTGAGAGGGGTGGGTGGAGCAAGGACGTGAGCGGTGCGGGGGTGAGGACGCTGAACTGCTTTAGGGCGGTTCTGCCTGGGACCGGTCAGCCTGTGAGAGGCTCCAGTGCGGCCGCCTACCTCTGAGAGAGTGGTGTTTGTTCTGGGGCCTACAGAGCTGGGTGGGGCACTCAGCCTGAGGCCATTGTCTGTTCATCAGTCCTGTCAGGTGCCGGCCGTGTTTCTTTGTGGGGAGGCACCTGAAGGAGGCTGTACGACCCAGATGCCGCTTGTAAGAGAAAGGCTGGGGCTCTTGAAGTAAAGCGGTGCTTCTTTTTTAATATATTTTTATTGTAATTAATAAAAGGGTTACATGATATTTGCCAGATAGAAGGTGCATTAATTAACATACATTGATTCCCTTCCACCTGCCTTGGTCCCCATTAGCCTCCCCACCACCACCACATCTTGGTTTTCCCCCCTTCCCTATCAAATTTCAAATAACCAAATAAAATATATCCAATATATCAGATAACAAAGTGAGAGAGTGTAACAGTATGAGATAATCAAGGGACAGCAAAAGAGATGAGAGATAGTACATTAAGGACAACAATCATTCATTATATAGCATTTGTTTCAATATCCTAGAGGTCCTTTCACTTAGCTTCATACTATATGGCCTCATGTATCAAGGTTTTGCTCTATTGCAAATCTCTAATAGTAGAGCCCAAGGTTTCTACTGATTATGACAAATGAGGAAAACCATTGAGCCTATGTTACTTTGAGTCTTACTTTGCTTAATATGGTTTTTTCTAAGTCTTTCCATTTACTAACAAATGGGGCGATGTCGTTCTTTCTGACAGCAGCATAGAATTCCATTGTGTACAAATACCACAACTTGTTGATCCACTCATCAACTGAGGGACATCTAGGTTGGTTCCATATCTTTGTTATGGTGAATAATGCTTGTTGTGCAAGTGGATTTAGTATGTCCTTGTTTCTGGATGGTTGGTTAAATGCCAAGTAGTGGAATTGCTGGGTAATAGGGGAGTTCTATGTTTAGCCTTTTGAGGCACTGCCACACTGCTTTCCATAGTGGTTGAATGAGTTTACACTCCCACCAACAGTGTAGTAGTGATGCCTCCTGGCCACATCCCCTCCAGCATCTGTTGTTATTGGTTTTCCTGATCCTGGCCATTCTAACTGGAGTGAGGTGGAATCTTAGCATTGTTTTGATTTGCATTTCTTTTATGACCAGAGATGTGGAGCATTTCTTCATGTGTCTATAGGCCATTTTTGTTTCTTCTTCAGAGAAGTCTTTCATTAATTCTTTGGCCCATTTTTTAATGGGATGGTTGTGACTTTGGAAATTAGTTTTGGAGTGATTCAATTTTTTGAGCTATTGATATATTTTAGATATGAGGCCTTTGTCCATTGTATGGTTGGTGAAGATCTTTTCCCGCTCTATAGGCTTCCTACTTAATTTACTAGCTATGTCCTTTGCCATACAAAAGCTACACAGTTTAATGCAGTCCCACTTATCCAGCCTTTCTCTGATTTGTTGTGATTTTTTTGTCCTTATTAAGAAAGTTTCGACCTGTGCCAAGGAGGCCTAGTGTATCTCCTATTCCTTCTTGTATAGTTTTCAGTGTGTCAGCTTTTACCTCCAGGTCTTTGATCCATTTGGAGTTAATTCTAGTGCAGGGTGACTGTGTCTTGACAGTTCTTGTGGTTCTTAGGTGGTATGCTGTTTAGGTGCCATTTCTTTCCCTATATTGCATTTATTTTGGTTTTCTATGTATAGAACATCTTGCAGAATTCTCTGTATTGTTGGTTTTGTTGCGACATATTGTTGTAGCTTTTCCCTGGAATGGAATGTTTTTATTGTTCCCTCAGTTATGAATGAGAGCTTAGCTGGGTACAGGATTCTTGGTTGGTAGTTATTTGACTTAAGGGCATGACATATATGCTTCCAGTCACTTCTTGCTTGCATGGTCTCTGCTGAGTAATCTGGGGTTATTCTGATTGGTTTTCCTTTATATGTTACTGAACCCTTTTCCCTGGCTGCCTTTAGGATCCTTTTTTTGGATTCTACTGATCCAGTTCGGATTACGATGTGGCGGTGAGATGTTCTTTTCTGGTCAGGTCTGTTTGGGGTTCTAAAAGCTTCTTGTATCTGGATGGGTCTGCCCTTCTGGATATTTGGGAAATTCTCTGAGATGATTCCTTGAAGTATATTTCCAGTACCATTGACCTCTTTCTCCAGAGCCTCCTCAATACCAATTAGCCTTAAATTAGGCTTCCTAATTGTATCTTCGACCTCCTGAAGCGCTCTCTCATTTTTCCTAGATTTGGATTGACTCATTTTCTGTTCTTTCTCTGTAATAACTAAATTATCTTCAGCCCCGGAAATTCTGTCCTCTGCATTGTCTAACCTGCTATCAATGCTATCTACTTTATTTTTCATGTCCCTTGCTACTAATTGCTCATTTTTGATGCCTTGCATCTCTTCTTTTAGATCATGTATGGATTTCTTTAGCTCCTTGATTTCCATTTGAGTGGTTAGCTCAGTAGCTTTATTTTCTTTGAACATTTGCTGGAGTTCGGTCACCTTTTTATTTGTGGATTCTATGAATTCATCCATCTTTCTTTGAACAGCCTTTATTATGGCCTCCTTTATGGCTTCTTCTTTTTTACTGATCACCTTGTTTATAGTTTCCTCTTGTTCAGCTATGGCTTCCTCCCTTATCTCTTTCTTTATATTTTCACATTTTTCATTAATGATGTTTATCAATTGCATTTGTACAGCACTTGGAAGACTCTCCTCTAGGTTTGCCAGTGACTGTTCCATTGGCTGTTTACATTGGGTGGGGGAGGTGGGAGGTGTTGTTTCTTGATTTGACATTTTTCTTGAGTTTCTTGTTCTGCCCATTTGAAAATGGGAGCAAGATTAATACTAAACACGATATAGTTTTTCAGATATGTCCAACCTAGACCTCTGTAGCTGGCAGACTCTAGATGTTCACAAGTTTTGATTGGTGTTATCACTCTTTCTTTTTGTGCAGTTACCGACTAGTCTAATTATTCACTGATAAGCGATTTATATCCAAAACAATAAGCCTCTCAATCCAATCTCTATTGTCTTTAAGTCCCTCTGAGCCTAGAGAATGATTAAACACCTAGATATACAATGTTGCTCAACAGCCATCAAGTGTAGATCCATGCAGTATAAGGGTTGAAAGAGGAGCAGAGGTCCAGAGGTAGAGAAATACAAGGAGAGAGGTCAGGGGGTAAGTAGGTAGAGTAATTGAGTACAATGGTTGGAAAGTATTAGAATAAAACATGTGTTGCTGCACGACTAGCTCTTAGCCCAACCAGTGGCCTCACAGTGGACCATGGGATGGATCTGCAAGCTTCCGTCTGAGTGTGGTTGGGGGACGTTTTCCTGTGCTGCTTCCAGGGGTGGCCCCAAGCCAAGGGTGTGGGGATTGAGAGTTTCAGGAGCTCTCAGCAGGACCAGCAGGAGGCCCCTCTGTTCCCAGGCGCAGGGCCCAGCTGGGGATGTGGGCTGCAAGGGCGGAGCTGCGCCTTTGTGGTTCTCAGAAGGGGAGCTTGAGTGCTGGTTGGCCCTTTAAATCCCTGCTGTGTTTCCACTGCTTTGTCAGAGTCTGTGATTGTGGGGGGGGCCCTCGGTTGTGTCTTGCTCAGGATTCCCAGCTGGAGGATGGCCCGCTCGAGAATTGAGGGGGAGCAGATGCTGGCTCCTATTTACCCGCACCCCCTACCCACTGTTGTAAGGCAGGGTCCCAAAGCGCTCCACTCTCCAGATCCAGTGACCTGGGTGAAGAGCCTGGTGGGCGGGTGGGAGCTGGGACAGCTCCGCCTCCCCTGGTGGGGTGCTGAGTCTTAGGGTCCGCCTGCTTGTCAGTCTCCAGTCAGAGGGCTGGGGGTTGAGCCCGTTGGGCGGGTGGGAGTTGGGGCAGCCCCGCCTCCCTTGGTGGGGTGCTGGGTCTTATGGGTAGCCCGCCTGTCAATCTCCAGTCAATGGCCTGAGGGAGGGGGCTGTTGAGGGGAGGGACAGGATTCTAAATTCCTTGCCCCCCTGCTCCCGCCAGTCTTTCTTGGGCGGGTGTTGGGGTCTGAGTTAAGTTCTATTGCTTGGCACCCGCTCCGCTTTCCCGATGTGTTTGGGGATGCACTGTATTACTCACGCCTCTGTGTCCCTCTGCGGGAGCTCCTCGGTGGTGGGGAGTCTTTCACTCCCCTTGGGTCTCCGCCGCCACCTGTGTTCTGTGTCTGGGTTCCGCCGCTTGCTGTTCTGGTTCCGCGTCTGGGTTCTGCTGCTTCCGCCGTTCGCTGGCCCGGTTCTGTGCTGGTTTCTGCAGCCATTGGGCTCCCAGCCTGGTGCCCTCCACTGCTCCTGCTTTTCGTGGGTTAGAGCAGGTGCCCGCCCCCGCTTTCCCCGAGTGGATCCAGTACCCTCTCAAGCCTCTGTTTGTGGCTTGGTCCGGCACGGCTTTCTGCGGCTTTGGGCGAGAGGTGGGGGAGGGGTCCTCGCGTTCCGAATTCTTTGAGAAAGTTGGATGTGAGCTTTATCTGGATTTCTTTTCCGGTTTGAGTCCTTCTCCGTTGCTTTTTGAGTTTGTTGTTGTGGATTTCTTTAGATAGTTGGCTCGTGGGACTCCCTGGTTCTCTCTTTTTGTCAAAGAAAGCTAGATAGCGTCCCTATTGTCTCGGCGCCATCTTCCTTCCCTCCTACTTAGTTCTATTTTAATTTCCTTTTTTAGGGTTTTAAAGTTTTCATCAATCTTTTTTTTATTGTAATTAGTAAAAGGGTTACATGATATTTGCCAGATAAAAGGTGCGTTAATTCACATACATTGATACCCTTTCACATGTCTTGGTACCCATTTCCCTCCCCCCCCCGCACCCCCCACCCCTCTTAGTTTTCCCCCCTTCTCTATCAAATTTCAAATATCCAAATACAAATAAATTCAATATATCAGATAACAAAGTGAGATACTATACAATATGAGATAACCAAGGGACAGCAAAGGAGATGAGAGACAACATAGTATATTAAGGACAACAATCATTCATTATATGGCTTTTGTTTCACTATCCTGGAGGTCCTTTTAAATAGCTTCACATTGTATGTCCTTATGTATCAAGATTTTGCTCTATTGCAAATCTCTGCTAGTAGAGCCCAAGGTTTCTACTGATTATGACAAATGAGGGAAACCATTGAGCCTAAGTTCCTTTGAGTCTGGCTTACTTCACTTAATATGATTTTTTCTAAGTCTTTCCATTTCCTAACAAATGGGGCGATGTCATTCTTTCTGACAGCAGCATAGAATTCCATTGTGTACAAATACCACAACTTGTTGATCCACTCATCAACTGAGGGACATCTAGGTTGGTTCCATATCTTTGCTATGGTGAATAGTGCTGCAATGAACATTGTTGTGCTAGAGGGTTTAGTATGTCCTTGTTTCTGGATGGTTGGGTAAATGCCAAGTAGTGGAATTGCTGGGTCATAGGGGAGTTCTATGTTTAGCCTTTTGAGGCACTGCCACACTGCTTTCCATAGTGGTTGGACGAGTTTGCACTCCCACCAACAGTGTAGTAGTGATCCCTCCTGGCCACATCCCCTCCAGCATCTGTTGTCATTCGTTTTCCTGATCCTGGCCGTTCTAGCTGGAGTGAGGTGGAATCTTAGAGTTGTTTTGATTTGCATTTCTTTTATGACCAGAGATGTTGAGCATTTCTGCATGTGTCTATAGGCCATTTTGTTTCTTCTTCAGAGAAGACTCTCTTTAAGTCTTTGGCCCATTTTTTAATGGAATGGTTGTTACTTTGGAGGTTAGTTTTGGAGTGATTCAATATTTTGAGTTGTTGATATATTTTAGATATGAGGCCTTTGTCCGTTGTTTGGTTGGTGAAGATCTTCTCCCACTCTGTAGGCTTCCTGGTTAGTTTACTAGCTATGTCCTTTGCCATACAAAAGCTCTGCAGTTTAGTACAGTCCCACTTATCCAGCCTTTCTCTGATTTGTTGTGATTCTTGGTCCTTATTAAGAAAGTTTTGACCTGTGCCAAGGAGGCCTAGTGTATCTCCTATTCCTTCCTGTAGATTTTTCAGTGTGTCAGCTTTTACCTCCAGGTCTTTGATCCATTTGGAGTTAATTCTAGTGCAAGGTGACAAAGAAGGATCCAGCTTTAGTTTTCTGCAGGTGTTTAACCAGTTCTGCCAGCACAACTTGTTGAAGAGGCTGTCTTTCTTCCCTTCTATTTTTTTGGCTCCCTTGTCAAAGATTAGGTGGCCATAGGTCTGTGGTTTAATATCTGGGTCCTCAGTTCTATTCCATTGGTCTTCAGGCCTGTTCCTGTGCCAGTACCAAGCTGTTTTGAGGATTATAGCTCTGTAATAGAGTCTAAAGTTTGGAATTGAAATTCCTCCAGCGCTGTTCTTTCTGCTAAGAAGTGTTTTTGCTCTACGGGGTCTTTTATTATTCCATATGAAATTTTGGATTGCCTCTTCTATTTCTTTAAAGAATGACATTGGTATGTTGATGGGTATTGCATTGAATTTGTAGATAGCTCTTGGCAAGATTGTCATTTTCACAATGTTGATTCTTCCAATCCAGGAGCATGAAAAAAAAAATAAAAGCCATCGATAATATGCTGAGATATCCAGCACTACTAATCAACACTCTAACAACATTGTTTATCTTATTCTTTATAAAAAGTAGTTTGAAGGGTTAGAAATCTCAGGAAATCATCATACATTAGTTTAATGATGACTACTGTGAGAGATTAAATTATAATTTTGCAAGGAAGAAATTACATACATATACACACAAAAGCACAACATATAGCTCTACATAAGACATTCATTCATTTGTAAAGAAGCTATAACACTTCTATAAAGTATTCTAGGGGTAATTAATTACAAAATGCTATGAATCTGATATGTACAAACATAAATAATTAGAATAGGATATAACGTAGAATACGTGAAAAGCTTCACCATTTGGACTTAAGGTATTTAGCTTTTTTTCAATATCTTCACAACTTTTACTAAACTTACTAATTATACAAAATATAGATAGAATTGTATCTTATTTTCAATAAAAGGAAAAAAATAGTTTCCAAAGTTAAAAGATGAATTATACCACATTAATATTTTTAGAAGTCATGAAATATTCCTGTCTTGTGCTATATAATGTGGCTGTAGGATTAAGAATTCTTATGGTGTACTAAACTTGCATATTCATCCCTTAGGATACTAAGAAATCATTCTTCAGGTTAAAATGAAGGAAGAAAGATGCAGTTGTTGATCTTGTGAGTTGCTGAATTGCTACAATAACCATGCCTGTCATAATGACAGATTTGGTGTTCAGATTTGCATTTGCATCTTGAGATACCTTCACTAGTATCTGATCTGGTAAATTTTCTCCCTTTATTTCATCTGTTATATTGAGCTTTCTGTAGACCCCGTCCATCAACTGTATGTTTTGAAAGTTAATTGAAGATATTTCTGAAGAATCTCTGTTTTCCTACTTGTTAAGGCAGCCATTCCAAAGGAAAAATCAGTATTTTCCTATAGTAGTTATAAGAAAAATACAAACTCTTGGCATGTTTATGCTCTCATTATGCAAACATTTATTTGCTACCCCCCATATGCCAGTTCCTGCACAGGGAAAAGACATAGGCACTCTTTTTATTACTAGAGCTTTATAGCAGAGTTTGAAGTTTGGTATTGATATTCCTAAAGTGCTGTTCTTTCTGCTAAGTATTGCTTTAGCTAATCGGGTCTTTTATTATTCCACATGAATTTTTGGATCATTTCCTCTGTTTCATTAAAGAATGATATTGGGATATTGATGGGTATTGCAATGAATTTGTAGATAGCCTTTGGCAATGTTGCCATTATCATAGTGTTAATTCTACCAATCCAGGAGCATGGAAGCTTATTCTACTTCTTTAGATCTGTTTTGATTTCCTTTCTCTGGTTTTTAAAGTTTTCATCATAGAGGTTCTTTACTTCCTTGGTTAATTCCTAAGTATTTTATTTTCTTTGAGGCTATTGCCAAAGAAGTTGCTTTTCTGATTTCAGGTTCACTCTTTTTTGTTGTTGACATACAGAAGATATGGATATATCCATAATGGAAGTTGGTGTTGCCAACAGAAAGAATGACATGGCTCCATTTGTAAGGAAATGGAAAGATTTGGGAAAAATCACATTAACTGAAGTAAGGCAGACACAAAGGAACATAGGCTCCATGGTTTCCCTCATTTGTAGCAATTAGTACACATCTAGGATGCTCCCAGCAGAGGATTATAATAGCTCAAAAGCTATGTACATATGTCCATATAGGATGAGACTAAACAAAATGAACTTCAGGATATGGAAACAAGAGCTTTATCTTTGTATTGTTCTTAATGCACAATGTGAAGGTGTTTCTTTTCTCTTTTTCTCCCTTATGGATTATCTGACTTGGTTACCTTGTATGTTGTATACCCATTTATTTGTTTATTTGAAAGAGGGAAGGGAAGGGAAAAACAAGATGAGTGGAAGGGTAGGGGGAAAGGGGAAGAAAAAAATGGGAAGGGGTATCAATGTTCAAGAAGTAATGTACCCACTACCTGATGAATGGAACTGTAAACTTTCTATTTATCACCACGACAATAAAAAAAATTTTTAAGGCAAAAAAAATAAAGTTTTCATCAAAAAGGTCATTTACATTCTTAGTTAAGCTAATTCCTAGGTACTTTATTTCCTTTGAGGCTATTGTGAAAGGAGTTTCTTTCCTGATTGTTGCCTCATTCCTCTCATTGTTGGTATAGAGGAAGGCAGTTGAGTTTTGAGGGTTACTTTTATAGCCTGCTACCCTTCCAAAGTTTTGAATCAGCTCAAGGAGCTTGGGAGTAGAGATTGAGAGTGGTTGGGCAGAGTGAGGATGTGATGGGTGGGGGGGCGAGGACGCTGAACTGCTTGAGGGCGGTTCTGCCTGGGACTAGTCAACCCGTGAAAGGCTCCAGTGCTGCCGCCTACCTCTGAGAGAGTGGTGTTTGTTCTGGGGCCTACAGAGCTGGGTGGGGCACTCTCAACCTGAGGCCATTGTTTGTTCACCAGTCCTGTCAGGTGCTGGCAGTGTTTCTTTGTGGGGAGGCAGCTGAAGGAGGCTGTTCTACCCAGATGCCGTGTGTAAGAGGAAGGCTGGGGCTCTTGAACTAAAGCGGTGCCTCTTGACAGGTCTACACAAGGCATAGGAGGATTGTGGCTGTGAAGGTATGTGAAGTGGAGTCTGCCACACCTTGTGCGTCCCTTGTGCTCTACCTGAACGGGCTTCAGCCATGTAGGCCTAAGCCAGGCCTCCAGAGCCAGCTCCCAGTCAGCAGTGAGCTTTCAGGGTAGGCAGGCCCAGGGTCTGGTCAAGAGTGGAGAGGCATGGCAGGTGGCCTGCTGCCGCCTCCTCTTTTTTTTTAATATATTTTTTTGTAATTAATAATGCCTCCTCTTTTATTTTGTTTTACTTTTCTCATTCCAGGCCCGAGGACGGCGCTGCCATGGCAGGAAGTATCCAGTGCGGACTGGACTAGTGCTGCTACGCCTCCACCACCTGACTTCTGGCCTCTGTCCACCACATAATGCTCCCAAATCGCCACCTCAGTATCTGTCCATTCTGGTAACGCTCCCCTTTCCCCATTTCCTGTCTCTGTCCTCCCCTGTAAGGCTTCCCAACCCTCACTTCGGCTCTATGTCCACTCACGAAATGTTTCCCTCCTCTCATCTGGCCTCTGTCCACCCAGTAAAGCTCCCCTTTTCCTGTCCCCTCCCATCTGCTGTCCCTCCACATCTCCCGTCCCACCTCATCTCCTGTCCCTCCTCATCTCCTATCCCCTCCTCATCTCCTGTCCCCACTTGTCTCTTCTCCCCTCCTCACATCTTGTCCCCTCCTGACACTTATCCCTCCCCATCTCCTGTCCCATCCCCATCTCCTGTACCTCCCTATCTCCTTTCCCCACTCATTTCCTGTCCCCATTGTCTCCTGTCCCCTCCTAATCTCCTGCCTCCTCCTCACTTCCTGTCCCTCCCCTTCGCCTGACCTTCCTCATCTCCTGTCCCTCCTCATATCATGTCCCTCCTCGTCTTCTGTCTCCTCATCTTCTGTAGTGTCGCAGTCTCCTATCCCTCCCTGTCTCCAGTCCCTCTTCATTTCCTGTACCCACCCCATCTCCTGTACCTCCTCATCTCCTGGACCCTCCTCATCTACTGTCCATCATTATCTACTGTCCCTCCTCATCTCCTGCCCCTCCCCATCTCCTGTCACTACACATTTCCTGTCCCTCCTCATCTCCTGCCCCTCCTCTTCTCCTGTCCACCTTTTCTCCTGTCGCCTCATCATCTCCTGTCCTTCCTCATCCCCTGTCCCTCTCATCTCTTTTCCCTCCCCTCTCCTGACCCCTCCCGACCCCCTGTCCCCACCTCATCTCATGTCCCTCCCCATCTCCTGTCCTTCCTGTCTCCTGTCCACTCCCCTTCTCCTGTCCCTCCTCATCTATTTTCCCACATCATCTCCTGTCCCTTCACCATCTCCAATTCCTCCCCATCGCCTGTCCCTCCCCATCAACTGTCCCTTACCATCTCCTGTTCGTCCTCATCTCCTGTCCCTCCTCAAGTCCTGCCTCCTCATCACTTGTAACGTGCCAGTTTCCTGTCCTCCCTGCCTCCACTCCCTCCTCATCTCCAGTCCCTACCTCATGTCCTGTCCCTCCTCATCTCCTGCCCCTCCTCATCTCCTGTCCCTCCTCATCTCCTGCCCCTCCTCATTTCCTGTCCCTCCTCATCTCCTGTCTCTACTCATCTCCTGTCCCTCCCCATGTCCTTTCTCTCTTCATCTCCTGTCCCTCCACATCTCCTGTCTCTACTCATCTCCTGTCCCTACCCATGTCCTTTCTCTCTTCATCTCCTGTCCCTCCTCATTTCCTGTGCCTTCTAATCACCTGTCCCTCCTCATTTTGTCCCTACCAATCTCCTGTACCTCCTCTTCTCCTCTCTCCTCCCCATCCCCTGTCCCTCCTCCTCTCCTGTACCTCCTCATTACCTGTCACTCCTCATTTCCTCTCCCCTCCCCCTCTCCTGTCCCTCCTCATCTCCTGTCCCTCCGCATCTCTTGTCCTTCCCTATCTCCTCTCACTCCCCATCTCCTGTCCCTCCTCATCTCCTGTCCCTCCTCATCTATTGTATACCCTCATCTCTCTCCTCCTCATCACCTGTTCCCTCACCATCCCAGTCCCTCCCCATCTCCTGTCCCTCCTCATTCTCTGTCCCTCCTCACCTCCTCTTCCCTCCCCATTTCCTGTACCTCCTAATCTCCTGTCGCTCCTAATCTCCTTTCCATCCTCATCTGCTCTTTCCTCCTCATCTCCTGTCTCCTTCCCATCTCCTGTCCTTCATCATCCCTTGTTCCTCCTCATCTCCAATCTCCTCTGCTTTTCCTGTCCCACCTCACTCTCTGTCCGCTCCCCATCAACTGTCTCTCCCCATCTCCTGCCCCTCCTCATCTCCTGACCCTCCCCATCTCCTGTCCATCATCTCCTCTCCCTCCCCATCTCCTGTCCCTCATCATCTCCTGTTCATCATCATCCCCTGTCCCTCCTCATCTCCTGTCCCTCCTAATCTCCTGTCCCTCCTCATCTCCTCTTTCCTCCTCATATCCTGTCCCTCACCATCTCAGTTCCATTCTCAACTAGTGTCCCTCCTCGTCTCTTGTCTCCTCCTCATCTCCTGTCACATCCCACTCTTCTGTACCTCCCTGTCTAGTCTACCTCCTCATCTCCTGACCCTTCCCCATGTCCTGTCCTCCTCATTTCCTGTCCTTCCTCATTACCTGTCCCTCCTCATCTCCTCTCACCTCCCCATCTCCTGTCCCTCCTCATCTCCTGTCCCCTCCCCATCTCCTGTCCCTCCTCATCCCCTTTCCCATCACCATCTCCTGTCTCTTTCTCATCAACTGTCCCCTCCACTTTTCCTGTCCTTCCCCATCATCTGCCTTCCTCATCTCCTGTCCCCTCCCATCTTCTGTCCCTCCTAATCTCCTGTCCCTTCTCATCTCCTTTCCTTCATCATCTCTTGTTCCTCCTCATCTCCTGGCCCCTATGCTTCTCCTGTCTCTCCTCACACTCTGACACCTCCCCATCTCATGTCTCTTCCCATCTCCTGTCCCTGCTCAACCCCTGTCCCTCCTCATCTCCTGTTACTACTCATCTTCTGTCCCTCCCCATCTCTTGTCCCTCCTCATGTCCAGTCGTCTTCTTCTCCTGTCCCTCATCATCTCCTGTTCCTCATTGTCTCCTGTCCCTCCCATCTCCTGTCCCCTCCCCATCTCCTGTCCTTGACCATCTCCTGGTCCTCCCCATCTCCTGTCCCTCCAATATCCTGTGTCTCCCCATCTCCTGTCCTTCACCATCTCCTGTCCCACTCCATCTACTGTCTCACCATATCCTGTTCCTCATGACCTATGCTCCTCATCTACTGTCCATCATCATCTCCTGTTCCTCCTTATCTCCTATCCCTCCCCATCCCCTGTCCACTCCTTGTCTCCAGTCCTTCCCCATCTCCTGGCCCAACCATCTCCTATCCCTCCTCATTGCCTGTCCCTCCTCATCCGATGTCCCTAATCTTATCCTGTCCCTCCCCGTCTCCTGTCTCCTCCTCAATCCTGTCATATCCCAGTCTCCTGTCCCACCCTGTCTATATCCCTCCTCATATCCTGTACCTACCCCATGTCTTGTCCCTCCTTATCTACTGTCTCTCCTCATCTCCTGTCCCCTCCCCGTCTACTGTCCCCTCCTGAACCCTGTCTCCTCCCCATCTCTTCACCCTCCTCATTACCTGTCATACTCATCTCCTCTCCCCTCCCCATCTCCTGTCCCTCTTCATCTCCTGTCTCCTCCCCATCTCCTGTCCCTATTCGACAACTGTCCCATCACCATCTCCTGTCTCCTCCTCATCACCTGTCCCTCCTCATTTCCTGACCCATCCGTGGGTCCTGTTCCTCAACATCTCCTGTCCCTCCTCATCTCCAGTCTCCTCCCCATCTCCTTTCCCTCCTCATCTACTGTTCCTCTTCATCACTTGTCCCACATCATTAACTATCACTATTCATCTCCACTCCCCTCCCCATCACCTGTCCCTCCATATATTCTTTCCCTCCTCATTCCTGTCCCTAACAATTCTCCTGTCCCTCCCTATCTCCTGTCTCTCCTCATCCCCTGTCACATCCTCATCTCCTGAAATCCTTCTCTCCTCTCCCTTCTCCTCTCCTGTCCCTCCTCAACACCAGTCCTTCCTCTCTCCTGTTCTTCCTAGTCTCCTGTCCCTCTTTATCTCCTTTCCCTCCCCTTATCCTGATACTCCCCATCTCCTGCCCCTTCTCATCTCCTGTGCCGCCTCATCTCCTGTCCCTCCTCATCTCTAGTTTCCCCACATGACCACTTACTCCTCATCACTTCTCCCTTCCACATCTCCTTTCCCTCTTCATCACCTGTCCCTCCTCATCTCCAATGTCTAATCATCTCCTGTTCATCCTCATCCCCTGTCCCTCCCCATCTGCTCTCACCTCCACATCTCCTTTCCCTCCACCTCTCCTGTCCCTCCTCAACTCCTGTCCCTCCTCATCTCCTCTTCCCTCCTCATCTGCTGTTCTCTCCTCAACTCCTGTCCCTCCTCAACTCCTGTGCCTCCTCATCTCTTGTCCCTCCTCATGTCCTGTTTCTCTTCATACCCTGTCCCTCCTCATGTCCTGTCCCTCCTCATCTCTTGTTCCTCCTCATCTTCTGTTTCTCCTCATACCCTGTCCCTCCCCATCTCCAGTCCCTCCATATCTCCTGTCCCTCCCCCTCTCCTGTCCCTCCTCATCTCCTGTCCCCTCCACAACTCCGGCCCCTCCTCATCTATTCTCCCTCCTAATCTCCTGTTTCTTCTCTTACACTGTCCCTCCTCATCTCCTTTCCCTGCACATCTCCTGTCCTTCTCATCTCCCGTCCCTCCCGATCTCCTTTCTCTGCTCATTTCCGGTCCCTCCTCATCTCCTGACCTTTCTAATCACCCTCTGTAACCTCCCCATCTCCTCTCTCTCCCCATCTCCTATCTCTCCACATCTACGGTCCCTCCCCATTTCCTGTCAATCATCATCCTTTCCCATCCCCATCCTCTGTACATCCTCATCTCCTGTACTTTCCCCATCCTATGTCCATCCTCATTTCCTGTCCCCTCCTCATCTTCTGTCCCATCCTCATATCCTGTCCCTCCCAATTTCCTGTCCCCACATCAACTCTTGTCCCTCCCAGTTTCCTGTCCCTCCTCATCTGCTGTCCCCTCCTCATCTCCATTCCCCTCCTCATCCCTTGATCGTCCCCTTGTCCTGTCCCTCCTCATCTCCTTTATCTCTCATATCCTTTCCCCTCCTCATTCCTGTCCCCTCCATTTCTATTGTCCGTTCCAATCTCCTGTCCACCTTCCTCTCCTGTCACTCCTTATTTCCTGTCCCTCCTCATCTCTTCTCCCTCCTCATCTCCTGCCCCTTCCTAATGTCCTGTCCCTCATTATCTCCTTTCCCTCGTCATCTCCAGTTTCTCCTCATATCCACTCCCTTCCTCATCTCCTGTCCCTCCATGTTATCTGTCCCTCCTCATCTCCTATCCCTCCTCATCTCCTGTCCCTCCTCATCTCCTGTCCCTCCACATCTCCAGTCCCTCCCCATCTCCTTTCCCTCGTCATCTCCTTTCCCTCCTCATCTCCTGTCCCTCCACATCTCCAGTCCCTCCCCATCTCCTTTCCCTCCTCATCTCCTGTCTCCTCCCCTTCTCCTGTCCTTCCACATCTACTGTCCCTCCACATCTCCTGTACTCCTCATTACCTGTCACTCCTCATTTCCTCTCCCCTCCATATCTCCTGGCTCTCCTCATCTCCTAACCCCAATCCATCTCCTGTCCATCCTCATATCCTATCCCTGCTCATCTCCTGTCCCTCCACATCTCCTGTCCCTCCTCATCTCCTGTACTCCTCATTATCTATCACTCCTCTTCTCCTGTCCCCTCCCTATCTCCTATCCCTCCTCATCTCCTATCCCCTATCCCTCTCCTATCCATCCTCATAACATGTACCCTCCACATCTCCTGTCTCCTCCGCATCACCTGTCTCCTCCGATTTTTTGTCCCTCACCATCTACTATTTATCCTCATCTACTCTCCACTCCCCATCTTTTCTCCATCCTCATCTCCTCTCCCTCCTCATCTCCTGTCCCCTCCTCATCTCCTATCCCTCCCCATGTCCTATCCCTCCTCATCTCATTTCCACCTCATCTCCTGTCCCCTCCTTTTTCCTGTTACCTCCTTTTCTCTTGTCCCTTCCCATTTCCTGTCCCTCCTCCTCGCCTGCCCTCCTCATCTACTGTGCCCCTCATTTCCTCTCCCTACATCATTCCTGTGTACTCCCTTTCTCTTGTCCCTCTCCATCTCCTATCCCTCCCCCTCTACTGTTCCTCCTGAGCTCCTGTCCATGCTCATTTCCTCTATCCTCCTCAACTCCTGTCCCTTCCTCATCTCCTGTCCCTCCTCATCTCCTGTTTCTCCTCATCTGTTTCACCTCACATCCTGTCCATCCTCATCTCCTGTCCCTCCTCATTTCTTGTCCCCCCATCTCCTTTCCCTCCTCATCTTCTGTCCATCTGCATCTCTGTATCTCCACATCTCCTGTACCTCGCCTGCTCCGGTCCCTACGCATCTCCTGTGTGCTCACCATCTCCTGTCCCTCCTCATCTGCTGTCCCTCCTCATCTCCTCTACTCCTCATTACCATGCACTCCTCATCTCCTCTCCCCGGCTCATCACCTGTCCCTCCTCATCCCCTGTCCCCTATCCATCTCCTGTCCCTCCTCATATCCTGTCTCCACCCATCTCCTATCTCCTCACCATCACCTGTCCCCTCTTCATCTACTATCCCTCCCCATCTCCTGTCTATCCTCATCTCCTCTCCCCTCCCTGTCTATTGTCCATCATCATCTCCTCTCCGCTCCTCATCTCCTGACCCCTCCTCATCTCCTGTCCCTCCCTATGTCATCTCCCTCCCCAACTCCTTGCCCTCCACATGTCCTGTCCCTCCTCATCTCCTGTCCCTCCACATCTCCTGTTCTTCCTCATCCCCTGTCCATCCCCATCTCCTGTCCCCTCCTCATCTCCTATCCCACCTCATGTCCTCTCCTTCCCCATCTGCTGTCTCTCTAAATCCACTTTCCTTCCTCATCTCCTGTCCCTCCTCATCTCCTGTCCTCCTCCTCTGCTGTCCCCAACAAATCCTGTCCCTCCTCATCTCCAGTCCCTCCATATCTCCTATCCCTCCTCCTCTCCTGTCTCTCATCCTCTCCTGTCCCTCCTACTCTTCTGTCCCTCCTCGTCTTCTGTCCCCTCACCTTCTCCTGTTCCTCCCCATGTCCTGTCACTCCTCATCTCCTGTGCTTCCTCATTTCCTGTCCCTCTGCACCTCCTGTCTCTCCTCATTACCAGTCACTCCTCATCAGCACTCCTCTCCGATCTCTTGTCCTCTCCCCATCTCCTCTCCTTCTCTATCTCATGTCTCTACTCATCTCCTGTCCTTCATCATCTCTTGTTCCTCCTCATCTCCTGTCTCCTCTGCTTCTCCTGTCCCTCCTTACCCTCTGTAAACTCACCATCTACTGTATCTCCCCATCTCCTGTCCCTCCTCTTCTCCTGTCCTCTCCATCTCCTGTCCCTCATCATTTCCTCTTCTTCCTCATATCCTGTCCCTCATCCTGTCTTGTTCATCCTCATCCCCGGTCCCTCCCCATCTCCTGTCTCCTCCCTGTCTCCTGACTCCTCCTCATCTTCTATTCCTGCTAGTGTCCCCTCTCCATCTCCTGTCCCTTCTCATCTCCTGTACCTCCTCATCTCCTGACTTTTCTAATCACCTGTCCCTCCTCATCCTCTGAAAACTCCCTGTCTACTTTCTCTCCATCCTCTGTCCCTCCCCATCTCCTGTCACCTCCAAATCTCCCTTCCCTCCACCTCTCTTGTCCCTCCTCCTCTCCTATCCCTCTGACTCTCCTCTTCCCTCCTCATCTCCTGTTCCCTCCTTAACTCCTGTCCATCCTCATCTCTTGTCCCTCCTCATCTCCTGTTTCTCCTCATATCCTGTCCCTCCCCATCTTCTGTCCCTCCTCATCTCCTGTCACTGCTCATCTTCTGTCCCTCTTCATCTCCTGTCCCTCCTCATCTCCTGTCCATCCTCATCTGCTGTCCCTCCTGATCTCCTGTCCATCCTCCTCTCCTGTCCCTCCTCCTCTCCTGTCCCTCCTCATCTCCTGTCCCCTATCCATCTCCTGTCCCTTCTCATATCCTTTCGCCATCCATCTCCTGTCTCCTCCCCATCACCTGTGCCCTCCTCATCTACTATTCCTCCCCATCTTCTGTCCTTCCTCATCACCAGTGCCTCCTCATCTCCTGTCCCTCCTCATCTCTGGTTTCTCCACATACACAGTTACTCCTCCTCTCTTCTCCCCTCCCCATCTCCTTTCCTTCCTCATCAACTGTCCCCTACCTATCTCCTGTCCTTCCTCATCTGTTGTCCCTCCTCATCTCGTGTCCTTCATCATCTCTTCATTCTCCTCATCTCCTGTCTCCTCCGCTTCTCCTGTCATTCCTCACCCTCTGTAACCTCCCCATATACTGTCTCTCCCCATCTCCAGTTCTTCCTCTTCTCCTGTCCTACCCATCTCCTGTCCCTCATCATCTCCTATCCCTCCTCATCTCCTATGCCTAATTATCTCCTGTTCATCCTCACCCCTGTCCTTCCCCATCTCCTGTCACCTCCTCATCTCCTTTCCCTCCACCTCTCCTGTCCCTCCTCATCTCCAGTCCCTCCTCATCTCTTGTCCCTCCCCATGTCCTGTTCTTTCTCATATCTTCTCCCTACTCATGTCCTGTCCCTCTATTTCTCCTGCCCCTCCCATCTCCTGTACCCTCCACATCACCAGTCCCTCCCCATCTACTGTCCCCTCCGCAAATCCTGTCCCTCCTCATCTGCTGTCCCTCCTCATCTCCTGTACCTCTCCTTCTCCTGTCCCTACTCATCTCCTGTCCCTCCCCGTGTCCAGTCTCTCTTCATCTATACTCCCTCCCAATGTCCTCTCCCTCTTCATCTCCTGTCCCCCCTTATCACCTGTCTCCTCCTCATTCCTGTCCCCTCCCTTTCTCTTCAACCTCCCCATCTCCTGACCCTCCTCATTTCCTGTCCTTCCCCATTTGCTGTCCTTACTCATCTCCTGTCTCCTCCCCATCTTCTTTCCCTCCTCATCTACTGTCCCTCCTCATCACTTGTCCCTACTCATTAACTACCACTATACATCTCCACTCCCCTCCCCATCACCTGTCCCTCCCCATCTCCTGTCCGTCCTCATTCCTGTCCCCACCACTTGTCCTGTCCCTCCCCTTAGCCTGTCCCTCCTCATCTCCTGTCCCTCCTCATCTCCTGTCCCTCCTCATCTCCTATTCCCTCCTTGTATCCTGTCCCATCCTCATCTCCTGAACTTCTACTCTCCTGTCCCTTCTCCTTTTCTTTTGCTCCCCATCTCCTTTCCCTCCTCCACTCCTGTCTCTCCTTCTCTGCTGTCCCTCCTCATCTCCTGCCCCCTCCCCGTATTCTGTTCCTCCCCATCTCCTGTCCCTCCTCATCTCCTGTCCCCTCCTCATCCCTCGACCCTCTCCATGTCCTGTCACTCCTCCTCTCTTCTCCCTCCCCATGTCCTGTCCCTTCCTAATCTCCTGTCCCTCATCATCTCCTCTCCCTCCTCATCTCCTGTCCCTCCTCATCTCCTATCCCTCCTCATCTCCTGTATTCCTCATTACCTGTCACTCCTCATCTCCTCTCCCCTCCCTATCTCCTGTCCCTCCTAAAATCCTATCCCCATCCATCTCCTGTCCATCCTCATATCCTGTCCTCTCCCCATCTCCTGTCTCCTCCAAATCACCTGTCCACTCCAATTACTGTCCCTCCCCGTCTACTGTCTATCATTTTCTACTCTCCACTCCCCATCTTTTGTCCGTCCTCATCTCCTCTCCCCCCCTCATCTACTGTCCCCTCCTTATCTCCTGTCCCTCCCCTTGTCCTGTCCCTCTTCGTCTCATTTTTCCCTCATCTCCTGTCCCCTCCTTATTCCTATTCGCTCCCTTTCTCTTGTCCCTTCCCATCTCCTGTCCCTCCTCCTTTCCTGTCCCTCATCATCTCCTCTCCCCCCTCATCTCCTCTTCCCTCCTCATCTTCTGTCCCTCCTCATCTCCAGTCTCCTCCGCATCACCTGGCCCCTCCTCATGTAATGTCCCTTATCATGTCTCTTCCACCTTCATCTCTTGCCCCTTCCCAATCCTCTGTCTATCCTCATCTCCCATCCGCTCCTCATCTCCTACCCTCTCGTCGTTTCCAGTTCCTCCCCATTTTCTGTAACTCCTCATCTCCTGTCTCTCCTCATTTCCAGCCACTCCTCATCTCCACTCCCCACCTGATCAGCTGTCCCCTCCCCATCTCCTCTCCTTCTCCATCTCATGCCCCTCCTCATCTCCTGTCCTTCATCATTTCTTGTTCCTCCACGTCTCCTGTCTCTTATGCTTCTCCTGTCCCTCTTCACCCTCTGTAAACTCACCATCTACTGTATCTCCCCCTCTCCTGTCCCTCCTCTTCTCCTGTCCCTCCCCATCTCCTGGCCCTCATCATCTCCTCTTCCTCCTCATCTCCTGTCCTTCATCATCTGTTCGTCCTCATTTCCAGTCCCTCCCTATCTCTTCTCCTCTCCCCGTCTCCTGATCCGTCTTCATCTCCTGTCCTTCATAATCTCTTGTTCGTCCTTATCTCCGGTCCCTCCCCATCTCCTCTCCCTACCCGTCTCCTGACCCCTCCTCATCTCCTATATCTACTACTGTCCTGTTCCACCATCTCCTGTCCATCCTTGAATACTTTCCCTCCTCATGTCCTGACTCATACCTATCTCCTGTCCTTCCCCACCCCCGGTCCCTACACATCTCCTGTCACCTCCATATCTGCTTTCCCCCCACCTCTCCTGTCCCTGCTCATCTCCTGTCCCTCCTCATCTCCTCTTCCCTCCTCATCTCCTGTCCCTTCCTGAACTCATGTTTCTCCTCATACCCTGTCCTTCCCCATCTTCTGTCCCTCCTCATCTCCTGTCCATCATCTCTTCATGCTCCCAATCTGCTGTCTCCTCCGCTGCTCCTGTCCCTCCTCACTGTCTGTAACCTCCCCATATACTGTCTCTCCCCATCTCCTGTACCACCTCTTCTCCTGTCCTTCCCCATCTCCTGTCACTCAACATCTCCTGTCCCTCCTCATCTCCGATGCCTACTCATCTCCTGTTCATCCTCATCTCCTGTACCCATCTCCTGTTCATCCCCATCTCCTGTCCATACTCCTCTCCTGTCCCTCCTCATCTCCTCTCCCTCCTCATCTCCTGTCCCTTCCTATACTCCTGTCCTTCCACATCACCTCTCCCTCCTCATCTCCTCTTTCTCCTCATATCCTCTCCCTCCTCATCTCCTGTCCCTTCTCCTCTCCTGTCCGTCCTCATCTCCTGGCCACCTCATCTAGTGTTCCCTCCTCATTTCCTGTACATCCTCATCTCCTGTTTCTCCTCATATCCTGTCCCTCATCATCTCCAATCTCCTCCGCTTCACCTGTCCCCTCCTAATCTACTGTCCCATAACATCTCTTGTCCATCTTCATCTCCTGTCCCTTCCCCATCCTCTGTCTGTCCTCATCTCCTGTGCCCTCCTCATCTCCTATCCCAAGGCATGTCTTGTCCCTGCCCATCTGCTATCTTTCCCCATCTACTTTCCCTCCTCATCTCCTGTCCCGTCCTCTTCTCCTGTCCCTCCTCATCTCCTGACCTCCTCATCTACTGTTCTCCCACAATTCCAGTGCCTTCTCATCTCCTGTCCAGCCATATCTCCTATCCCTCTTCCTCTTCCATCTCTCCTCATCTCCAGACCCCTCCCTTTCTCCTGTTCCTCCCCATTTCCTGTCACTCCTCATCTCCTGTGCCTCCGCATTTCCTGTCCCGCCGATTCTCCTGTCTCTCCTCATTACCAGTCACTCCTCATCTCCACTCCTCTCCCCATCTGCTGTCCCCTCCCCATCTCCTGTCCTTCTCCATCTCCTGTCGCTCCTCCTCTCCTGACCTTCACCATCTCTTGTTCCTCCTCATCTCCTCTCTCCTCCGCTTCTCCTCTCCCTCCTCACCCTCTGTAAACTCACCATCTACAGTATCTCCCCCTCTCCTGTCCCTCCTCTTCTCCTGTCCCTCCCCATCTCCTGTCCCTCCTCATCTCTCCCTCCTCAACTCCTGTTTCTCCTCATATCATGTCCCTCCTCATCTCCTGTCCCTCCTCATCTCCTGACCTTTCTAATCACCTACCCTTCCTCACCCTCTGTAACCTCCCCATAGACTCTCTCTCCCCATCTCCTGTCCCTCCCCATCCAGTGTCCCTCCGCATTTCCTGTCCATCCTCACCTCCTATCCCTTCCCAATTCCCTGTCCATCCTCATCTCCTGTCCTTTCCACATCCTCTGTCCATCCTCATCTCCTGTACCCTCCTCATCTCCTGTCCCCTCCTCATCTCCTGTCCCCTCCTCATATCCTGTACCTCCTTATGTCTTGTCCCTCCTCATCTCCTCTCCCTCCCCATGTCCTGTCCCTCCTCATCTCCTGTCCCTCCTAATCTCCTGTCTCTTCCACATTTCTTGTCCCCTCCTCATCTCCTGACCCTCTCAGTGTCTTGTCCCTTCACATCTCCTCTTCCTTCCTCATCTCCTGTCAGTCCTAATCACCTGTCCTTCCTCATCTAATGTCCCTCCTCATTTCCTGACCCCTCCACGGGTCCTGATCCTCCCCATCTCCTGTCTCTCCTCATCCTGTGTCCTCCCCATCTCTTTTCCCTCCTCATCTACGGTCCCTCCTCATCATTTGTCTCTCCTCATTAACTACCACTACTCATCTCACCTCCCCTCCCCATCACTTGTCCCTCCATATATCCTGTCCCCTGCTCATTCCTCCCCCCATCACTTGTCTTCTCCATCCCAATGTCTTTTCCCTCCTCATCAACTTTCCCACCTCATCTCCTGTCTCTCCTCATCTATTATTCCCTCCTCATATCCTGTCCCATCCTCATCTCCTGAAACTCCTCCTCTCCTGTACCTTCTCCTTTAATGTCCCTCCCCATCTTCTGTCTCTCCTCCTCTCCTGTCTCTTCTCCTCGGCTGTCTATCCTCATCTCCTGTCCCCTCCCCTTCTCCTGTTCCTCCACATTTCCTGTCACTCCTCATCTCCTGTGCCTCCACATTTCCTGTCCCGCTGATTCTCCTGTCTCTCCTCATTACCAGTCACTCCTCATCTCCACTCCCCTCCCCATCTGCTGTCCCCTCTCCATGTCCTGTCCTACATCTCCTGTCCCTCCTCCTCTCTGACCTTCATCATCTCTTGTTCCTCCTCATCTCCTGTCTCCTCCGCTTCTCCTGTCCCTCCTCACCCTCTGTAAACTTACCATCTACTGTATCTCCCCCTCTCCTGACCCTCACCATCTCCTGTCCCACATTATCTCCTCTTCCCTCCTCATTTCCTGTCCCCTCCTCCACTCCTGTTCCTCCTCATCTCCTCTCAGTCCTCATCTCCTGTTTCTCCTCATATCCTGTCTCCCCTCATCTTCTGTCGCTCCTCATCTCCTGTCCCTCCACATCTCCTTTCTCTCCTCATCTGTCACTCCCATCTCCTGACCTTTCTAATCACCTATCCCTCCTCACCCTCTGTAACCTCCCCATCAACTCTCTCTCCCCATCTCCTGCCCCTCCCCATCTACTGTCACTCCGAATATCCTGTCCATCCTCATCTCCTAACCCTTCCCCGTCCTCTGTCCGTCCTCATCTCCTGTCCTTTCCCCATCCTCTGTCCATCTTCATCTCCTGTCCCTCCCATCTCCTGTCACCTCCTCGTGTCCTGTACCTCCCTATGTCTTGTTCTCCTCATCTCCTCTGCCTCCCCATGTCCTGTCCATCCTCATCTCCTGTCCCTCCTAATTTCCTGTCGCCTCCACATCTCCTATCCCCTCCTCAACTCCTGTCCCTCCCTATGTCTTGTCCCTCCACATCTCCTCTTCCCTGCTCATCACCTGTCCCTTTCTCATCTCCTGTCCCACCTCATCCCCTTTCCCTCCACATCTCCTGTCCCTCCCCATCTTCTCTCCCTCCTCATCTCCTGTCTACTCCCCATCTCCTGTCCCTCCACATCTCCTGTACCTCCTCATCTCCTGTACTCCTCATTACCTGTCACTCCTCATCTCCTCTCCCCTCTCTATCTCCTGTCCCTCCTCATCTCTTATCCCCTATCCATCTCCTGTCCATCCTCATATCCTGTCCCCTCCCCCTCTCCTGTTTTCTCAGCATCACCTGTCTCCTCCAATTTACTGTCCCTCCCCATCTCCTGTCTATCCTCATCTACTCTCTCCTCCCCATCTTTTTCTGGCTCATCTCCTCTCCCCCCTTATCCCCTGTCCCCTCCTCATTCCTGTCCCCAACCTTTCTCTTGTCCCTTCCCATCTCCTGTCCATCTTCCTCGCCTGTCCCTCCTCATCTCCTGTCCCTTCCTAATATCCTACCCTTCCACATCTCCTCACCCTTCTCATCTCCAGGTGCTCCACATATCCTCCTCATCTACTGTCCCGCCACATCTCCTGTCCCTCCTCATCTCCTGTCCCTCTTCATCTCCTGTCCCCCTCATCTCCTGTCCCCTCCTCATTCCTGTACCCACCATTCCTCTAGTCCCTTCCCATCTCCTGTCCATCCTCCTCTCCTGTCCCTCCTCATCATCTGTCCCTCCTCATCTCCTGTCCCTTCCTAATATCCTGTCTCTCCTCATCTTTTCTCCCTCCTCATCTCCTGTTGCTCCTCATATCCTGCCCCTCCTCATCTCCTGTCCCTCCACATCTCCTGTCCCTCCACATCTTCTATCCCTCCTCATCTCCTGTACTCCTCATTACCTGTCAATAATCATCTCCACTCCCCTCCTTGCCCCTGTACCTCCTCATCTCCTATCCCCTGTCCATCTCCTGTCCATCCTCATAATCTGTCCCCTCCCCATCTCCTGTCTCCTCCGCACCATCTGTCTTCTCCAATTTACTGTCCCTCCCCATCTCCTGTCTATCCTCATCTAAACTCCCCTCCCCATCTTTTGTCCGTTCTCATCTTCTCTCCGCCTCTGATCTACTGTCCCCTCCTCATCTGCTGTCCCTTCCCTTGTCCTTTCCCTCCTCATCTCAGTTCCCTCTCATCTCCTGTCCCTGCCTCATTTCAGTTCCCTCCCTTTCTCTTATCCATTCCCATCTCCTGTCCCTCCTCATCTCCTGTCCCTTCCTCATCTCTTGACCCTCCTCTTCCCCTGTCCCTTCTCATCTCTCTTTCCCCTCATATCCTGTCCCTCCTCATCTCCAGTCTCCTCCGCATCACCTGTCCCCTCCTGATCTACTGTCCCTCCCCATTTCCTATCCATCCTCATCTACTGTATCTTCCCCTACGCTGTCCGTCCTCATCTCCTCTCCTTTTGTATATTCTGTCCATCCTCATTTCCTGTTCCCTCCTCATTTTCTGTCCCATGCTCATATCCTGTCCCGCCCAATTTCCTGTCCCCTCCTCATCTGCTGTCCCTCCCAATTTCCCATCGCTCCTCATCCGCTGTCCCCTCCTCATCTGCTGTCCCCTCCTCATCCCTTGACCCTCCCCATGTCCTGTCCCTCCTCATCTCCTGTCCCTCACCATGTCCTGTCCCTCCTCATCTCCTTTTCCCATCACCACCTGTCCCCTCCTCATTCCAGTCCCCACCCTTTCTCTAGTCCCTTCCCATCTCCTGTCCATCCTCCTCTCCTATTCCTCCTTATTTCCTGTCCCTCCTCATCTCCTCTCCCTTTTCATCTCCTGTCCCTCCTCATCTCCTCTCACTCCTCATCTCCTGTTTATCCTCATATCCTGTCCTTCCACATCTCCTGTCCCTCCTCATCTCCTATCCCTCAACATCTCCTTTCCCTTCCCATCTCCTGTCCCTCCTCATCTCCTGTCCCTCCACATCTCCTGTCCCTGCACATCACCTGTCTCCTCCCCATCTCCTTCCCTCCATATCTCCTGTCCCAACTCCTCTCCTGTCCCTCCTCCTCTTCTGTGCCTCCTCATCTCCTGTTCCCTCCGTGTCTCCTGTTCCTCCCCATATCCTTTCCCTCCTCATCTCCTCTCCCTCCCCATGTCCTATCCCTTCTCATCTCCTGCCCTCCTCATCTCCTCTCCCCCTCATCTCCTGTCCCCTCCTCATTCCTTGACCCTCCCATGTCCTGTCCCTCCTCATCAACTCTCTCTTCCCATCTTTTGTCCAGCTCATCTCCTCTCCCCCCACTTATCTCCTGCCCCCTCCTCATTCCTGTCCCCACCCTTTGTCTACTCCCTTCCCATCTCCTGTCCATCCTCCTCTCCTGAACCTCCCCATCTCCTGTCCCTCCTCATCTCCTGACCCTTTCTAATATCCTATCCTTCCTCATCTCCTCTCCTTCCTCATCTCCTGTTGCTCCTCATATCCTGTCCCTACTCATCTACTGTCCCTTACCAACTCTTGTCCATCTTCAACTCCTGTCCCATCCCCATCTCTGTCTGTCCTAATCTCCTGTCCCTTCCTCATCTCCTATCCCTCCTCATGTCCTGTCCCTCCCGATCTGCTGTCTCTCCACATCTACTTTCGCTCCTCATCTACTGTCCTTCCTCATCTAGTGTCCGTCCTCATTAACTCTCACTACTCATCTCCACTCCCCTCCCCATCACCTGTCCCTCCAAATATCCTGTCCCCTCCTCATTCCTGTCCCCAGCACTTGTCCTGTCCTTCCCAATCTCCTGTCCCTCCACATCTCCTGTTCCTCCCCATCTTTTCTACCTCCTCATCTCCTGTCTACTCCTCATCTCCTGTCCCTCCACATCTCCTGTACCTACTCATCTCCTGTACTCTTAATTCCCTGTCACCCCTCATCTCCTCTGCCATCTCTTTCTCCTGTCCCTCCTCATCTCCTATCCCCAATTCAACTCCTGTACCTCCTCATATCCTGTCCCCTCCTCATCTCCAGTCTCCTCCCCATCTCTTTTCCCTCCTCATCTACTGTCCCTCCTCATCATTTGTACCTCCTCATTAACTATCACTACTCATCTCCACTCCCCTCCCCATCAGCTGTCCCTCCATATATCCTGTCCCCTCCTCATTCCTGTCCCCACCACTTGTCCTGTCCCTCCTCATCTACTGTCTCTCCTCTTCTGCTGTCTTTCCACGTCTCTTAATCCCTACTCATATCCTGTCCCAGACACATCTCCTGAAACTCCCCATCTCCTTTCCCTCCTCATCTCCTGTCCCCCCTCATCCCCTGTCCCTCCACATCTCATGTCCCTCCCCATCTTCTCTCCCTCTTCATCTCCTGTCTACACCCCATCTCCTGTCCCTCCACATCTCCTGTACCTCCTCATCTCCTATACTCTTCATTCACTGTCACTCCTCATCTCCTCTCCCCTCCATATCTCCTGTCCCTCCTCATCTCCTTTCCCCTATCCATCTCCTCTACATCCTCAAATCCTGTCCCCTCCCCAACTCCTGTCTCCTCCGCATCACCTGTATCCTGCAATTTACTGACCCTCCCCATGTCCTCTCTATCCTCATCTACTCTCCACTCCCCATCTTTTGTCGGTCCTCAACTCCTCTCCCCCGTCATCTCCTGTCCAATCCTCTTCTACTGTCCCTCCTCATGTCCTGTCCCTCCTCATCTAATTTCCCCCTTATCTCCTGTCCCCTCCTGATTCCTGTTCCATCCCTTTCAATTGTCCCTGCCTCCTGTCCCTCCTCATCTTCGGTCCCACCTCATCTCCGGTCCCTCCACATCTCCTGTCCCTCCGCATCTTCTGTCCATTTACATCTCTGTCCCAACTCATCTCCTGTCCCTCCTATCTCCTGTCTCTCCCCATCTCCTGTTCCTCCCCATCTCCTCTCCCTCGTCATCTCCTGTCTCCTCCCCATCTCTTCTCCCTCCAAATCTCCTGTCCCTCCTCATCTCTTGTACTCCTCATTACCTGTCACTCCTCATCTCCTCTCCCCTCCCTATCCCCTGTCCCTCGTCATCTCTTATCACATATCCATCTCCTGTCCATCCTCATATCCTGTCCCCTCCCCACCTCCTGTTTGCTCCGCATCACCTCTCTCCTCCAATTTACTGTCCCTCCCCATCTCCTGTCTATCCTCATCTACTCTCTCCTCCCCATCTTTTTCGGGCTCATCTCTCCCCTCATTATTTCCTGTCCCCTCCTCATTCCTGTCCCCATCTTTTCTCTATTCCCTTCCCATCTCCTGCCCATCCTCCTCTCCTGTCCCTCCGCATCTCCTGTCCCTCCTCATCTCCTGTCCCTTCCTAATATCCTATCCTTCTTCATCTCCTGTTGCTCCTCATATCCTGTTCCTCCTCATCTACTGTCTCTTCACATCTCCTGTCCATCCCCTTATCCTCTCCCTCCTCATCTCTTTCCCCCTCATCTCCTGTCCCCTCCTCATTCCTGTCCCCACCCTTTCTCTAGTCCCTTCCCATCTCATGTCCATCCTCCTCTCCTGTCCCTCCTCAGCTCCTGTCTCTCCTCATGTCCTGTCCCTTCCTAATATCCTATGCTTCCTCAGCTCCTCTCCCTCCTCATCTGTTACTCCTCATATCCTATCCCTCCTCATCTACTGTCCCTCCACATCTCCTGTCCCTCCCCTTATACTCTCCCTGCTCATATCCTTTCCCCCTCTTCTCCTGTCCCCTCCTCTTTCTTGTCCCTACCTTTCTCTGGTCCCTTCCAAATATCCTGTCCCTCCTCATCTCTTCTCCCTCCTCATCTCCTGTTGCTCCTCATATCCTGCCCATCCTCCTCTTCTGTCCCACCACATCTCCTGTCCCTCCTCATCTCCTCTAGTCCTCATTACCTGTCATTCCTCATCTCCACTCCCCTCCTTGCTCCAGTCCCTCCTCCTCTCCACTCCCCTCCTTGCTCCTGTCCCTCCTCATTTCCTATCCCATGTCCATCTCCTGTCCATCCTCATATTGTTTCCCCTCCCCATCTCCTGTGTCCTCCGCATCACCTGTCTTTTCCAATTTACTGTCCCTCCCCATCTCCTGTCTATCCTCATCTAAACTCCCCTCCCCATCTTTTGTCCGTTCTCATCTTCTCTCCGCCCCTCATCTACTGTCCCCTCCTCATCTAGTGTCCCTTCCATTATCCTGTCCCTCCTCATCTCGATTCCCCTTATCCCCTGTCCCCTTCTCATTCCTGTTCCCTCCCTTTTCTAATCCCTTCCCATCTCCTGTCCCTCCTCATCTCCTGTTTTTCCTTATATCCTGTCCCTCCTCATCTCCAGTCTCCTCCGCATCACCTGTAGCCTCCTCATCTGCTGTCCCTCCCCGTTTCCTATCCATCCTTATATCCTGCCCTGCCCAATTTTCTGTCCCCTCCTCATCTGCTGTCCCTCCCAATTTCCTGTGCTTCCTCATCTGCTGTCCCGTCCTCATCTCCTCTCCCCTCCTCGTCCCTTGACCCTCCCCATGTCCTGTCCCTCCTCATCTCCTCTCCCTCACCACGTCCTGTCCCTCCTCATCTCCTCTCCCTCCCCATGTCTTGTCCCTCCTCATCTCCTTTCCCCCTCATCTCCTGTCCCCTCCACATTCCTGTACCCTCCCTTTCTCTTGTCCCTTCCCATCTCCTGTCCATTCTCCTCTCCTTCCCTCCTCATCTACTGTCCCTCCTCATCTGCTGTCCCTCCTTATCTCCTGTACTCATGATTACCATGCACTCCTCATCTCCTCTCCCCTGCCCATCTCCTGTCCCTCCTCACCTCCTGTCTCTTCCCCATCCCCTGTCCCTCCACATCTCCTGTCCCTCCTCATCTCCTGCACTCCTCATTACCTGTCACTCCTCATCTCCTCTCCCCTCCATATCTCCTGTCCCGCCTCCTCTCCTGTCCCCTATCCAGCCCTGTCCATCCTCATATCCTGTCCCCTCCCCATCTCCTGTCTCCTCCTCATCACCTCTCTCCTCCAATTTACTATCCCTCTCCATCTACTGTCTATCCTCATCTACTCTCCACTCCCCATTTTTGTCCGTCCTCATCTCCCCCCCCTTCATATTCTGTCCCATCCTCATCTCCAGTCCCTCCCCTTGTCCTGTCTCTCCTCATCTCATTTCACCCTCATCTCCTGTCCCCTCCTCATTCCTGTTCCCTCCTTACTCTTATACCTTCCCAAATCCTGTCCCTCCTCCTCTCCTGTCCCTCCTCATCTCCTGTCCCCCCCTCATCTCCTCTTCCCTTCTACTCTCCTGTCCCTCCTCATCTCCTGCTTCTCCTCATATCCCTGGCCCTCCTCATCTACAATCTCCTCCGCATCACCTGTCCCCTCCTTATCTACTGTCCCTTACAATCTCTTGTCCAACTTCATCTCCTGTCCCTTCCCCATCCTCTGTCTGTCCTCATCTCCTGTCTGCTCCTCATCTCCTATCCCTTGCAATCTCCTTTCCGTCCTTATCTGCTGTCCGATCCTCATCTCCTGACCCTCCCTATGTCTTTTTCCTCCGCATCTCCTCGCCCTCCCCATGTCCTGTCCGTTCTCATCTCCTGCCCTCCTCTACTCCTGTCGCCCTCATCTCCTGTCCCCTCCTCATTCCTGTGCCCTCCCTTTCTCTTGTCCCTCCCCATCTCCTCTCCGTCCTCCTCTAATGTCCTCTTGAGATCCTATCCATGCTCATATCCTCTTCCCTCCTCATCTCCTGTCCCTTCCTCATCTCCTGTCCCTCCTCATCTCCTGTCCCTCCACATCTGTTTCACCTCACAACCTGTCCCTCCTAATCTCCTGTCCCTCCTCATCACCTGTCCCTCCATATCTCCTGTCCCTCCTCATCTCCTGTCCCACCATCTCTCTTCGCTCCTCATCTTCTGTCCATTCTCATCTCTGACCCTCCACATCTCCTGTCCCTCGCCATTTCCTGTCCGTTCACATCTCCTGTCTCCTCCCCATCTCCTGTCCCTCCTCATCTGCTGTCCCTCCTCATCTCCTGTACTCATGATTACCATGCACTCCTCATCTCCTCTCCCCTGCCCATCTCCTCTCCCACCTCATCTCCTATCCCCTATCCATCTTCTGTCCCTCCTCGTATCCTGTCCCCTCCCCATCTCCTGTCTCCTCCGCATCACCTGTCTCCTCCAATTTACTGTCCCTCCGTATCTCCTGTCTATCCTCATCTCCTTTCCCCCTCATCTCCTGTCCCCTCCTCATTCCTGTTCCTTCCTTTCTGTTGTCCCTTCCCATCTCCTGTCCCTCCTTCTCTCCTGTCCACCCTCATCTCCTGTCCCCCCCATCTCCTCTTCTCTCCTCATCTCGTGTCCCTTCCTCATCTCGTGACACTCCTCATCTCCTGTCGCACCTCCTCTCCTATCCCCTATCCATCGCCTGTCCATCCTCATATCCTTATCTCCTCCCCATCTCCTGTCTCCTCTGCATCACCTGTCTCCTCCAATTTACTCTCCCTCCTCATCTCCTCTCAATCCTCATCTACTCTCCCCTCCCCATGTTTTGTCCATCCTCATCAGCTCTCCCCCACTCATCAACTTTCCCATCCTCATCTCCTGTCCCTCCCCTTGTCCTGTCCCTCCTCATCTCAATTCCCCTTGTCTCCTGTCCCCTCCTCATTCCTGTTCCCTCCCTTTCTCTTGTCCCTTCCCATCTCCTGTCCCTCCCCCTCTCCTGTCCCTCCTCATCGCCTGTCCCCTCTCATCTCCTCTTCACTCCTCATCTCCTTTGCCCTCCTCATCTCCTCTCCCTCCTCATCTCCTCTTCCTCTTCATCTCCTGTTTCTCCTCATCTTCTGTCCCTCCACATCTCCTGTACCTCCTCATCTTCTGTCCCTACTCATCTCCTGTCCCTCCGCATCTCCTTTCTCTCCTCATCTCCTGTCCCTCCTCATTTCCTGACCTTTCTAATCGTCTGTCCCTCCTCATCCTCTGTAACCTCCCCATCTACTCTCTGTCCCCATCTCCTGTCCCACCCTATATACTGTCCCTCCTCATTACCTGTCCATCCTCATCTCCTGTCCCCCTCATTTCCTCTCCCCACATCATTCCTGTGCCCTTCTTTGCTCTTTTCCCTCTCCATCTCCTGTCCCTCATCCTCTACTGTCCCTCCTGAGCTCCTATCCATGCTCATTTCCTCTTCCCTCCTCATCTCCTGTCCCTTCATCATCTCCTGTCCCTCCTCATCTCCTGTTCTTCCACATCTCCTGTCCCTCTTCATCTCCTGCACCCCACCTCCTTTCCCTCCTCATCTTCTGTCCATCTTCATCTCTGTCTCTCAACATCTCCTGTCCCTCGCCATCTCTGGTCCCTCCGCATCTACTGTGTGCTCCCCATCTCCTGTCCCTCCTCATCTGCTCTCCCTCCTCATCTCCTGTCCCATATCCATCCCCTGTGCCTCCTCATATCCTCTCGCCACACATCACCTTTCCTGTCCCTCCTCATCTCCTGTCCCCTCACCTTCTCCTGTTCCTCCCCACTGTCCTGTCACTCCTCATGTCCTGTGCCTCCTCATTTCTTGTCCCTCCGCATCTCCTGTCTCTCCTCATTACCAGTCACTCCTCATCTGCACTCCTCTCCCGATCTCCTGTCCCTCATCATCTCCTATTTCTCCTTATCTTCTGTCCGTCATCAACTCCTGTTTGTCCTCTTCTCCGGTCCCTGCCCAACACCTGTCCCCTCCCCGTCTCCTGACCCCTCCTCATCTCCTATCCCTACTAGTTTCCTGTCCCCCATCTCCTGTCTACCCTCACCTACTTTCCTTCCTCATCACCTAACCCATCACCATCTCCTGTCCCTCCCCATCCGCTGTGCCAACCCATCTCCTCTCAACTCCACATCTGCTTTCCCTCCACCTCTCCTGTCCCTCCACATCTCCTGTACCCCCTCATCTCCTCTTCCCTCCACATCTCCTGTCCCTCCTCCTCTACTGTCCCTCCTGAGCTCCTATCCATGCTCATTTCCTCTCCCCTCCTCAACTCCTGTCCCTCCTCATCTCCTGTCCCTCCTCATCTCCTGTTTCTCCACTTTACCAGGTACTCTTCATCTCTTCTCCCCTCCCTATCTCCTTTCCCTCCTCATCACCTGTCCCCTAAACATGCCCTGTCCTTCCCCTCTCCTGTCCCTCCTCATCTCCTGTCCTTCATCATCTCTTCATGATCCTCTTCTGTTGTCTCCTCTGCTCCTGCTCACGCTCTGTAATCTCCCCATATACTGTCTCAAACCTGTCCTGTCCCTCGTCTTCTCCTGTCCTTCGCCATCTCCTGTCCCTCATCATATCCTGTCCCTTCTAATCTCCTATGCCTAATCATCTCCTGTTCATCCTCATCCGCTGTCCCTCCCCATCTCCTGTCACCTCCACATTTCGTATCCCTCCACTTCTCCTGTCCCTCCTCATCCCCTGTCCCTCCTCATCTCCTCTTCCCTTCTCATCTCCTGTCCCCTCCTCAACTCCTGTCCCTCCTCATCTCTTGTCCCTCCTCATCTCCTGTTTCTCCTCATACCATGTCCCTTCTCATCTCCTGTCCCTACACATCTCCTGTCCCTCCTCATCTCCTGTCCCTCCTCAGCTCCTGTCCCTCCTCAGCTCCTGACCCTCCACATCTCCTTTCTCTCATCTCTTATCCCTCCTCATCTCCTGACATTCCTAATCACCTAACCCTCCTCACCCTCTGTATCCTCCCCATCTACTCTCTCTCCCCATCTCCTGTCCCTCCCCATCTATTGTCCGTCTGCATTTCCAGTCCATCCTCATCTCCTGTGCCTTCACCATCCTCTGTCTGTCCTCATCTCCTGTCCTTTCCCCATCGTCTGTCCGTCCTCATTTCCTCTCCCCTCCTCATCCTCTGTCCCATCCTCATACCCTCTCCCTCCCAATTTCCTGTCCCCTCTTCATCTCCTCTACCCTCCTCATCCCTCGACCATGTCCTGTCCCTCCTCATCTATTTTCCCCCTCATCTCCTGTCTCCTCCTCATTACTATACCCTCACTTTTGCTTGTCCCTTCCAATCTCCTGTCCTTCCTAATCTCCTGTCCTTCATCTCCTCTCCCTCCTCATGTCCTGTCCCTCCTCATCTCCTGTCCCTCCACATCTCCTATCCCTCCTCATCTCCTATCCCTCCTCACCTCCTGTACTCCTCATTACCTGTCACTACTCATAAACTCTCCCGTCCCTATCTCCTCATCTCCTATCCCCTATCCATCTCCTGTCAATCCTCATATCCTGTCCCCTCCCCATCTCCTGTCTCCTCCCCCAAAACTGTCTATTCCAATTTGCTGTTCCTCCCCATCTCCTGTCCTTTCTAATCTCCTGTCCTTCCTCATCTCCTCTCCCTCCTCATATCCTGTCCCTCCTCATCTCCTATCCCTCCTCACCTCCTGTACTCCTCATTACCTGTCACTACTCATATCCTCTCCCGTCCCTATCTCCTGCCCTCCTCATCTCCTATCCCCTATCCATCTCCTGTCAATCCTCATATCCTGTCCCCTCGCCATCTCCTGTCTCCTCCCCATCAACTGTCTCCTCCAATTTGCTGTTCCTCCCCATCTCCTGTCTGTCCTCATCTACACTCCCCTCCCCATGTTTTTCCCTCCTCATCTCCTCTCCCCCTCATCTACTGTCCCCTCCTCATCTCCTGTCCCTCCCCTTGTACTGTCCCTCCTCATCTCAATTGGCCCTCATCTCCTGTCACCTCCTCATTCCTGTTCCTTCCCTTTCTCTTCTCCCTTCATATCTCCTGTCCCCCCTGCTCTCCTGTCCCTCCTCCTCTCCTGTGCCTCCTCATCCCCTCTTCCTTCCTCATCTCCTGTCCATTCCTCATCTCGTGACCCTTCTCATCTCCTGTCCCTCCTCATCACCTGTTTCTCCACATATCCTGCCCCTCCTCATCTCCAGTCTCCTCCGCATCACCTGTCCCCTCCTCATCTACTGTCCCTCCCCATATCCTGTTCATCTTCATCTCCTGTCTCTTCTCCATCCTCTGTCGGTCATCATTTCCTGTCCCCTCCTCATCTTCTCTCCCATCCTCATATCCTGTCCCTCCCAAATTCCTGTCCCCTCCTCATCCCCTGTCCCCTCCTCATCCCTCGTCCCTCCCCATGTCCTGTCTCTCCTCATCTCCTCTCCCTCCCCATGTCCTGTCACTTCCTAATCTCCTGTCCCTTCTCATCTCCTCCCACACCTCATCTCCTATTTCTCCTCATATCCTGTCCCTCCTTATCTCCTCTCCCCTCCCTATCTCCTGTCCTTCCTCATCTCCTATCCCCTATCCATCTCCTGTCCATCCTCATATCCTGTCCATCTCCTGTCTCTTCCGCATCACCTGTCTCCTGCAATTTACTGTCCCTCCCCACCTACTGTCTATTCTCATCTACTCTCCACTCCCCATCTTTTGTCAATCCTCATCTCTTCTCCACCCTCATCTCCTGTCCCCTCCTCATCTCCTGTCACACCATACCTCCTGTCCCTCCTCCTATCCGGTCCTTCCTCCTCTTTTGTCCCTCCTCATCTCCAGCCCCCTCCTGTTATCCTGTTCCTCCCCATTTCCTGTCACTCCACATCTCCTCTGATTCCTCATTTCCTGTCCCTCCGATTCTCCTGTCTCTTCTCATTACCAGTCACTCCTCATCTCCACTCCTCGCCCGATCTGCTGTCCCCTCCCCATTTCCTGTCCTTCTCCATCTCCTGTCCCTCCTCATCACTTGTACTTTATCATCTCTTGTTCCTCCTCATCTCCTGTCTCCTCGCATTTCCTGTCCCTCCTCACCCACTGTAAACTCACCATCTACTGTATCTCCCCATCTCCTGTCCCTCCCCTTCACCTGTCCCTTTTTATCCCCTGTTCCTCCAATCTCCTCTTCCCTCCTCATTTCCTGTCCCCTCCTCAACTCCTGTCCCTCCTCATCTCTTGTCCCTCCTCATCTCCTGTTTCTCCGCATACCTTGTCCCTCCTCATCTCCTGTCCCTCCTCATCTCCTGTCCCTCCCCATCTCCTTTCTCTCCTCATCTCCGGTCCCTCCCCATCTCCTGACCTTTCTAATCACCTATCCCTCCTCAGCCTCTCTGTCTGTCTTCATCTCCTGTCCTTTCCCCATCTCTGTCGGTCCTCATTTCCTGTCCCCTCCTCATCTTCTGTCCCTTCCTCATCTCCTGTCCCTCCCAATTTCCTGTCCCTTCTCATCTGCTGTCCCCTCCTCAAATCCTGTCCCCTCCTCGTCCCTTGACCATCCCCATCTACTTTCCGCCGCATCTCCTGTCACCTCCTCACTCCTTCCCCTCCCTTTCTCTTGTCCCTTCCCAACTCCTGTCCAACCTCCTCTCCTGTCCCTCCTCATCTGCTCTCCCTAGTCTTTTCCTCTCCCTCTTCATCTACTGTCCCTCCTCATCTCCTCCCCCTCCTCATCTCCTCTCCCTCCTCATCTCCTGTCCCTTCCTCATCTCCTCTTCCCTCCTCATCTGTCCCTTCCTCATCTCGTGACCCTCCTAATCTCCTGTCCCTCCTTATCTCCTGTTTCTTCTCATATCCTGCCCCTCCTCATCTCTAGTCTCCTCCGTATCATCTGTACTCTCCTCATCTACTGTCCCTTACCATCTCTTGTCCAACTTCATCTCCTGTCCCTTCCCCATCCTCTGTCAGTCCTCATCTCCTGTCCCCTCCTCATCTCCTATCCCTTGCAATCTCCTGTCCATCCTTATCTGCTCTCCGCTCCTGATCTACTGACTTTCCCCAAGTCCATTCCCTCCTTCTGTCCTCTCCCTCCGCATGTCCTGTCCCTTCTCATCTCCTGGCCTCCTCATCTCTTGTCCCCTCCTCATTCCTGTGCCCTCCCTTTCTATTTTCGCTCCCCATCTCCTGTCCCTCCTCCTCTACAGTCCCTCCTGAGCTCCTGTCCATTCTCATTTCCTCTTCCCTCCTCATCTCCTGACCCTCCTCTTCTCCTGTTCCTCCTCATCTGTTTCACCTCACATCCTGTCCCTCCTCATCTCCCGTCCCTCCACATCTCCTGTCCCTCCTCATCAACTGTCCCTTCTCATCTCCTGTCCCCCCATCTCCTTTCCCTTCTCATCTTCTATCCATCCTCATCTCTGTCCCTCCATATCTCCTGTCCATCGCCATCTCCTGTCCCTCCGCATCTCCTGTCTCCTCCACACCTCCTCAACTGCTGTCCCTCCTCATCTCCTGTATTCCTGATTACCATGCACTCCTCATCTCCTCTCCCCTGCCCATCACCTGTCCCTCCTCATCACTTTTCCCCTATACATCTGTCCCTCCTCATATCCTGTCGCCACCCATCTCCTGTCTCCTCCCCATCATCTGTCCCCTCCTCATCTACTATCCCTCCACATCTCCTGACCATCCTCATCTCCTCTCCCCTCCCCATCTTTTGTCTGTCATCATCTCCTCTCCCCTCCTCATCTCCTGTCCCCTCTTCATCTCCTGTCCCTCCCTATATCTTTTACTTCCACATCTCCTCTTCCCTCCTCATCTCCTGTCCCTTCCTCTTCTTCTGTCCTTACTCATCTCCTGTCCCTCCTCATCTAATGTGCCTCCTTATTTCCTGACCCCTCCGCGGGTTCTGTCCTTCCCCATCTCCTTTCTCTCCTCATATCCTGTCCCTCCTCATCCCCGGTCCCTGCTCATCTTCTATTGCCTCTTCATCTCTTGTCCCATCCTCATCACCTGAAACTCCTCCTTTCCTGTCCCTTCTCCTCTCCTGTACCTCCTCATTTCCTGTCCCTCCTCCTCTCCGCTCCCCCCTCCTCTCCTGTCCCTCCTCATCTCCTGTCACCTCCCTGTATCCTGTTCATCCCCTTCTTCAGTCCCTCCTCTTCTCCTGTGCGGCGTCATCTCCTGTCCCTGCTCTTCTGTTTCTCCACATGACCAGTTACTCCTCATCTCTTCTCCCCTCTCCATCTCCTTTCCCTAATCATCATCTGTCCCCTCCTCATCTCCTGTCCTTCCCCATCTCCTGTCCCTCCTCATATCCTCTCCTTCATCATCTCTTCATGCACCTCATCTCCTGTCTCCTCCGTTTCTTCTGTCCCTCCTCACCCTCTCTAACCTCCCCATGTACTGTCTTTCCCCATATCCTGTCCCACCTCTTCTCCTGTCCTTCCCAATCTCCTGTGACTCATCATCTCCAGTCCCTCCTCATCACATATGTCTAATAATCTCCTATTCATTCTCATCCCCTGTTCCTCCCCATCTCACATCCCCTCCACATCTCCTTTCCCTCCACCTCTCCTGTCCCTCCTCATAACCTGTCCCTCCTCATCTCCTGTCCCCTCCTCAACTCCTGTCCCTCCTCATCTCTTCTCTATCCTCATCTCCTCTTTCCCCTCATACCCTGTCCTTCCTCATCTCCTGTCCCTCCACGTCTCCTTCCCCTCCTCATCTTCTGTCCCTCCTCATCCCCTGTCCCTCCCCATCTCCTTTCTCTCCTCATCTTCTGTCCCTCCTCATCCCCTGTCCCTCCCCATCTCCTTTCTCTCCTCATCTCCTGTCATTCATTATTTTCTCTTCCCTCCTCATCTCCTGTTTCTCCTCATATCCTCTCCCTCCTCATCTCCTGTCCCTCCTCATCTCCTGTCCCTCCTCATCTATCCCACCCCATCTCCTTTGTCTCCTCATCTTCTGTCCCTCCTCATCTCCTGTCCCACCCCATCTCCTGTCTCTCCTCATCTCCTGTCCCTCTTCATCTCCTGACCCTTCTAATCACCTATCACTCCTCACCCTCTGTAACCTCCCCATCGACTCTCTCTCCCCATATCCTGTCCCTCCCCATCTACTGTCCCTCCGCATTTCCTGTCCATCCTCATCTCCTATCCCTTCCACATCCTCTGTCCATCCTCATCTGCTGTCCCCTCCTCATATCCTGTCCCCTACTCATATCCTGTCCCTCCCTATCTCTTGTCCCTCCTCATCTCCTCTGCCTCCCCATGTCCTGTCCATCCTCATCTCTTCTCCCTCCTAATTTCCTGTCTCCTCCACATCTCCTGTCTCCTCCTCATCTCCTGTCCCTCCCTATGTCTTGTCTCTCCACATCTCCTCTTCCCTCCTCATCTCCTGTCCTTTCCTCATCTCCTGTGAGTCCTCATCACCTGTCCCTCCTCATCAAATGTTCCTCCTCATTTCCTGACCCCTCCGCTGGTCCTGTTCCTCCCCAGCTTCTGTCCCTCCTCATCTCCAGTCTCCTCCCCATCTCCTTTCCCTCCTCATCTACTGTCCCTCTTATTCATTTGTCCTTCCTCATTAACTATCACTACTCATCTCCACTCCCCTCCCAATCACCTGTCCCTCCATGTATCCTGTCCCCTCCTCATTCCTGTCCCCACCACTTGTCCTGTCCCTCCTCATCTACTGTCCCTCCCCATCTACTGTCCCTCCTCATCTCCTGTCTTTCCACATCTCTTATTCTCTCCTCATGTCATGTTCCATTCTCATCTCCTGAAAATCCCCATCTCCATTCCCACCTCATCTCCTGTCCCCCCTCACTCCTGTCCCTCCACATCTCCTGTCCCTCACTATCTTCTCTCCCTCCTCATCTCATCTCCCTCTCATCTCCTGTCCCTCCTCATTTCTGATCGCTCCTCATCTCCTCTCCCTCCTCATCTCCTGATTCTCCTCATATACTTTTCTTTCTCATCACCTGTCCCTCCACATCTCCTGTCCCTATTCATCTCCTAACCCTGCCCTTCTCCTTTCCCTCCTCATTAGCTGTCCCTACTCATCTCCTGTCCCTCCACAACTCCTGTCCCTCCCCATCTCTTGTCCCTCCACATCTCCTGTCCCTCCTCATCTCCTGTACTCTTCATTGCCGGTCACTCCTCATCTCCTCTCCTCTCCGTATATCCTGTCGCTCCTCATCTCCTATTCCGTATCCATCTCCTGTCCATTCTTATATCCTGTCCCCTCCCCATCTGCTGTCTCCTCCGCATCACCTGTCTCATACAATTTACTGTCCCTCCCCATCTACTGTCTATCGTCATCTACTCTCCACTCCCCATCTTTTCTCCTTCCTTATCTCCTCTCCTGCCTCATCTATTGTCCCCTCCTCATCTCCTGTCACTCCCCTTGTCCTGTCCCTCCTCATCTCATTTCCACCTCATCTCCTGTCCCCTCCTCATTTCTGTTCCCTCCATTTGTCTTGTCCCTTCCCATCTCCTGTCCCTCCTCCTCTCCTGTCCCTCCTCACCTCCTGTCACTCCTCATCTCCTGTCACCTCCCTATCTCCTGTCCCTCCTCATTTCCTATCCCTTATCCATCTTCTGTACATCCTCATATCCTGTCCCCTCAGTATCTCCAGTCTCCTCTCTATCTCCTTTCCCTCCTCATCTACTGTCGCTCCTCATCATTTGTCTCTCCTCATTAACTATCACTACACATCTCCACTACCCTCCCCATCACCTGTCCCTGCATATATCCAGTCCCCTCCTCATCTCTAGTCCCTCCTCATCTCCTGTCCCTCCATATCTCCTGTCCCTCCCCATCTTCTGTCCCTCCACATCACCTGTCTCTTCCCCATCTCCATCCCTCCACATCTCCTGTTCCTCCTCATTTCCTGTACTCCTCATTACCTGTCACTCCTCATCTCCTTTCCCCTCCCTATCTTCTGTCCCTCCTCCTCTCCTATCTCCTGTGCATCCTGTCCATCCTCATGTCCTGTCCCCTCCCCACCTCCTGTCTCCTCCCCATCACCTGTCTCCTCCAATTTACTGTCCCTCTCCATCTACTGTCTATCCTCATCTACTCTCCACATTTTTGTCCATCCTTATCTCTTCTCCCTCCCCTCATCTCCTGTCCTCTCCTCATTGCTGTTCCCTCCTTTCTCTTATCCCTTCCTATCACCTGTCCCTCCTCCTCTCCTGTCCCTTCTCATTTCCTGTCCCCCCCTCATCTCCTCTTCCCACCTCCTCTCCTGTCCCTCTTCATCTCCTGTCCCTCCATATCTTCTGTCCCTCCTCCTCTCCTGTCGCTCCTCCTCTTCTGTCCCTACTCATCTCCAATCCCCTCCCCGGCACCAGTTCTCCCGATTTCCTCTAACTCCTCATCTCCTGTCTCTCCTCATTACCAGTCACTCCTCATCTCCACTCCCCTCCTGATCAGCTGTACCCTCTCCATCTCCTCTCCTTCTCCATCTCATGTCCCTCCTCATCTCCTGTCCTTCAACATCTCTTGTTCCTCCACACCTCCTGTCTCTTACGCTTCTCCTGTCCCTACTCACCCTCTGTAAACTCACCATCTACTATATCTCCCCCTCTCCTGTCCCTCCTCTTCTCCTGTCCCTCCCCATCTCCTGTCCCTCATCATCTCCTCTTCCTCCTCATCTTCTGTCCCTCATCATCTCCTGTTTGTACATTTCCGGTCCCTCCCTATCTCCTCTCCCCTCTTGTTTCCTGATCCCTCTTCATCTCCTGTCCCTCATGATCTCCTGTTCATCCTTATCTCCCGTCCCTCCCCATCTCCTGACCCCTCCTCATCTCCTATCCCTGCTAGTGTCCAGTCCCACCATCTCCTGTCCATCCTCAAATACTTTCCCTCCTCATGTCCTGACCCATCCCTATCTCCTGTCCTTCCCCATCACCTGTCCCTACCCATCTCCTGTCACCTCCACATCTGCTTTCCCTCCACCTCTCCTGTCCCTCCTCATCTCCTGTCCCTTCTCAACTCCTGTCCCTCCTCATCTCCTATCCCTCCTCATCTCCTCTTTCTCCACATTACCAGTTACTCCTCATCTTTTCTCCCCTCCCCATCTCCTATTCCTCCTCATCACCTGTACCCTCCCCATCTCCTGTCCTTCCCCTCTCCTGTCCCCCCACATCTCCAGTCCATCATCATCTCTTCATGCTCCTAATATGCTGTCACCTCCTTTGCTCCTGTCCCTCCTCACCATCTGTAACCTCCCCATATACTGTCTCTCCCCATCTCCTGTCCCACCTCTTCTCCTGTCCTTCCCCATCTCCTGGCACTCATCATCTCCTGTCCCTCCTCATCTCCTATGCCTAATCATCTCCTGTTCATCCTCATCCCCTGTCCCTCCCCATCTCTTTTCACCTCCACATCTCCTTTCCCTCCACCTCTCCTGTCCCTGTTCATCTCCTGTCCCTCCGCATCTCCTCTTCCCTCCTCATCTCTTGTCACTACTCAAATCCTGTCCCTCCTCATCTCCTGTCCCTTCTCATCTCCTCTCCCTCCTCATCTCCTGTTTCTCCTCATATCCTGTCCCTCCTCATCTCCTGTCCCTCCAAATCCCCTGTCCCTCCTCATCTCCTGTACCTCCTCATCTCCTTTCCACTCCCCATCTCTTTTCTCTCCTGATCTCCGGTCCCTCCTCATCTCCTGACCTTTCTAATCAAATACCCCTCCTCACCCTCTGTAACCTCATCATCTACTCTCTCTCCACATCTCCTGTCCCTCCCCATCCACTGTCCCTCCGCATTTCCTATCCATCCTCATCTCCTGTCTCTTGCCCATCCGCTGTTCGTCCTTATCTCTTGTGCTTTCCCCATCGTGTGTCCAACCTCATTCCCTGTCATCTCCTCATCTTCTGTCCTATCCTCATGTCCTGACCCTCCCAATTTCCAATCCCCTCCTCATCTCCTGTCCCTCCCAATTTCCCCCTCATCTACTGTCCCCTCCTCATTCCTGTCCCCCCTCTTTCTCTAGTCCCTTCCCATCTCCTGTCCATCCTGCTCTTCTGTCCCTCCTCATTTCCTCTCCCTCCTCATCTCCTGTCCCATCCTATTCTCCTGTCCTTCCTCATCACCTCTCCCTCCTCATCTCCTCTTTCTCCTCATAGCCGCTCCCTCCTCATCTCCTGTCCCTACTCCTCTCCTGTCCCTCCTCATTTCAGTTCCCCCTCATCTCCTGTCCCCTCCTCATTCCTGTTCCCTCCCTTTCTCTTATCCCTTCCCATCACCTGTCCCTCCTCATCTCCTGTCCCTTCCTCATCTCTTGAACTCCTCATCAACTGTTTCTCCTAATATCCTGTCCCCCTCATCTCCATTCTCCTCCTCATCACCTGTCCCCTCCTCATCTACTGTCCCTCCCCATTTCCTGTCCATCCTCATCTTCTGTCCCTTCCCCTCCTCTTTCCATCCTCATCTCCTCACCTTTCCTTATACTCTGTCTGTCCTCATTCCCTGTCCCTCCTCATCTGCTGTCCCGTCCAGTTCTCCTGTTCCCTCCTCATCCCTGGACCCTCCCCATGTCCTGTGCCTCGTCATCTCCTCTCCCTCTCCATGTCCTGTCCCTGCTCATCTCCTTTCCCCCTCATCTCCTGTCCACTCCTCATTCCTTTCCCCACCCTTGCTCTAGTCCCTTCCCATCTCCTATCCACCCTGCTCTCCTGTCCCTCCTCAATTCCTGTCCCTCCTCATCTCCTGTCCCTCTTCCTCTCGTGTCCCGCCTCATCTCCTCTCACTCCTCATCTCCTGTTTCACCTCATATCCTGTCCCTCCACATTTCCTGTCCCTCCTCATCTCCTATCCCTCACCATCTCCTTACCCTTCCCATCTACTGTCTCTCCTCATCTCCTGTCCCTCCCCATCTCCTGTCCCTCCACATCACTTGTCTCCTCCCCATATCCTTCCCTCCATATCTCCTGCCCCTCCTCAGCTCCTGTCCCTCCTCAGCTCCTGACCCTCCACATCTCCTTTCTCTCATCTCTTATCCCTCCTCATCTCCTGACATTTCTAATCACCTAACCCTCCTCACCCTCTGTATCCTCCCCATCTACTCTCTCTTCCCATCTACTGTCCCTCCCCATCTATTGTCCCTCTGCATTTCCAGTCCATCCTCATCTCCTGTCCCTTCCCCATCCTCTGTCTGTCCTCATCTCCTGTCCTTTCCCCATCGTCTGTCCGTCCTTATTTCCTGTCCCCTCCTCATCCTCTGTCCCATCCTCATATCCTCTCCCTCCCAATTTCCTGTCCCTTCCTCATCTCCTCTACCCTCCTGATCCCTCAACCCTCCCCATGTCCTATCCCGCTTCATGATCTCTCCCTCCCCATGTCCTGTCCCTCCTCATCTCTTTTCCCCCTCATCTCCTGTCTCCTCCTCATTACTGTACCCTCCCTTTTGCTTGTCCCTTCCCATCTCCTGTTCTTCCTAATCTCCTGTCCTTCCTCATCTCCTCCACCTCCTCATCTCTTGTTTCTCCTCATAACCTGTCCCTCCTCATCTCCTGTCCCTCCACATCTCCTAACCCTCCTCATCTCCTATCCCTCCTCATCTCCTGTTCTCCTCATTACCTGTCACTACTCATATCCTCTCCCCTCCCTATCTCCTGCCCTCCTCATCTCCTATGCCCTAGCCATCTCCTGTCAATCCTCATATCCTGTCCCCTCCCCATCCCCTGTCTCCTCCCCATCAACTGTCTCCTCCAATTTGCTGTTCCTCCCCATGTCCTGTCAGTCGTCATCTACACTCCCCTCCCCATGTTTTTCCCTCCTCATCTCCTCTCCCCCTCATCTACTGTCCCCTCCTCATCTCCTGTCCCTCCCCTTGTACTGTCCCTCTTCATCTCCTGTCTCCTCCACATCTTCTGTACCTCCTCAACTGCTGTCCCTCCTCATCTCCTGTATTCCTGATTACCATGCACTCCTCATCTCCTCTCCCCTGCCCAACTCCTGTCCCTCCTCATCACCTTTCCCCTATACATGTCCTGTCCCTCCTGATAACCTGTCACCACCCACCTCTGTCTCCTCCCCATCACCTGTCCCCTCCTCATCTACTATCCCTCCACATCTCCTGTCCATCCTCATCTTCTCTCCCCTCCCCATCTTTTGTCTGTCATCATCTCCTCTCCCCTCCTTATCTCCTGTCCCCCCTTCATCTCCTGTCCCTCCCTATGTCTTGTCCTTCCACATCTCCTCTTCCCTCCTCATCTCCTGTCGCTTCCTCTTCTTCTGTCCTTTCCCATCTCCTTTCCCTCCTCATCTCCTGTCCCTCCTCATCCCCTGTCCCTGCTCATCTATTGCCTCTTCATCTCCTGTCCCATCCTCATCGCCTGAAACTCCTCCTCTCCTGTCCCTTCTCCTCTCTTGTCCCTCCTCACCTCCTGTCCATCCACATCTCCTGTTCCTCCTCTTCTCCTTTCCCTCCTAATCTCCTGTCCCTCCCCATCTCCTGAACATTCTAATCACCTATCCCTCCTCACAGTGTGTAACCTCCCCATCTACACTCTCTCCCCATCTCCTGTCCCGCCCCATCTACTGTCCCTCCCCATTTCTTGTCCATCCTCATCCTGTCCTTTCCCCATCCTCTGCCTGTCCTCATCTCTTGTACCCTCCTCATCTCCTATCCCTTGCAATCTTCTGTCCGTCCTTATCTTCTGTTCGCTCCTCAGCTCCTGACCTCCCCATGTCCTTTCTGTCCTCAACTCCTCTCCCTCCCCTTAACCTGTCCCTACTCATCTCATTTCCCCCTCATCTCGTGGCCCCACCTCATTTCGGTTCCCTCCATGTCTCTTCTCCCGTCCCATCTCCTGTCCGTCCTCCTCTCCTGTCTGCCCTCCTCTCCTGTCCACACTCATCTCATCTTCCCTCATCATTTCCTGACCCTTCCTCATCTCATGACCCTTCTAATCACCTGTGCCTCCTCATTAACTGTCCCTTCCCATGTCCTGTCCCTGCTCATCTCCTGTCTCCACCCCATCTCCTGTCCCTCCTCATCTCCTGTCCCTCCTCAACACCTGTCCCACCCCATCTCCTATTCCATCCCCAACTCCTCTTCCCTCCCAATCTCCTATTCCTCCCCAACTCATGTCCCCTCACCAGCTCCTGTCCCACCCCATCTCCTGTACTGCTCCATCTCCTGTCCCTCCTCATCTTCTGTCCCCTCCCCATCTCCTATTCCCTCCTCATATCCTGTCCAGTCCTCATCTCTTGTCTCTCCTCATGTCCTGTTCTTTCTCATCTCTACTCCCTCCTCATCTCCTGTCCCTCCCTATGTCTTGTCCCTCCTCATCTCATCTCCCTCCCAATGTCCTCTCCCTCCTCATCTCCTGTCTCTCCTAATCTCCTGTCTCCTCCACATCTCCTGTCCCCTCCTCATCTCCTGTCCCTCCCTAAGTCTTGTCCCTACACATCTCCTTTAGCTCCTCATCTTCTGTCCCTTCCTCATCTCCTGTCCCTCCTCATCCTGTCCCTCCTCATCTAATGTCCCACCTCATTTCCTGACCCCTCCGCGGGTCCTGTCCCTCCCCATTTCCTGTCCCTCCTCATCTCCAGTCTCCTCCCCATCTCCTTTCCCTCCTCATCTACTGTCCCTCCTCATCACTTGTCCCTCCTCATTAACTACCACTATTCATCTCAACCCCCTCCCCATCATCTGTCCCTCCACATATCCTGACCCTTCCTCATTCCTGTCCCCACCCCTTGTCCTGTCCCTCCCCATATCCTGTCCCTCCTCATCTCCTGTCCCTCCTCATCTCCTATTCCCTCCGCATCTCCTGTCCCATACACATCTCCTGAAACTCCTCCTCTCCTGCCCCTTCTCCTTTTCTTTCACTCCCCATATCCTGTCCCTCCTCCTCTCCTGTCTCTCCTCCTCTGCCATCCCTCCTCATCTCCTGCCCCCTCCCCGTATCCTGTTCCTCCCCAGCTCCTGTCCCTCCTCATATCCTGTGCCACACATCTCCTGTCCCTCCTCATCTCTGGTTTCTCCACATGACCACTTACTCCTGATCGCTTCTCCCCTCCCCATCTCCTATCTTGCCTCATCTACTTTTCCCTCCTCATCTCTGTCCCCTCATCCTCTCTTAGGCTTAATTATCTCCTGTTCATTCTCATCTCCTGTCCTTCCCCATCTCCTGTCACCTCCACATCTCCATTCCTCCACCTCTCCTGTCCCTCCTCCTCTCCTGTCCCTCCTCCTCTCCTGTCCCTCCTCATCTCCTCTTCCCTCTTCATCTCCTGTGCCCTCCTCAACTGCTGTCCCTCCTCATCTCTTGTCCATCCTCATCTCCTGTGTCTCCTCATACACTGTCCCTCCTCATCTCCTGTCCCTACACATCTCCGGTCCCATCCTCATCTCCTGAAACTCCTCCTCTCCTACCACTTCTCCTTTTCTGTCCCTCTCCATCTCCTGTCTCTCCTCCTCTCCTGTCTCTCCTCCTCGGCTGTCGCTCCTCATCTCCTGTCACCTCCAATTCTCCTGTTCCTCCCCATTTCCTGTCACTCCTCATCTCCTGTGCCTCCACATTTCCTCTCCTCCGATTCTCCTGTCTCTCCTCATTACCAGTCACTCCTCATCTCCACTCCCCTCCCCATCTGCTGTCCCCTCCCCATCTCCTGTCCTTCTCCATCTCCTGTCCCTCCTCCTCTCCTGACCTTCATTATCTCTTGTTCCTCCTCATCTAATGTCTCCTGCACTTCTCCTGTCCCTCCTCACCCTCTGTAAACTCACCATCTTCTGTATCTCCCCCTCTCCTGTCCCTCCTCTTCTCCTGTCCCTCCCCATCTCCTGTCCCTCCTCATCTCCTATCCCACCCCATCTCCTGTCTCTCCTCATCTCCTGTCCCTCTTCATCTCCAGACCCTTCTAATCACCTATCCCTCCTCACCCTGTGTAACCTCCCATTGACTCTCTCTCCCCATATCCCTCCCCATCTACTGTCCCTCCACATTTCCTGTCCATCCTCCTCTCCTATCCTTTCCACATCCTCTGTCCATCCTCATCTGCTGTCCCCTCCTCATATCCTGTCCCCTCCTCATATCCTGTCCCTCCCTATCTCTTTTCCCTCCTCATCTCCTCTGCCTCCCCATGTCCTGTCCATCCTCATCTCCTGTCCCTCCTAATTTCCTGTCTCCTCCACATCTCCTGTCCCCTCCTCATCTCCTGTCCCTCCCTATGTCTTGTCTCTCCACATCTCCTCTTCCCTCCTCATCTCCTGTCAGTCCTCATCACCTGTTCCTCCTCATCTAATGTTCCTCCTCATTTCCTGACCCCTCCGCTGGTCCTGTTCCTCCCCAGCTTCTGTCCCTCCTCATCTCCAGTCTCCTCCCCATCTCCTTTCCCTCCTCATCTACTGTCCCTCTTATTCATTTGTCCCTCCTCATTAACTATCACTACTCATCTCCACTCCCCTCCCCATCACCTGTCCCTCCATGTATCCTGTCCCCTCCTCATTCCTGTCCCCACCACTTGTCCTGTCCCTCCTCATCTACTATCCCTCCTCATCTACTGTCCCTCCCCATCTACTGTCCCTCCTCATCTCCTGTCTTTCCACATCTCTTATTCCCTCCTCATGTCCTGTTCCATTCTCATCTCCTGAAAATCCCCATCTCCATTCCCACCTCATCTCCTGTGCCCCCTCACTCCTGTCCCTCCACATCTCCTGTCCCTCACCATCTTCTCTCCCTCCTCATCTCATCTCCCTTCTCATCTCCTGTCCCTCCTCATTTCTGATCCCTCCTCATCTCCTCTCCCTCCTCATCTCCTGATTCTCCTCATATCCTCTTCCTCCTCATCACCTGTCCCTCCACATCTCCTGTCCCTCCCCATCTCTTGTCCCTCCACATCTCCTGTCCCTCCTCATCTCATTTCCACCTCATCTCCTGTCCCTTCCTCATTTCTGTTCCCTTCCTTTGTCTTGTCCCTTGCCATCTCCTGTACCTCCTCCTCTCCTGTCCCTCCTCACCTCCTGTCACCCCTCATCTCCTGTTCCCTCCCTATCTCCTATCCTTCCTCATCTCCTATCCCCTATCCATCTTCTGTACATCGTCATATCCTGTCCCCTCCTGATCTCCAGTCTCCTCCCCATTTCCTTTCCCTTCTCAACTACTGTTGCTCCTCATCATTTGTCTCTCCTCATTAACTATCACTACACATCTCCACTACCCTCCCCATCACCTGTCCCTTCATATATCCTGTCCCCTCCTCATTCCTATCCCCACCACTTTTCCAGTCCCTCCCAATCTCCTGTCCCTTCTTACCTCCTCTCCCTCTTCATCTCTTGTCTCTCCACATCTCTTATTCCCTCCTCATATCCTGGCCCATCCTCATCTCCTGAAACTCCCCATCTCCTTTCCCTCCTCATATCCTGTCCCCTCTCATCCCCTATTCCTCCACATCTCCTGCACACTTCATTCCTTGTCCCTCCTCATCTTGTTTCCCTCCACATCTCCTGTCCCTCCATATCTCCTGTCCCTCCCCATCTTCTGTCCCTCCACATCACTTGTCTCGTCCCCATCTCCTTCCCTCCACATCTCCTGTTCCTCCTCATCTCCTGTACTCCTCATTACCTGTCACTCCTCATCTCCTCTCCCATCCCTATGTTCTGTCCCTCCTCCTCTCCTATCTCTTATCCATCCCTGTCCATCCTCATGTCCTGTCCCCTCCCCATCTCCTGTCTCCTCCCCATCACCTGTCTCCTCCAATTTACTGTCTCTCTCCATCTACTGTCTATCCTCATCTACTCTCCACATTTTTGTCCAACCTCATCTTCTCTCCCTCCCCTCATCTCCTGTCCTCTCCTCATTGCTGTTCCTTCCTTTCTCTTATCCCTTCCTATCACCTGTCCCTCCTCTTCTCCTGTCCATTCTCATCTCCTGTCCCCCCTCATCTCCTCTTCCCTCCTCCTCTCCTGTCCCTCCTCATCTCCTGTCCCTCCATATCTTCTGTTCCTCCTCCTCTCCTGTCCCTCCTCCTCTTCTGTCCCTCCTCATTTCCAATCCCCTCCCCATCTCCAGTTCCTCCCGATTTCCTCTAACTCCTCATCTCCTGTCTCTCCTCATTACAGTCACTCCTCATCTCCACTCCCCTCCTGATCAGCTGTACCCTCTCCATCTCCTCTCCTTCTCCATCTCATGTCCCTCCTCATCTCCTGTCCTTGATCATCTCTTGTTCCTCCACACCTCCTGTCTCTTACGCTTCTCCTGTCCCTCCTCACCCTCTGTAAACTCACCATCTACCGTATCTCCCCCTCTCCTGTCCCTCCTCTTCTCCTGTCCCTCCCCATCTCCTGTCCCTCATCATCTCCTCTTCCTCCTCATTTCCTGTCCCTCATCATCTCCTGTTTGTTCATTTCCGGTCCCTCCCTATCTACTCTCCCCTCCCCGTCTCCTGATCCCTCCTCATCTCCTGTCCCTCATGAACTCCTGTTCGTCCTAATCTCCCATCCCTCCCCATCTCCTGACCCCTCCCCGTCTCCTGACCCCTCCTCATCTCCTATCCCTGCTAGTGTCCAGTCCCACCATCTCCTGTCCATCCTCAAATACTTTCCCTCCTCATGTCCTGACTCATCCCTATCTCCTGTCCTTCCCCATCACCTGTCCCTACCCATCTCCTGTCACCTCCACATCTGCTTTCCCTCCACCTCTCCTGTCCCTCCTCATCTCCTGTCCCTTCTCAACTCCTGTCCCTCCTCATCTCCTGTCCCTCCTCATCTCCTGTTTCTCCACATTACCAGTTACTCCTCATCTTTTCTCCCCTCCCCATCTCCTTTACCTCCTCATTACCTGTACCCTCCCCATCTCCTGTCCTTCCCCTCTCCTGTCCCCCCTCATCTCCAGTCCATCATCATCTCTTCATGCTCCTAATATGCTGTCACCTCCGTTGCTCCTGTCCCTCCTCACCGTCTGTAACCTCCCCATATACTGTCTCTCCCCATCTCCTGTCCCACCTTTTCTCCTGTCCTTCCCCATCTCCTGGCACTCATCATCTCCTGTCCCTCCTCATCTCCTAAGCCTAATCATCTCCTGTTCACCCTCATCCCCTGTCCTTCCCCATCTCTTGTCACCTCCACGTCTCCTTTCCCTCCACCTCTCCTGTCCCTGTTCATCTCCTGTCCCTCCGCATCTCCTCTTCCCTCCTCATCTCTTGTCCCTCCTCAAATCCTGTCCCTCCTCATCTCCTGTCCCTTCTCATCTCCTCTCCCTCCTCATCTCCTGTTTCTCCTCATATCCTGTCCCTCCTCATCTCTTGTCCCTCCAAATCCCCTGTCCCTCCTCATCTCCTGTACCTCCTCATCTCCTTTCCACTCCCCATCTCTTTTCTCTCCTGATCTCCGGCCCCTCCTCATCTCCTGACCTTTCTAATCAAATACCCCTCCTCACCCTCTGTAACCTCATCATCTACTCTCTCTCCCCATCTCCTGTCCCTCCCCATCCACTGTCCCTCCGCATTTCCTATCCATCCTCATCTCCTGTCTCTTGCCCATCCGCTGTTCGTCCTTATCTCTTGTGCTTTCCCCATCGTGTGTCCATCCTCATTCCCTGTCACCTCCTCATCTTCTGTCCTATCCTCATGTCCTGACCCTCCCAATTTCCTATCCCCTCCTCATCTCCTGTCCCTCCCAATTTCCCCCTCATCTCCTGTCCCCTCCTCATTCCTGTCCCCACTCTTTCTCTAGTCCCTTCCCATCTCCTGTCCATCCTGCTCTTCTGTCCCTCCTCATTTCCTCTCCATCCTCATCTCCTGTCCCATCATATTCTCCTGTCCGTCCTCATCACCTCTCCCTCCTCATCTCCTCTTTCTCCTCATAGCCGCTCCCTCCTCATCTCCTGTTCCTACTCCTCTCCTGTCCCTCCTCATTTCAGTTCCCCCTCATCTCCTGTCCCCTCCTCATTCCTGTACACCCCCTTTCTCTTATCCCTTCCCATCTCCTGTCCCTCCTCATCTCCTGTCCCTTCTTCATCTCTTGACCCTCCTCATCAACTGTTTCTCCTAATATCCTGTCCCTCCTCATCTCCAGTCTCCTCCTCATCACCTGTCCCCTCCTCATCTACTGTCCCTCCCCATTTCCTGTCCATCCTCATCTCCTGTCCCTTCTCCTCCTCTGTCCATACTCATCTCCTCTCCTTTCCCTATACTCTGTCCATCCTCATTCCCTGTCCCTCCTCATCTGCTGTCCCGTCGTCTTCTCCTGTCCCCTCCTCATCCCTGGACCCTCCCCATGTCCTGTCCCTCCTCATCTCCTCTCCCTCACCATGTCCTGTCCCTCTTCATCTCCTTTCCCCCTCATCTCCTGTCCATTCCTCATTCCTTTCCCCACCCTTGCTCTAGTCCCTTCCCATCTCCTATCCATCCTCCTCTCCTGTCCCTCCTCATTTCCTGTCCCTCCTCCTCTCCTGTCCCTCCTCATCTCCTCTCACTCCTCATCTCCTGTTTCACCTCATATCCTGTCCCTCCCCATCCTCTGTACCTCCTCATCTCCTCCCCTTTCCCTATACTCTGTCCGTCCTCATTTCCTGTCCCTCCTCATCTGCGATCCCATCCTCTTCTCCTATCCCCAATCCATCTCCTTTCCATCCTCATATCCTGTCCCTTCCCCTTCTCCTGTCTCCTTAGCATCACCTGTCCACTCCAATTCACTGTCCCTCCCCATCTCCTGTCTATCCTCATCTACACTCACCTTACCATCTTTTATCCGTCCTCATCTCCTCTCCCCCTGCTCATCTACTGTGCCCTCCACATCACCTGTCCCTCCCCTTGTCCTGTCCCTCCTCATCTAAATTCCCCCTCATCTCCTGTCCCCTCCTCATTCCTCTTCCCTCCCTTTCTCTTGTCCCTTCCCATCTTCGGTCCCTCCTCCTCTCCTGTCCCTCCTCATCTCCTCTCCCTTCCTCATCTCATGAACCACCTCATCTCCTGTCCTTCTTCATCTCCTGTTTCTCCTCATATCAAGTCCCTCCTCATCTCCAGTCTCCTTCGCATCACCTGTCCCCTCCTCATCTCTGTCCCTCCCCATTTCCTGTCCATCCTCATCTCCTGTCCCTTCCCCATCCTCTGTCCATCCTCATCTCCTGTGGTTTCCCTATCCTCTGTCTGTCCTCATTTCCTGTCTTCTCCTCATCTTCTATCCCATCCTCATATCCTGTTCCTCCCAAATTCCTGACCCCTCTTCATCTCCTGTCCCTCCCAATCTCTTGTCCATCCTCATCTGCTGTCCCCTCCTCATCTCCTTCCCCTCCTCATCCCTTGACCCAGCCCATGTCCTGTCGCTCCTCATCTGCTCTCTCCTCCCCATCTTTTGTCAGGCTCATCACCTCTCCCCACACTTATCTCCTGTCCCCTCCTCATTCCTGTCCCCAACCTTTCTCTAATCCCTTCCCATCTCCTGTCCATCCTCCTCTCCTGACTCTCCGCATCACCTGTCCCTCCTCATCTCCTGTCCCTTCCTAATATCCTATCCTTCCTCATCTCCTCCCCTCCTCATCGCCTATTGCTCCACATATCCTGTCCCTCCTCATCTACTGTCCCTTCACATCTCCTGTCCCTACACATATCCTATCCCTGCCCTTCTCCTTTCCCTCCACATTAGCTGTCCCTCCTCATCTCCTGTCCCTCCACATCTCCTGTCTCTCCCTATCTCCTGTCCCTCCTCATCTCCGGTCCCTCCTCATCTCCTATACTCCTCATTACCTGTCACTCCTCATCTCTTCTCCCCTGCCTATCTCCTGTTCCTCCTCATTCGCTATCCCATATCCATCTCCTGTCCATCCTCATATCCAGTCCCCTCCCCATTTCCTGTCTCCTCCGCATCACCTGTCTTCTCCAATTTACTGTCCCTCCCCATCTACTATCCCTCCTCATCATTTGTCCCTGTCTATCCTCATCTACTCTCCACTCCCCATCTTTTCTCCTTCCTCATCACCTCTCCCCCCCTCATCTATTTTCCCTCCTCATCTCCTGTCACTCCCCTGGTCCTGTCCCTCCTCATCTCATTTCCCCCTCATCTCCTGTCCCCCCCTCATTTCTATTCCATCCTTTCTCTTGTCCCTTCCCATCTCCTGTCCCTCCTCCTCTCCTGTCCCTCCTCATCTCCTGTTTCTCCTCGTATCTTGTCCCTCCTCATCTCCAGTCTCCTCCGCATCAACAGTCCCCTCCTCATCTACTGTCCCTTACCATCTCTTGTCCATCTTCAACTCCTGTCCCTTCCCCATCCTCTGTCTGTCCTAATCTCCTGTCCCGTCCTCATCTCCTATCCCTCCTCATGTCCTGTACCTCCTGATCTGCTGTCTCTCCACATCTCCTTTCCCTCCACATCTCCTGTCCCTCCCCATCTTCTCTCCCTCCTCATTGCCTGTCTACTCTTCATCTCCTGTCCCTCCACATCTCCTGTACCTCCTCATCTCCTGTACTCTTAATTCCCTGTCACCCCTCATCTCCTCTCCCCTCCCTATCTCCTGTCCCTCCTCATCTCCTATCCCGTATCCAACTCCTGTACATCCTCATATCCTGTCCCCTCCTCAGGTCCAGTCTCCTCCCCATCTCCTTTCCCTCCTCATCTACTGTCCCTCCTCATCATTTGTCCCTCCTCATTAACTATCACTACTCATCTCCACTCCCCTTTCCGTCACCTTCCCCTCCATATATTCTGTCCCATCCTCATTCCTAACCGCACAAATTGTCCTGTCCCTCCCAATCTCCTGTCCCTCCTAATCTACTGTACCTCCTCATCTCCTGTCTCTCCACATCTCTTATTCCCTCCTCATATCCTGTCCCAACCTCATCTCCTGAAACTCCCCATCTCCTTTCCCTACTCATCTCCTGTCCCCCCTCATCCCCTGTCCCTCCACATATCCTGTCCCTCCCCATCTTCTCTCCCTCCTCATCTCCAGTCTCCTCCCCATCTCCTTTCCCTCCTCATCTCCTGTCCCTCCTCTTGTCCTGTCCCTCCTCATCTCATTTCCCCCTCAACTCCTGTCCCCTCCTGATTCCTGTTCCATCACTTTCAATTGTCCCTTCCCATCTCCTGTCCCTCCTCAACTTCTCCACATCTCCTGTCCCTCCTAATCTTCTGTCCATCCACATCTCTGTCCCTCCTCATCTCCTGTCCTTCCTATCTCCTGTCTCTCCCCATCTCCTGTCCCTCCCCATCTCCTCTCCCTCCTCATCTCCTGTCTCCTCCCCATCTCTTCTCCCTCCAAATCTCCTTTCCCTCCTCATCTCCTGTACACCTCATTACCTGTCCCTCCACATCCCCTCTCCTCTCCCCATCTCCTGTCACCTCCATATCTCCTATCCCTCCACCTCTCCTGTCCCTCCTACTCTCCTCTCCCTCCTCATTTCCTATTCCCTCCTCATCTCCTTTCACATCCTCATCTCCTGAAACTCCTCATCTCCTGTCCGTTCTCCTCTCCTGTCCCTCCTCATCACCTCTCCCCCCTTCTCTCCTGTCCCTCCCCATCTGCTGTCCCTTCCCCTTATCCTGTTCCTCCCCATCTCATGTCCCTTCTCATCTCCTGTGCGGCCTCATCTCCTGTCCCTCCTCATCTCTGGTTTCTCCACATGATCAGTTACCCCTCATTTCTTCTCCCCTCCCCATCTCCTTTCCCTCCTAATCACCTGTCCCCTCCCCATCTCCTGTCCTTCAGCATCTGTTGTCCCTACTCATCTCCTGTCCTTCATCATCTCTTCATTCTCCTCATCTCCTGTCTCCTCCGCTTCTCCTTTCCCTCCTCACCCTCTGTAACCTCCCCATATTCTGTCTCTCCCAAACTTCGGTCTCTTCTCTTCTCCTGTCCTTCCCCTCTCCTGTCCCTCATCATGTCCTGTCCCTAATCATCTCCTGTCCCTCCTCATCCCCTGTGCCTAATCATCTCCTGTTCATCCTCATCCCCTGTCCCCCCATATCTCCTGTCACCTCCACTTCTCCTTTCCCTCCACCTCTCCTGTCCCACCTCATCTCCTCTTCTCTCCTCATCTCCTGTCCCCTCTTTATCTCCTTTCCCTCCTCATCTCTAGTCCTCCTGACCAACTGTTTCTCCTCATACACTGTCCCTCCCTATCTCCTGTACCTCCACATTTCCTGTCCCTCCTCATCTCCTGTCCGTCCCAATCTCCTTTCCCTCCTCATCTCTGGTCCCTCCTCATCTCCTGACCTTTATAATCACCTATCCCTCCTCACCCTCTGTAACCTCCCCATCTACTCTCTCTCCCCATCTCCTGTCCCTCCCCTTCTACTGTCCCTCCCCATCTCCTGTCCATCCTCATCTCCTGTCCCTTCCCCATCCTCTGCCCATCCTCATCTCCTATCCTTTCCCCATCCTCTGGCCGTCCTCATTTCCTGTCACCTCCTCATCTTCTCTGCCATACTCATATCCTGTGCTTCCCAATTTCCTGTCCCCTCCTCATCTACTGTCCCTCCCAATTAAATGTCCCTCCCCACGGCTGTCCCCCTCCTCATCTCCTGACCCCTCCTCATCTCTTGACCCTCCCCATGTCCTGTCCCTCCTCATCTCCTCTCCCTCCCCATGTCCAGTCCTTCCTCATCTCCTTTCCCCCTCATCTCCTGTCCCCTCCTCCTTCCTTTCCCCTCCCTTTCTCTAGTCCCTTCCCATCTCCTATCCATCCTCCTCTCCTGTCTCTCCTCATTTCCTGTCCCTCCTCATCTCCTCTCCCCCCTCATCTCCTCTCCTTCCAAAACTTCTGTCCCTCCTCATCTCCTCTCCCCCCTCATCTCCTGTTTCTCTCATATCCTGTCCCTCCTCATTGCCTGTACTTCCACATCTCCTGTACCTCAACTCCTATCCCTCCTCATCTCCTATAATCCTCATTTTTTGTCACTCCTCATCTCCTTTCCCTTCCACATCTACTGTCCTTCCTCATCTCCTATCCCCTATCCTTCTGTCCATTCTTATATCCTGTCCCCTCCCCATCTCCTGTCTTCTCAGTATCACCTGTCTCCGCCAATTTACTGTCCCTCCCCATCTCCTGTCTATCCACATCTACTATCCCCTCCCTATCTTTTGTCCGTCCTCATCTCCCATCTGCCCCTCATCTACTATCCCCTCCTCATCTCCTGTCCCTCAGCTTGTCCTGTCCCTGCCCGTCTCAATTACCCCTCATTTCCTGTCCACTCCTCATTCCTGTTCCCTCCCTTTCTCTTGTCCCTTCCATCTCCTGTCCCTCCTCATCTCCTGTCCATCCTCATCTCCTGTCCCCCCTCATCTCCACTTCCCTCCTCGTCTCCTGTCCATTCCACATCTCGTGACCCTCCTCATCTCCTCTCCCACCTCAACTCCTACTTCTACTCCTATCCTGTCCCTCCTCATCTCCAGTATCCTCCCCTTTCCCATCCTCTGTATGTCCTCATCTCCCGTCCTTTCCAAATCCTTTGTAAGTCCTCATTTCCTCTCCCATCCTCATCTTCTGTCCCACCCTCATATCCTGTCCCTCCCAATTTCCTGGCCCCTCCTCATCTCCTCTCCCTCCAAATTTCCTGTCCACCCTCATCTGCTGTCCCCTCCTCATTTCCTGTCCCCTCTTCACCCCTTGACCCTCCCCATGTCCTGTCCCTCTTCATCTCCTCTTCCCCATGTCCTGTCTTTCCTCATCTCCTTTCCCCCTCATCTCCTGTCCCCTCTTCATTCGTGCCCCTCCCTTTCCCTTGTCCCTTCCCGTCTCCTATCCATCCTCCTCTCCTGTCCCTCCTCATTTCCTGTCCCTCCTCATCGCCTCTCCGTCTTCATCTCCTGTCCCTCCTCATCTCCTATCCCTCCCCAACTCCTTTCCCTCCTCATCTCCTGCCCCTCCACAAGTCCTGTCCCTCCCTATCTCCTGTCCCTACTCATCTCTTGTCTCCTGCCCATTTTTGTCCCTCCACATCTCCTCTCCCTCCTCATCTCCTGTACTCCTCATTATCTGTCACTCCTCTTCTCCTGTCCCCTCCCTGTCTCCTGTCCCTCCTCATCTCCTATCCCCTATCCATCTCCTGTCGATCCTCATATCTGGTCCCCTCCCCATCCCCTGTCTCCTCTGCATCACCTGTCTCCTCCGATTTATTGTCCCTCACCATCTACTGTCTATCCTCATCTACTCTCCACTGCCCATCTTTTCTCCATCCTCATCTCCTCTCCCTCCTCATCTCCTGTCCCTCCCCATGTCCTGTCCCTCCTCATCTCATTTCCCCCTCATCTCCTGTCCCGTCCTTTTTCCTGTTCCCTCCTTTCTCTTCTCCCTTCCCGTCTCCTGTCCCTCCTCCTCTACTGTGCCTCCTGAGCTCCTGTCCCTGCTCATTTCCTCTTCCCTCCTCACCTCCTGTCCCTTCCGCATCTCCTGTCCCTCCTCATCTCCTGTCTGCCTTCATCCCCTGTCCCCCATCTCTTGTCCCTCCTCATCTTCTGTCCATCTTCATCTCTGTCTCTCCACATCTCCTGTCCCTCCTCATCTGATGTCCGTCCTCATCTCCTGTACTCCTGATTACCATGCACTCCTCACCTCCTCTCCCCTGCCCATCACCTGTCCCTCCTCATCTCCTGTCCCCTATCCATGTCCTGTCCCTCCTCGTATCCTGTCTCTACCCATCTCCTTTCTCCTCCCCATCACCTATCCCCTCTTCATCTACTATCCCTCCCTATCTCCTGCCTATCCTCATCTCCTCTACCCTCCCCATCTATTGTCCAGCATCATCTCCTCTCCCCTCCTCATCTCCTGACCCCTCCTCACCTCTTGTCCCTCCCTATGTCATCTCCCTTCCCAACTCCTCCCCCTCCACATGTCCTGTCCCTCCTCATCTCCTATCCCTCCGCATCTCCTGTTCGCCCTCATACCCTGTCCATCCCCATCTCCTGTCCCCTCCTCATCTCCTATCCCAGGTCATTTCCTCTCCCTCCCCATCTGCTGTCTCTCCACATCCACTTACCCTCCTTATCTCCTGTCCCCTCCTCATCTCCTGTCCCTCCTCATCTCCTGTCCTCCTCCTCTGCTGTCCCCCCACAAATCCTGTCCTTCCTCATCTCCAGTCCCTCCATATCTCCTGTCCATCCTCCTCTCCTGTCCCTCCTACTCTCCTGTCCCTCCTCCTCTTCTGTCCCTCTTCACCTCCTGTCCCCTCTTCTTCTCCTGTTCCTCCCCATGTCCTGTCACTCCTCATCTCCTGTGCCTCCTCATTTCCTGTCCCTCTGCATCTCCTGTCTCTCCTCAGTACCAGTCATTCCTCATCTGCACTCCCCTCCGGCTCGCCTGTCCTCTCCCCATCTCCTCTCCTTCTCTATCTCATGTCTCTTCTCATCTCCTGTCCTTCAACATCTCTTGTTCCTCCTCATCTCCTGTCTCCTCCGCTTCTTCTGTCCCTCCTTACCCTCTGTAAACTCACCATCTACTGTATCTCCCCGTCTCTTGTCCCTCCTCTTCTCCTGTCCCTCTACATCTCCTGTCCCTCATCATTTCCTCTTCTTCCTCATATCCTGTCCCTCATCATCTCTTGTTCATCCTCATCCCCGGTCCCTCTACATGTCCAGTCCCCTCCCTGTCTCCTGACTCCTCCTCATCTCCTATCCCTGCTAGTGTCCTCACCCCCATCTCCTGTCAATCCTCATCTACTTTCCAACCTAATATCCTGACCCATCCCCATCTCCTGTCCCTTCCCCATCTCTAATCATCCCGCATCTTCATCCCTCTTCATCTCCTGTTCCTCCTCATCTTCTGTCCCCTCCCCATCTCCTGTCCCTCCTCAACTCCTAAACCTCCTCATCTCCTGTCCCTCCTGATCTCCTTTCTCTCCACATCTCCTGTCCCTCCTCATCTCCTGACCTTTCTAATCACCTGGCCATCCTCACCCTCTGTAAATTCCCCGTCTACTTTCTCTCCCCATCCCCTGTCCCTCCCCATCTCCCGTCACCTCCACATCTCCTTTCCCTCCACCTCTCCTGTCCCTCCTCCTCTCCTATCCCTCCGAATCTCCTCTTACCTCATCTCCTGTCCCCTCCTTAACTCCTGTCCAATCTCATCTCTTGTCCCTCTTCATCTCCTGTTTCTCCACATCTTCTGTCCCTGCTCATCTCCTGTCCCTCCTCATCTCCTGTCCCTGCTCATCTGTCCATCCTCATCTCCTGTCCCTCATCATCTCCTGTCCTTCCTCTTCTCCTGTCCCTCCTCATCTCCTGTCCATCCTCCTCTCCTGTCCCTTCTCCTCTCCTGTCCCTCCTCATCATCTGTCCCTCCACCTCTCCTGTCCCACCTCATCTCCTCTCCCCTATCCATCTCCTGTCGCTCCTCATATCCTTTCACCACCCATCTCCTGTCTCCTCCCCATCACCTGTGCCCTCCTCATCTACTATAACTACCCATCTCCTGTCCCTCCTCATCTCCAGTGCTGCCTCATTTCCTGTCGCTCCTCATCTCTGGTTTCTCCACATGACCAGTTACTCCTCCTCTCTTTCCCCCTCCCCATCTCCTGTCCCCTCACCATCTCCTGTCCTTCCTCATCTGTTGTCCCTCCTCATCTTCTATCCTTCATCATCACTTCATTCTCCTCATCTCCTGTCTCCTCCGCTTCTCCTGTCATTCCTCACCCTCTGTAACCTCCCCATATACTGTCTCTCCCCATCTCCTGTCCCTCCTCTTCTCCTGTCCTTCCCATCTCCTGTCCCTCATCATCTCCTATCCCTCCTCATCTCCTATGCCTAATTATCTCCTGTTCATCCTCAACCCTGTCCCTCCCCATCTCCTGTCCCCTCCTCATCTCCTTTCCCTCCACCTCTCCTGTCCCTCCTCATCTCCTGCCCTCCTCATCTCCTGCTTCTCCTCATAACCTGTCCCTCCTCATCTCCTGTCCCTCCACATCCCCTGTTCTTCCTCTTCTCCTGTCCGTCCTCTTCTCCTGTCCCCCCTATCTCCTTTTCCACCTCATGTTCTGTCCATCCTAATTGCTGTCCCTCCACATCTCCTGAGCCTCGCCATCACCTGTCCCTCTGCATCTCCTGTCTCCTCCCCATCTCCTGTCCCTCCTCATCTGCTGTACCTCCTCATCTCCTGTACTCCTGATTACCATGCAGTCCTCAACTCCTCTCCCCTGCCCATCTCCTGTCCCTCCTCATCTCCTTTCCCCTATCCATCTCCTGTCCCTCGTCATATCCTGTCACCACCCACCTCCTGTCTCCTCCCCATCACCTGTCCCCTCCTCATCTACTATCCTTCCCCATCTCCTATCCATCCTCATCTCCTCTCCCCTCCCCACCTCCTGTCCCCTCCTCATCTCCTGTCCCTCCTTATGTCTTGTCCCTCCACCCTTCTCTTCCCTCCTCATCTTCTGTCGCTTCCTCATCTCCTCTCATTCTCCATCTCCTGTCCCTCCTCATCTAATGTACCTCATCATTTCCTGACCCCTCCGTGGGTCCTGTTCCTGCCAATCTCCTGTCCCTCCTCTTCTCCTGTCTCCTCCCCATCTCCTTGCCCTCCTCATATACTGTCCCGCATCATCACTTGTCCCTCCTCATTAACTACCACTCTTCATCTCCACACCCCTCCCCATCACTTGTACCTTCACATATCCTGTTCCCTCCTCATTCCTGTCCCCAACACTTGTCCTGTCCTTCCCTATCTCCGGTCCATCCTCATCTCCTGTACTCCTTATTACCTGTCACTCCTAATCTCCTCTCTGCTCCCAATCTCCTGTACCTCCTAAACTCCTATCCCCTATCCATGTCCTGTCCATCCTCATATCCTGTCCCCTCCCCATCTCCTGTCTCCTCCGCATCTCCTGTCTCCTCCACATCACGTGTCTCCCCCAATTTACTGTCCCTCCCCATCTACTGTCTATCATTTTCTACTCTCCACTCCCCATCTTTTCTCCATCCTCATATTCTGTCCCTCCTCATCTCCTGTCCCCTCCGTGTCTCCTGTCCCTCCCCGTGTCCTGTCTCTCCACATCTCATTTTCCCCTCATCTCCTGTCCCCTCCTCATTCCTATTCTCTCCCTTTCTCTTGTCTCTTCCCATCTCCTGTCCCTCCTCCTCTCCTGTCCCTCATCATCTCCTCTCCCCCCTCATCTCCTCTTCCCTCCTCATCTTCTGTCCCTCCTCATCTCCTGTTTCTCCTCATATCTTGTCCCTCCTCATCTCCAGTCTCCTCCGCATCACCTGTCCCATCCTCATGTAATGTCCCTTATCGTGTCTCTTCCACCTTCATCTCTTGCCCTTCCCAATCCGTTGTCAGTCCTCATCTCCTATCCGCTCCTCATCTCCTACCCCCTCCCCGTCTCCAGTTCCTCTCCATTTCCTGTAACTCCTCATCTCCTGTCCCTCCTCATCTCCTATTCCCTCATCTCCTGTCCCTCCTCATCTCCTCTCCCTCCTCATCTCCTATTCCCTCCTCATCTCCTGTCCCAACATCATCTCCTGAATCTCCTCCTCTGCTGTCCCTTCTCCTTTTCTTTTGCTCCCTGTCTCTTGTCCCTCCTCATCTCCTGTCCCTCCTCATCTCCTGTTTCTCCTCATACCCTGTCCCTCCCCATCTTCTGTCCCTCCTCATCTCCTGTCCTTCATCATCTCTTCATGCTCCTAATCTGCTGTCTCCTCCGCTGCTCCTGTCCCTCCTCACCGTCTGTAATCTCCCCATATACTGGCTCTCCCCATCTCCTCTACCACCTCTTCTCCTGTCCTTACCCATCTCCTGTGACTCATCATCTCCTGTCCCTCCTCATCTCTGATGCCTAATCATCTGTTCATCCTCATTTCCTGTCCCCATCTCCTCTTCATCCCCATCTCCTATCCATACTCCTCTCCTGTCCCTCCTCATTTCCTCTCCCTCCTCATCTCCTGCCCTTCCTATTCTCCTGTCCTTCCTCATCACCTCTCCCTCCTCATCTGCTCTTTCCCCGCATAACCTGTCCCTCCCCATCTCCTGTCCCTACTCCTCTCCTGTCCCTCCTTGTCTCCTGCCCCCCTCATCTAGTGTTACCTCCTCATTTCCTGTACCTCCTCATCTCCTGTTTCTCCGCATGTCCTGTCCCTCCTCATCTCCAATCTCCTCTGCATCACTTGTCCCCTCCTCATCTCCTGTCCCCTCCTCATCTCCTATCCCACCGCATGTCTTCTCCCTCCCCATCTGCTGTCTTTCCCCATCTACTTTCCCTCCTCATCTGCACTCCCTCCTCTTCTCCTGTCCCTCCATATCTCCTCTCCCTCCTCCTCTTCCTTGTCTCCTCATCTCCAGTCCCCTCCCCTTCTCCTGTTCCTCCCCATTTCCTGTCACTCCTCATCTCCTGTGCCTCCGCATTTCCTGTCCCTCTGATTGTTCTGTCTCTCCTCATTACCAGTCACTCCTCATCTCCACTCCTCTCCCCATCTGCTGTGACCTCCCCATCTCCTCTCCTTCTCCATCTCTTGTCCCTCCTCCTCTCCTGAAATACATCTCTCTTGTTCCTCCTCATCTCCTGTCTCCTCCGCTTCTCCTGTCCCTCCTCACCCTCTGTAAACTCACCATCTACTGTATCTCCCCCTCTCCTGTCCCTTCTCTTCTCCTGTCCCTCTTCATCTCCTGTCCCTCATCATCTCCGCTTCCCTCCTCATCTCCTGTTCCCTCCTCATCTCCTCTCCCTCCTCATGTCTTCTCCCTCCTCATTTCCTGTTTCTCCCCATATCCTAACCCTCCTCATCACCTGTCCCTCCAAATCTCCTGTCCCTCCTCATCTCCTGTCCCTCCAAATCTCTTTTCTCCCCTTATTTCCTGACCTTTCTTTTTTTATTGTAATTAGTAAAAGGGTCACATGATATTTCCCAGATGGAAGGTGCATTAATTCACATACATTGATACCCTTTCACATGTCTTGGTACCCGTTTCCCTCCCCCCCACTCCCCCCACCCGTCTTGGTTTTCCCCCCTTCCCTATCAAATTTCAAATATTCAAATACAAATAAATTCAATATATCAGATAACTAAGTGAGATACTATAACAATATGAGATAACCAAGGGACAGCGCAGGAGATGAGAGACAACATAGTACATTAAGGACAACAATCATTCATTGTATGGCTTTTGTTTCACTATCTGGGAGGTCCTTTCAATTAGCTTCACATTATATGTCCTTATGTATCAAGATTTTGCTCTATTGCAAATCTCTGCTAGTAGAGCCCAAGGTTTCTACTGATTATGATGAATGAGGGAAACCATTGAGTCTAAGTTCCTTTGAGTCTGGCTTACTTCACTTAATATGATTTTTTCTGTCTTTCCATTTCCTAACAAATGGGGCGATGTCATTCTTTCTGACAGCAGCATAGAATTCCATTGTTCTGCTGTCTTCAAGAGACACATCTTACCCAAAAAAACAAGCATCTTTTGAAAGTGAGATGTTGGAATAAACTCTATCAAGCTAACGGCCCCCATAAACAGGCCGGAGTTGCCATCCTCATATGAGATAAAATAGACTTCAAACCAAAATTAGTAAGAAAAGACAAAGAAGGTTACTACATACTACTAAAGGGATCTTTCCTCCAGGAAGACATAACGATCCTAAATATTTACACACCCAATCCCGGAGCTCCAAACTTCATCAAGCAAACTTTACTTACACTGAAACCATACATAGATCGAAATACAGTGATTGTCGGTGACTTTAACACACCATTCTCACCTATGGACAGATCAACAAGGCAAAAACTCAACAGAGAAACCTTAGAACTGAACAACTATATAGACCGACTAGATCTAACAGACATCTGCAGAATATTTCACCCAGCAACAACACAATATACGTTTTGCTCAGCAGCACATGGAACATTTTCCAAAATAGATCACATCTTAGGCCATAAAACAAACCTGGACAGATTCAGAAACACTGAAATTATTCCATGCACACTCTCAGACCACAAAGGCATCAAACTGGAACTGAACACACATCTCCACCAACGAAAACCCTGTAACTCATGGAGAGTGAACAACACATTGTTGAATCACCAATGGGTCATCGAAGAGATCAGGACAGAAATCCAACAGTTTATGAAATTTAACAGTAAGGAGCACACAAAATACCAACTCCTTTGGGACACAGCAAAGGCAGTACTCAGAGGAAAATTTATAGCGCTGAGTGCCTACAACAACAAGTTGGAAAAATTGCAAACCAACAAGTTAATGTCTCACCTTAAGCTCCTGGAAAAAGAGCCACAAACCAACCCTAATCCCAGTAGAAGAAAGCAAATTATTAAAATCAAAGCAGAATTAAATGATTTGGAATCCAAAAAAAAAACTATAGCAATTTTCCTGACCTTTCTAATCACCTACCCCTCCTCACCCTCTGAAACCTCCCCATCGACTCTCTCCCCATCTCCTGTCCTTCCCCATCTACTGCCCTCCGCATTTCCTGTCCATCCTCATCTCCTATCCCTTCTCCATCATCTGTCCGTCCTCATCTCCTGTCCTTTCCCCATCCCCTGTCCATCCTCATCTCCTGTCCCCTCCTCATCTCCTGTCCCTCCCTATGGCTTGTCCCTCCTCATCTCCTCTCCCTCCCCATGTCCTGTCCATCCTCATCTCCTGTCCCTCCTAATCTCCTGTCTCTTCCACATCTCCTGTCCCCTCCTCATCTCCTGTCCCTCCCAGTGTCTTGTCCCTTCACGTCTCCTCTTCCCTCCTCATCTCCTGTCCCTTCCTCATCTCCTGTCAGTGCTAATCACCTTTCCCTCCTCATCTAATGTCCCTCCTCATTTCCTGACCCCTCCGCGGGTCCTGATCCTCCACAGCTCCTGTCCCTCCTCATCCGGTCTCCTCCCCATCTCCTTTCCCTCCTCAGCTACTGTTAGTCCTCATCATTTCTCCCTCCTCTTTAACTATCACTACTCATCTCAACTCCCCTCCCCTTCACCTGTCCCTCCATGTATCCTGTCCCCTCCTCATTCCTGTCCCCAACACTTGTCCTGTCCCTCCCAATCTCTTGTCCCTCCTCATCAACTTTACCTCCTGATCTCCTGTCTCTCCTCATCTCTTATTTCCTCCTCATATCCTGTCCCATCCTCACCTCCTGAAACTCCTCCTCTCCTGTACCTTCTCCTTTTCTGTCCCTCCCAATCTCCTGTCTCTCCTCCTTTCCTGCCTCTCCTTGGCTATCGCTCCTCATCTCCTGTCCCCTCCCCTTCTCCTGTTCCTCCCCATTTCCTGTCACTCCTCATCTCCTGTGCCTCCGCATTTCCTGTCCCGCCGATTCTCCTGTCTCTCCTCATTACCACTCACTCCTCATCTCCACGCCCCTCCCCATTTGCTGTCCCCTCCCCATCTCCTGTCCTTCTCCATCTCCTGACCCTCGTCCTCTCCTGACCTTCACATCTCTTGTTCCTCCTCATCTCCTGTCTCCTCCACTTCTCCTGTCCCTCCTCACCCTCTGTAAACTCACCATCTACGGTATCTCCCACTCTCCTGTCCCTTCTCTTCTACTGTCCCTCCCCATCTCCTGTCCCTCATCATCTCCTCTGATCTCATTTCCTATCCCCTCCCCACTCCTGTTCCTCCTCATCTCCTCTCACTCCTCATCTCCTGTTTCTCCTCATATCCTTTCTCTCCTCATCTCCTGTCCCTCCCCATCTCCTGTCCCTCCACATCTCCTTTCTCTCCTCATCTCCTGTCCCTCCTCATCTCCTGACCTTTCTAATCACCTATCCCACCTCACCCTCTGTAACCTCCCCATCGACTCTCTCTCCCCATCTCCTGTCCCTCCCCATCTACTGTCCCTCCGCATTTCCTGTCCATCCTCATCTCCTATCCCTGCCCCATCCTCTGTCTGTCCTCATCTCCTGTCCTTTCCCCATCCTCTGTCCATCCTCATCTCCTGTCCCTCCTCATCTCCTGTCCCCTCCTCATCTCCTGTCCCTCCCTATGTCTTGTCCTTCCTCATCTCCTCTGCATCCCCATGTCCTGTCCATCCTCATGTCCTGTCCCTCCTAATTTCCTGTCTCTCCACATCTGCTGTCCCCTCCCCATCTCCTGTCCCACCCTATGTCTTGTCCCTCCACATCACCTCTTCCCTCCTCATCTCCTGTCCCTTCCTCATCTCCTGTCCCGTCTTATCCCCTTTCCCTCCATATCTCCTGTCCCTCCCAATCTTCTCTCCCTCCTCATCTCCTGTCTACTCCCCATTTCCTGTCCCTCCACATCTCCTGTAACTCCTCATCTCCTGTACCTCCTCATCTCCTGTAATCTTCATTAGCTGTCACTCCTCATCTCCTCTCCCCTCCCTATCTCCTGTCCGTTTTCATCTCCTATCCCCTAACCATCTCCTGTATATCCTCATATCCTGTCCCCTCCCCATCTCCTGTCTCCTCCGCATCACCTGTCTCCTCCAATTTACTGTCCCTCCCCATCTCCTCCAATCCTCATTTACTCTCCACTCCCCATCTTTTGTCCATCCTCAACTCCTCTCCCCAACTCATGTCCTGTCCCCTCCTCATCTCCAGTCCCTCCCCTTATCCTGACCCTCCTTATCTCATTCCCCCTCATCTCCTTTCCCTTCCTGATTCATGTTCCCTACCTTTCAATTGTCCCTTCCCATCTCCTATCCCTCCTCATCTTTGGTCCCACCTCATCTCCGGTCCCTCCATATCTCCTGTCCCTCCTCATCTTCTGTCCATCCACATCTCTGTCCCTCCTCATCTCCTGTCCCACCTATCTCCTGTGATTCCAAATCTCCTGTTTCTCCCCATCTCCTCACCCTCCTCGTCTCCTGTCTCCTCCCCATCTCCTCTCCCTCCAAATCTCCTGTCCCTCCTCATCTACTGTACTCCTCTTTACTTGTCACTCCTCATCTCCTCTCCCCACCATGTCTCCTGTCCCTGCTCATCTCCTATCCCCTATCCATCTCCTGTCCATCCTCATGTCCCTCCTGAGCTCCTATCCATGCTCATTTCCTCTTCCCTCCTCATCTCCTGTCCCTTCCTCATCTACTGTCCCTCCTCATCTCCTGTCCCTCCACATCTGTTTCCCCTCACATCCTGTCCCTCCTCATCTCCTGTCTCTCCTCATCTCCTGTCGTTCCATATCTCCTGTCCCTCCTCATCTCCTGTCCACCCATCTCCCTTCGCTCTTCATCTTCTGTCCATCCTCATCTCTGACCCTCCACATCTCCTGTCCCTCGCCATTTTCTGTCCCTTCACATCTCCTGTCTCCTCCCCATCTCCTGTCCCTCCTCATCTGCTGTCCCTCCTCATCTCCTGTACTCATGATTACCATGCACTCCTCATCTCCTCTCCCCTGCCCATCTCCTGTCCCACCTCATCTCCTGTCCCCTATCCATCTTCTGTCCCTCCTCGCATCCTGTCCCATCCCCATCTCCTGTCTCCTCCGCATCACCTGTCTCCTCCAATTTACTGTCCCTCCGCATCTCCTGTCTATCCTCATCTCCTTTCCCCCTCATCTCCTGTCCCCTCCTCATTCCTGTTCCCTCCCTTTCTGTTGTCCCTTCCCATCTCCTGTCCCTCCTTCTCTCCTGTCCACCCTCATCTCCTGTCCCCCACATCTCCTCTTCTCTCCTCATCTCGTGTCCCTTCCTCATCTCGTGACCCTCCTCATCTCCTGTCGCACCTCCTCTCCTATCCCCTATCCATCGCCTGTCCATCCTCATATCCTTATTTCCTCCCCATCTCCTGTCTCCTCCACATCACCTGTCTCCTCCAATTTACTGTCCCTCCTCATCTCCTCTCAATCCTCATCTACTCATCCCTCCCCATCTTTTGTCCATCCTCATCTGCTCTCCCCCCCTCATCAACTTTCCCATCCTCATCTCCTGTCCCTCCCCTTGTCTTGTCCCTCCTCATCTCAATTCCCCTTGTCTCCTGTCCCCTCCTCATTCCTGTTCCCTCCCTTTCTCTTGTCCCTTCCCATCTCCTGTCCCTCCCCCTCCCCTGTCCCTCCTCATCTCCTGTCCCCTCTCATCTCCTCTTCCCTCCTCATCTCCTGTGCCCTGCTCATCTCCTCTCCCTCCTCATCTCCTCTTCCTCTTCATCTCCTGTTTCTCCTCATCTTCTGTCCCTCCACATCTCCTGTACCTCCTCATCTTCTGTCCCTACTCATCTCCTGTCCCTCCCCTTCTCATTTCTCTCCTCATCTCCTGTTCCTCCTCATTTCCTGACCTTTCTAATCGCCTATCCCTCCTCACCCTCTGTAACCTCCCCATCTACTCTCTCTCCCCATCTCCTGTCCCGCCCCATATACTGTCCGTCCTCATTACCTGTCCATCCTCATCTCCTGTCCCCCTCATTTCCTCTCCCCACATCATTCCTCTGCCCTCCCTTTCTATTATCGCTCCCCGTCTCCTGTCCCTCCTCCTCTACTGTCCCTCCTGAGCTCCTATCCATGCTCATTTCCTCTTCCCTCCTCATCTCCTGTCCCTTCCTCATCTCCTGTCCCTCCTCATCTCCTGTTTCTCCTCATCTGTTTCACCTCACAACCTGTCCCTCCTCATCTCCTGTCCCTCCACATCTACTGTCCCTCTTCATCTCCTGCCACCCAGCTCCTTTCCCTCCTCATCTTCTGTCCATCTTCATCTCTGCCTCTCAACATCTCCTGCCCTTTGCCATCTCTGGTCACTCCGCATCTACTGTGTGCTCCCCATCTCCTGTCCCTCCTCATCTCTGTCCCTCCTCATCTCCTGTCCTCTATTCATCCCTTGTGCTTCCTCATATCCTGTCGCCACACATCTCCTCTCCTGTCCCTCCTCATCTCCTGTCCCCTCCCCTTCTCCTGTTCCTCCCCAATGTCCTGTCACTCCTCATATCCTGTGCCTCCTGATTTCTTGTCCCTCCGCATCTCCTGTCTCTCCTCATTACCAGTCACTCCTCATCTGCACTCCTCTCCCGATCTCCTGTCCCTCATCATCTCCTCTTCCTCCTTATCTTCTGTCCCTCATCATCTCCTGTTTGTCCTCTTCTCCGGTCCCTGCCCAACACCTGTCCCCTCCCCGTCTCCTGACCCCTCCTCATCTCCTATCCCTACTAGTTTCCTGTCCCCCCATCTCCTGTCTACCCTCACCTACTTTCCTTCCTCATCACCTAACCCATCACCATCTCCTGTCCCTCCCCATCCGCTGTGCCAACCCATCTCCTCTCAACTCCACATCTGCTTTCCCTCCACCTCTCCTGTCCCTCCACATCTCCTATACCCCCTCATCTCCTCTTCCCTCTACATCTCCTGTCCCTCCTCCTCTACTGTCCCTCCTGAGCTCCTATCCATGCTCATTTCCTCTTCCCTCCTCAACTCCTGTCCCTCCTCTTCTCCTGTCCCTCCTCATCTCCTGTTTCTCCACGTTACCACTCTTCATCTCTTCTCCCCTCCCTATCTCCTTTCCCTCCTCATCACCTGTCCTTCCTCTCTCCTGTCCCTCCTCATCTCCTCTCCTTCATCATCTCTTCATGCTCCTCTTCTGCTGTCTCCTCTGCTCCTGCTCACGCTCTGTAATCTCCCCATATACTGTCTCAACCCTGTCCTGTCCCTCATCTTCTCCTGTCCTTCGCCATCTCCGGTCCCTTATCATATCCTGTCCCTCCTCATCTCCTATGCCTAATCATCTCCTGTTCATCCTCATCCCCTGTCTCTCCCCATCTCGTGTCACCTCCACATTTCGTATCCCTCCACTTCTCCTCTCCCTCCTCATCCCCTGTCCCTCCTCATCTCCTCTTCCCTCCTCATCTCCTGTCCCCTCTCATCTCCTGTCCCTCCTCATCTCTTGTCCCTCCTCATCTCCTGTTCCTCCTTATACCATGTCCCTTCTCATCTCCTGTCCCTACACATCTCCTGCCCCTCCTCATCTCCTGTCCCTCCTCAGCTCCTGACCCTCCACATCTCCTTTCTCTCATCTCTTATCCCTCCTCATCTCCTGACATTTCTAATCACCTAATCCTCCTCACCCTCTGTATCCTCCCCATCTACTCTCTCTTCCCATCTACTGTCCCTCCCCATCTATTGTTCCTCTGCATTTCCAGTCCATCCTCATCTCCTGTGCCTTCCCCATCCTCTGTCTGTCCTCATCTCCTGTCCTTTCCCCATCGTCTGTCCGTCCTCATTTCCTGTCCCTCCCTCATCCTCTGTCCCATCCTTATATCCTCTCCCTCCCAATTTGCTGTCCCTTCCTCATCTCCTCTACCCTCCTCATCCCTCGACCCTCCCCATGTCCTATCCCTCTTCATGATCTCTCCCTCCCCATGTCCTGTCCTTCCTCATCTCTTTTCCCCCTCATCTCCTGTCTCCTCCTCATTACTGTACCCTCCCTTTTGCTTGTCCTTTCCCATCTCCCGTCCTTCCTAATCTCCTGTCCTTCATCTCCTCTCCCTCCTCATGTCCTATACCTCCTCATCTCCTGTCCCTCCACATCTCCTATCCCTCCTCATCTCCTATCCCTCCTCACCTCCTGTACTCCTCATTACCTGTCACTACTCATATCCTGTCCCCTCCCTATCTCCTGCCCTCCTCATCTCCTATCCCCTATCCATCTCCTGTCAATCCTCATATCCTGTCCCCTCCCCATCCCCTGTCTCCTCCCCATCAACTGTCTCCTCCAATTTGCTGTTCCTCCCCATCTCCTGTCAATCCTCATCTACACTCCTCTCCCCATGTTTTTCCTTCCTCATCTCCTCTCCCCATCATCTACTGTCCCATCCTCATCTCCTGTCCCTCCCCTTGTACTGTCCCTCTTCATCTCAATTGCCCCTCATCTCCTGTCCCCTCCTCAATCCTGTTCCTTCCCTTTCTCTTCTCCCTTCCCATCTCCTGTCCCTCCTGCTCTCCTGTCCCTCCTCCTCTCCTGTGCCTCCTCATCCCCTCTTCCTTCCTCATCTCCTGTCCATTCCTCATCTCTTGACCCTCCTCATCTCCTGTCCCTCCTCATCACCTTTTTCTCCACATATCCTGCCCCTCCTTATCTCCAGTCTCCTCCGCATCACCTGTCCCCTCCTCATCTACTGTCCCTCCCCATATCCTGTCCATCTTCATCTCCTGTCCCTTCCCCATCCTCTGTCCGTCATCATTTCCTGTCCCCTCCTCATCACTCCCTTCCTCAACTCCTGTCCCTCCCAATTTCCTGCCCCTTCTCATCTGCTGTCCCCTTCTCAAATCCTGTCCCTCCTCGTCCTTTGACCATCCCCATCTACTTTCTGCCTCATCTCCTGTCACCTCCTCACTCCTGCCCCTCCCTTTCTCTTGTCCCTTCCCAACTCCTGTCCAACCTCCTCTCCGGTCCCTCCTCATCTCCTCTCCCTAGTCTTTTCCTCTCCCTCCTCATATACTGTCCCTCCTCATCTCCTCCCCATCCTCATCTCCACTCCCTCCTCATCTCCTGTCCCTTCCTCATCTCATGACCCTCCTAATCTCCTGTCCCTCCTTATCTCCTGTTTCTTCACATATCTTGTCCCTCTTCATCTCTAGTCTCCTCCGCATCATCTGTACTCTCCTCATCTATTGTCCCTTACCATCTCTTGTTCAACTTCATCTCCTGTCCCTTCCCCATCCTCTGTGAGTCCTCATCTCCTGTCCCCTCCTCATCTCCTATCCCTTGCAATCTCCTGTCCGTCCTTATCTGCTCTCTGCTCCTCATCTCCTGACTTTCCCCATGTCCTTTCCCTCCTTCTGTCCTCTCCCTCCGCATGTCCTGTCCCTTCTCATCTCCTGGCCTCCTCATCTCTTGTCCCCTCCTCATTCCTGTGCCCTCCCTTTCTATTATCGCTCCCCATCTCCTGTCCCTCCTCGTCTACAGTCCCGCCTGAGCTCCTGTCCATTCGCATTTCCTCTTCCCTCCTTATCTCCTGTCCCTTCTTCATCTCCTGTCCCTCCTCTTCTCCTGTTCCTCCTCATCTCTTTCACCTCACATCCTGTCCCTCATCTCCCATCCCTCCACATCTCCTGTCCCTCCTCATCAACTGTCCCTTCTCATCTCCTGTCCCCCATCTCCTTTCCTTCCTCCTTTTGTATCCATCCTCATCTCTGTCCCTCCACATCTCCTGTCCCTCGCCATCTCCTGTCAGTCCTCATCTCCTGTCTCCTCCACATCTTCTGTACCTCCTCAACTGCTGTCCCTCCTCATCTCCTGTATTCCTGATTACCATGCACTCCTCATTTCCTCTCCCCTGCCCATCTCCTGTCCCTCCTCATCACCTTTCCCCTATACATGTCCTGTCCCTCCTCATATCCTGTCACCACCATTTTCCTGTCTCCTCCCCATCACGTGTCGCCTCCTCATCTACTATCCCTCCACATCTCCTGTCCATCCTCATCTCCTCTCCCCTCCCCATCTTTTGTCTGTCATCATCTCCTCTCCCCTCCTCATCCCCTGTCCCCTCTTCATCTCCTGTCCCTCCCTATGTCTCGTCCTTCCCCATCTCCTTTCACTCCTCATCTCCTGTCCCTCCTCATCCCCTGTCCCTGCTCATCTTCTATTGCCTCTTCATCTCCTGTCCCATCCTCATCGCCTGAAACTCCTCCTCTCCTGTCCCTTCTCCTCTCCTGTACCTCCTCATTTCCTGTCCCTCCTCCTCTCCTCTCCCTCCTCCTCCTCTCCTGTCCCTCCTCATCTCCTGTCCCCTCCCCGTATCCTATTCGTCCCCTTCTCCAGTCCCTCCTCTTCTCCTGTGCAGCCTCATCTCCTGTCCCTGCTCTTCTCCTGTTTCTCCACATGACCAGTTACTCCTCATCTCTTCTCCCCTCTTCATGTCCTTTCCCTCCTCATCACCTGTCCCCGCCCCATCTCCTGTCCTTCCCCATCTCCTGTTCCTCCTCATTTCCTCTGCTTCATCATCTCTTCATGCACCTCATCTCCTGTCTCCTCCGTTTCTCCTGTCCCTCCTCACCCACTCTAACCTCCCCATGTACTGTCTTTCCCCATCTCCTGTCCCACCTCTTCTCCTGTCCTTCCCGATCTCCTGTGCCTCATCATCTCCAGTCCCTCCTCATCACCTATGTCTAATAATCTCCTATTCATCCTCATCCCCTGTTCCTCCCCATCTCACATCTCCTCCACATCTGCTTTCCCTCCACCTCTCCTGTCCTTCCTCATATCCTCTCCCTCCTCCTCTCCTGTCCCCTAATCAACTCCTGTCCCTCCTCATCTCTTCTCCCTCCTCATCTCCTCTTTCCCCTCATACCCTGTCCTTCCTCATCTCCTGTCCCTCCACGTCTCCTTCCCCTCCTCATCTTCTGTCCTTCCTCATCCCCTGTCCCTCCCCATCTCCTTTATCTCCCCATCTCTGTCCATCCTCATCTCCTGTCCTTTCTAATCACCTATCCCTCCTCACAGTGTGTAACCTCCACATCTACACTCTCTCCCCAACTCCTGTCCCGCCCCATCTACTGTCCCTCCCCATTTCTTGTCCATCCTCATCCTGTCCTTTCCCCATCCTCTGCCTGTCCTCATCTCTTGTACCCTCCTATCCCTTGCAATCTTCTGTCCGTCCTTATCTTCTGTTCACTCCTCAACTCCTGACCTCCCCATGTCCTTTCCCTCCTCAACTCCTCTCCCTCCCCTTAACCTGTCCCTACTCATCTCATTTCCCCCTCATCTCCTGGCCCCTCCTCATTTCGGTTCCCTCCATTTCTCTTCTCCCGTCCCATCTCCTGTCCGTCCTCCTCTCCTGTCTGCCCTCCTCTCCTGTCCACACTCATCTCATCTTCCCTCCTCATTTCCTGTCCCTTCCTCATCTCATGACCCTTCTAATCACCTGTGCCTTCTCATTAACTATTACTTCCCATCTCCTGTCCCTGCTCTTCTCCTGTCTCCACCACATCTCCTGTCCCTCCTCATCTCCTGTCCCTCCTCAACACCTGTCACACCCCATCTCCTATTCCATCCCCAACTCCTCTTCCCTCCCAATCTCCTATCCCTCCCCAACTCATGTCCCCTCACCAGCTCCTGTCCCACCCCATCTCCTGTACTGCTCCATCTCCTGTCCCTCCTCATCTTCTGTCCCCTCCCCATCTCCTATTCCCTCCTCATATCCTGTCCCATCCTCATCTCTTGTCTCTCCCCATGTCCTGTTCTTTCTCATCTCTACTCCCTCCTCATCTCCTGTCGCTCCATTAATCCTGCACCTCCCGTCTCCTGTCCCCTCCCCATTTCCGGTCTCCTCTCCATCACCAGTCTCCTCCCCATCTCCTGTACCTCCCCATCTCCTGTCCATCCTCATCTCCTGTCCCCTCCCCATCTTCTGTCCATCCTCATCTCCTTTCCCCTCCTCATCTCCTGTCCCTCCCTATGTCTTGTCCCTCCACTTCTCATCTTCCCTGCTCATCACCTGTCCCTTGCTCATCTCCTGTCCCCCCTCATCCCCTTTCCCTCCACATCTCCTTTCCCTCCCCGTCTTCTCTCCCTCTACATCTCCTGTCTATTTCCCATCTCCTGTCCCTCCACATCTCCTGTACCTCCTCATCTCCTGTACTCTTCATTTCCTGTCACTCCTCATCTCCTCTCCCCTCCCTATCTCCTATCCCTCCTCATTTCCTTTCCCCTGTCCACCTCCTCTACATGCTCATATCCTGTCCCGTCCCCATCTCCTGCCTCCTCCGCATCACCTGTCTCCTCCCAATTTACTGTCCCTCCCCATCTCCTCTCTATCCTCATCTACTCTCCACTCCCCGTCTTTTGTCGGTCCTCAGCTCCTCTCCCCCCTCATCTCCTGTCCTCTCCTCATCTCCTGTCCCTCCTCTTGTCCTGTCCCTCCTCATCTCATTTCCCCCTCATCTCCTGTTCCCTCCTGATTCCTTTTCCAAACCTTTCATTTGTCCCTCCCCATCTCCTGTCCCACATCATCTCCTCTTCCCTCCTCATTTCCTGTCCCCTCCTCCACTCCTGTTCCTCCTCATCTCCTGTTTCTCCTCATATCCAGTCTCTCCTCATCTTCTGTCCCTCCTCATCTCCTGTCCCTCCTCATCTCCTGTCCCTCCCCATCTCCTTTCCCTCCTCATCTCCTGTCACTCCCTTCTCCTGACCTTTCTAATCACCTATCCCTCCTCACCCTCTGTAACCTCCCCATCGACTCTCTCTCCCCATCTCCTGTCCCTCCTCATCTTCGGTCCATCTACATATCTGTCCCTCATCATCTCCTGTCCCTCCTATCTCTTGTCTCTCCACATCTCCTGTTCCTACCCATCTCCTCTCCCTCCTCGTCTCCTGTCGCTCCATTAATCCTGCCCCTCCCGTCTCCTGTCCCCTCCCCATTTCCGGTCTCCTCTCCATCACCAGTCTCCTCCCCATCTCCTGTACCTCCCCATCTCCTGTCCATCCTCATCTCCTGTCCACTCCCCATCTTCTGTCCATCCTCATCTCCTTTCCCCTCCTCATCTCCTTTCCCCTCCTCATCTCCTGTCCCTCCCTATGTCTTGTCCCTCCTCATCTCATCTCCCTCCCGATGTCCTCTCCCTCTTCATCTCCTGTCCCTCCTAATCTCCTGTCTCCTCCACATCTCCTGTCCCCTCCTCATCTCCTGTCCCTCCCTAAGTCTTGTCCCTACACATCTCCTTTAACTCCTCATCTCCTGTCCCTTCCTCATCTCCTGTCCCTCCTCATCCTGTCCCTCCTCATCTAATGTCCCACCTCATTTCCTGACCCCTCCGCGGGTCGTGTCCTTCCCCATTTCCTGTCCCTCTTCATCTCCAGTCTCCTCTCCATCTCCTTTCCCTCCTCATCTACTGTCCCTCCTCATCACTTGTCCCTCCTCATTAACTACCACTATTCATCTCAACCCCCCTCCCCATCATCTGTCCCTCCACATATCCTGAACCATCCTCATTCCTGTCCCCACCCCTTGTCCTGCCCCTCCCCATCTCCTGTCCCTCCTCATCTCCTGTCCCTCCTCATCTCCTATTCCCTCCTCGTCTCCTGTCCCATACACATCTCCTGAAACTCCTCCTCTCCTGCCCCTTCTCCTTTTCTTTCACTCCCCATATCCTGTCCCTCCTCCTCTCCTGTCTCTCCTCCTCTGCCATCCCTCCTCATCTCCTGCCCCCTCCCCGTATCCTGTTCCTCCCCATCTCCTGTCCCTCCTCATATCCTGTGCCACACATCTCCTGTCCCTCCTCATCTCTGGTTTCTCCACATGACCTCTTACTCCTGATCTCTTCTCCCCTCCCCATCTCCTATCTTGCCTCCTCTACTTTTCCCTCCTCATCTCTTGTCCCCTCATCTCTTAGGCCTAATTATCTCCTGTTCATTCTCATCTCCTGTCCTTCCCCATTTCCTGTCACCTCCACATCTCCATTCCCTCCACCTCTCCTGTCCCTCCTCCTCTCCTGTCCCTCCTCCTCTCCTGTCCCTCCTTCTCTCCTGTCCCTCCTCATCTCCTCTTCCCTCTTCATCTCCTGTGCCCTCCTCAACTGCTGTCCCTCCTCATCTCTTGTCTATCCTCATCTCCTGTGTCTCCTCATACCCTGTCCCTCCTCATCTCCTGTCCCTACACATCTCCTTTCCCATCCTCATCTCCTGAAACTCCTCCTCTCCTATCACTTCTCCTTTTCTGTCCCTCTCCATCTCCTGTCTCTCCTCCTCTCCTGTCTCTCCTCCTCAGCTGTCGCTCCTCATCTCCTGTCACCTCCAATTACCCTGTTCCTCCCCATTTCCTGTCACTCCTCATCTCCTGTGCCTCCACATTTCCTGTCCCTCCGATTCTCCTGTCTCTTCTCATTAACAGTCACTCCTCATCTCAACTCCCCTCCCCATCTGCTGACCCCTCCCCATCTCCTGTCCTTCTCCATCTCCTGTCCCTCCTCCTCTCCTGACTTTCATCACCTATTGTTCCTCCTCATCTAATGTCTCCTGCACTTCTCCTGTCCCTCCTCACCCTCTGTAAACTCACCATCTACTGTATCTCCCCCTCTCCTGTCCCTCCTCTTCTCCTGTCCCTCCCCATCTCCTGTCCCTCATTATCTTCTCTTCCCTCCTCATCTCCTGTTTCTCCACATATCCTGTCCCTCCTCATCTCCTGTCCCTCCTCATCTCCTGTCCCTCCTCATCTCCTATCCCACCCCATCTCCTTTCTCTCCTCATCTCCTGTCCCTCCTCATCTCCTGTCCCACCCCATCTACTGTCTCTCCTCATCTCCTGTCCCTCTTCATCTCCTGACCCTTCTAATCACCTATCCCTCCTCACCCTCTCTAACCTCCCCATCGACTCTCTCTCCCCATATCCTGTCCCTCACCATCTGCTGTCCCTCCGCATTTCTTGTCCATCCTCATCTCCTATCCCATCCACATCCTCTGTCCATCCGCATCTGCTGTCCCCTCCTCATATCCTGTCCCCATCCTCATTTCCTGTCCCCTGCTCATCTTCTGTCCCATCCTCATACCCTGTCCCTCATCATCTCATGTCCCTCTTCATCACCTCTCCCTCATATCTCCTGTCCCTCCTCATCTCCTTTCCCTCCTCATCTCTTATCCCTCCTCATCTACAGACCCTTCTAAGCACCTGTCCCTCCTCATTTCCTGTCCCTCCCCATCTCCTGTCCCTACTCATTTCCTGTCCCTCCTCATCTCCTGTGTTCCTCATTACCTGTCACACCTGATCTCCTCTCCCTCCCCATCTCCTATCCCTCCTCATCTCCTGTCCCCTATCCATTTCTTGTCTCTCCTCATCTCCTCTCATTCCCCATTCCTGTCTCCTCTGCTTCCCCTGTCCACTCCCCATCTACAGTCCTTTCCCATCCCCTGTCCATCCTCATCTCCTGTCCCATCCCAATCTTCTGTCCATCCTCATCTCCTCTCCCCTCCTCATTTCCTGTCCCCTCCTCATCTCCTGTCCCTCCTCATCTCCTGTACTCCCTATTACCTGTACCTCCTCATCTCCTCTCCCCTCCTCATCTCCTATCCCTCCTCATGTCCTGTCCTTCCCAATCTGCTGTCACTCCATATCTACTTTCCCTCCCCATCTCCTGTCCCTCCTCATATGCTGAACCTCCTCATCTCCTGTCCCCTCCCCATCTGTTGTCATCCAACATCTCCTGTCCCTCTTCATCCCCTGTCCCTCCTCATCTTCTGTTCCCACCCTATCCCCTGTCCCTCCACATCGGTTCCTCCTGATCTCTTGTCCCCTCCCCATCTTCTGTCCCCTGCTCATCTCTATTCCTCCCCATGTCCTGTCCTCCCTCATCTCCTGTCTCTCCTCAACTCCTGTCCCTTAGTCATTCCTGTCCCCACTTTCTCTTGTCCCTACCCATCTCCTGTCCCTCCTTATTTCCTCTCCCTCCTTATCTCTTGTCCCTCCTTTCACCTCTTCATCTCCTGTCCCCTCCTCATCCCCTGTCCCTCCTCATCTCCTGTCCTTCTCATCTGCTCTCCCTCCACAACACCTGTCCCTCCACATCTCCTGTACCTGCTCATCTCTTGACCTTTCTAATCACCTGTGCCTCATCTTTTCCTGTCCCTTCCCATCTCCTGGCCCTCCTAATCTCCTGTCTCCTCCCCATCTCCTGTTCCTCCTCATCTCCTGTCCCTCCTCATCTCCTGCCCCTCCCCATCTCCTATTCCATCCCCAGTGCCTGTTCTCTCCCCATTTCCTATCCCTGCCCAACTCAAGACCCCTCACCAACTCCCGTCCCTCCCCATCTCCTGTACTGCTCCAACTCCTGTCCCTCCTCATCTCCTGTCCCCTTCCCATCTCTTGTCGTTCTTAACCTACTTTCCTTCTTCATTTCCTGTCCCTCCCCATCTCTTGTCCTCCTCATCTGCTATCCCTCCACCACTCCTGTCCGTCGTCATCTCCTGTCCCTCCCCATCCCCTATTCCATCCCCAATACCTGTACCCTCCCCATCTCCTATCCCTGCCCAACTCATGTACCCTCACCAACTCCCGTCCCTCCCCATCTCCTGTACTGCTCCAACTCCTGTCCCTCCTCATCTCCTGTCCCCTTCCCATCTCTTGTCATTCTTCACCTACTTTCCCTCTTCATCTCCTCTCCCTCCTCATCCTCTGTCCCCTCCCCATCACTTGTTCCCTCTTCATCTCCTGCCCATCCTCGTCTCCTGTCCCTTCCACATACCTGTCACCTCCCCATTTCCTGTCCCTCCCGAATTCTTTTCCCTTCTCATCTCCTGTCCCTTCCCTGTGTCCTGTTCCTCCCCATCTCCTGTCCTTCCTCTTCTCCTGTCCCTCCTTATCTGCTGTCCATCGTCATCTAATGTCTCTCCTCATTTCCTGACCCCTCCATGGGTCCTGTTCCTCCCCATCTCCTTTCCCTCCTCATCTACTGTCCTTCCTCTTCACTTGTCCCTCCTCATTAACTATCACTACTCATCTCCACTCCCCTTCCCATCACCTGTCCCTCCACATATCCTGTCCCCTCCTCATTCCTATCCCCAACACTTATCTTGTACCTCCTCATCTCCTCCCCCTTGCAATCTCCTGTCCGTCCTTATCTGCTCTCCACTCCTCATCTCCTGACCCTCCCCATGTCCTTTCCCTCCTCCTGTCCTCTCCCTCCCCATGTCCTGTCCCTTCTCATCAGCTGGCCTCCTCATCTACTGTCCCCTCATCTCCTGTCCCTTCCTCATTTCTGTGGCCTCCCTTTCTCTTGTCGCTCCCCTTCTCCTGTCCCTCCTCTTTTCCTGTCCTTTCTCATGTTCTTTCCCTCCACATCTTCTAACCCTCCTCATCTCCTGTACTCCTGATTACCATGCACTCCTAATCTCCTCTCCCCTGCACATCTCCTTTCCCTCTTCATCACCTGTACCCTCCCCATCTCCTGTCTTTTCCCGTTTTCTGTCGCTCCTCATCTCCTATTCCCTCCTCAACTCCTGTCCTTCCTCAACTCCTGGCCCTCCTCATCTCTTGTCCCTCCTCATCTCCTGTTTCTCCTCATACCCTGTCCCTCCTCATCTCCTGTCCCTCCTCATCTCTTGTTCCTCCTTATCTCCTGTTTCTCCTCATACCCTGTCCCTCCCCATCTCCTGTCCCTCCATATCTCCTGTCCCTCCCGCTCTCCTGTCCCTCCTCATCTCCTATCCCTGCTAAGTTCCTGTCCCCCCATCTCCTGTCCAACCTTATCTACTTTCCCTCCTCATCTCCTGACCCATATCCATGTCCTATCCCTCCCTTCTCCTGTCCTTCCGCATCTCTTGTCACCTCCACATCTGCTTTGTCTCCACATCTCCTGGCCCTCCTCATCTCCTATCTCTCCTCATCTCCTCGCCCTCTCTATCTCCTGTCCCTCCGCATCTCCTATCCCTTGCAATCTTCTATCCGTCCTTATCTGCTGTCCTCTCCTCATCTCCTGACCCTCCCCATGTCCTTTCCCTCCTCATCTCTCTTCCCTCCCCATGTCCTGTCCCTTCTCATCTCCTGTCCCTCCTCATCTCCCGTTTCTCCACATGACCAGTTACTCCTCATCTCTTCTCCCCTCGCAATCTCCTTTCCCTCCTCATCACCTGTCCCCTCCCCATCTCCTGTCCTTCACCATCTCCTGTCCCTCCTCATCTCCTGTCCATCATTTCTTCATGATCCTCTTCTCCTGTCTCCTCCGCTTCTCCTGTCCCTCCTCACCCTCTGTAACCTCCCCATATACAGTCTCTCCCCATCTCCTGTCACTCCTCTTCTCCTGAACTTCTCCATATCCTGTCCCTCATAATCTCCTGTCCCTCTTCATCTCCTGTGCCTACACATCTACTGTTCATCCTCATCTCCTGAACATCCCCATCTCCTGTCACCTCCACATCTCCTTTCCCTCCATCTCTCCTGTCCCTCCTCATCTCCTGTCCCGTCTCATCTCCTGTAACCTCCTCATCTCCTATCCCCCCTCATCTCCTGTCCCTCCCCATCTCCTTTCCCTCCTCATCTCCTGTCCCTCCTCATCTCCTGTCCCTCCCCATCTCCTTTCCTCCCCATCTCCTGTTTCCTCTGCATCTCCTGTCTCCTCCACATCACCTGTGTCCTCCAATTAATGTCCCTCCCCATCTACTGTCTATCATTTTCTACTCTCCACTCCCCATCTTTTGTCCGTCCTCATCTCCTCTCTCCCCCTCATCTCCTCTCACCTCGTTATTTCCTGTCCCTCCCCTTGTCCTGTCCCTCCTCATCTCATCTTTCCCTCATCTCCTGTCCCCACCTTATGCCTATTCACTCCCTTTCTCTTGTCCCTTCCCATCTCCTGTCCCTCCTCCTCTCCTGTCCCTCATCATCTCCTCTCCCCCCTCATCTCCTCTTCCCTCCTCATCTTCTGTCCCTCCTCATCCCTGTTTCTCCTCATATCCTGTCCCTCCTCATCTCCAGGCTCCTCCGCATCACCTGTCCCCTCCTCATGTAATGTCCCTTACCATGCCTCTTCCACCTTTATCTCTTCCCCCTTCCCAATCCTCTGTCTGTCCTCATCTCCGTCCGCTCCTCATCTCCTACCCTCTCCCCGTCTCCAGTTCCTCCCCATTTCCTGTAACTCCTCATCCCTTGTCTCTCCTCATTTCCAGTCACTCCTCATCTCCACTCCCCTCCTGATCAGCTGTCCCCTCCCCATCTCCTCTCCTTCTCCATCTCATGTCCCTCTTCCTCTCCTGTCCTTCATCGTTTTTTTTTAATTTAATTTTATTTTTTATTGTAATTAGTAAAAGGGTTACATGATATTTGCCAGATAGAAGGTGCATTAATTCACATACATTGATACCCTTTCACATGTCTTGTTACCCGTTTCCCTCCCCCCCCCACACCCCCCTCCCGTCTTGGTTTTCCACCCTTCCCTATCTAATTTCAAATGTCCAAGTACAAATAAGTTCAATGTATCAGATAACAAAGTGAGATACTATACCAATATGAGATAACCAAGGGACAGCAAAGGAGATGAGAGACAACATAGTACATTAAGGACAACAATCATTCATTATATGGCTTTTGTTTCACTATCCTGGAGGTCCTTTCAATTAGCTTCACATTATATGTCCTTATGTATCAAGAGTTTGCTCTATGCAAATCTCTGCTAGTAGAGCCCAAGGTTTCTACTGATTATGATGAATGAGGGAAACCATTGAGCCTAAGTTCCTTTGAGTCTGGCTTACTTCACTTAATATGATTTTTTCTAAGTCTTTCCATTTCCTAACAAATGGGGCGATGTCATTCTTTCTGAGAGCAGCACAGAATTCCATTGTGTACAAATACCACAACTTGTTGATCCACTCATCAACTGAGGGACATCTAGGTTGGTTCCATATCTTTGATATGGTGAATAGTGCTGCAATGAACATTGTTGTGCTAGTGGATTTAGTATGTCCTTGTTTCTGGGTGGTTGGGTAAATGCCAAGTAGTGGAATTGCTGGGTCATAGGGAAGTTCTATGTTTAGCCTATTGAGGCACTGCCACACTGCTTTCCATAGTGGTTGGACGAGTTTGCACTCCCACCAACAGTGTAGTAGTGATCTCTCCTGGCCACATCCCCTCCAGCATCCGTTGTCATTCGTTTTCCTAAACTTGGCCATTCTAGCTGGAGTGAGGTGGAATCTTAGAGTTGTTTTGATTTGCATTTCTTTTATGACCAGAGATGTTGAGCATTTCTTCATGTGTCTATAGGCCATTTTTGTTTCTTCTTCAGAGAAGACTCTCTTTAAGTCTTTGGCCCATCTTTTAATGGGATGGTTGTTACTTTGGAGGTTAGTTTTGGAGTGATTCAATTTTTTGAGTTGTTGATATATTTTAGATATGAGGCCTTTGTCCGTTGTTTGGTTGGTGAAAATCTTCTCCCACTCTGTAGGCTTCCTGAGTTTGGTAAGGAACCTTCATTTTCAATTTCGTTGAAGAGCTTGAGGAGTATTGGTGTGAGCTCTGCTTTGAAGACCTTTTAGAATTCAGCTGTGAATCCATCTGGCCCTGGGCTTTTCTTAGGTGGAAGTTCTCTAATTGCCATTTCTATTTCAGACCTTGAAATAGGCCTGTTGAGTTGGCTTAGTTCTTCTTGGTTCAGTGTGGGTATGTTAATATTGGCTAGGAATTCATCCATTTCATCTAGGTTCTCAAATTTGTTGGCATAAAGATTTGAGAAGTATTCCCTCATGATATTCTGGATCTTGGTAATTTCTGTCGTGATATTACCATTTTCATCTGCAATTTTGTTTATTTCGATATGCTCTCTTCTTTTTTTTGGTAAGATTTGCTAAGGGCTTGTCAATTTTGTTAATTCTTTCAAAGAACCAACTCCTTGTTTTGTTGATTCTTTCTATAGTTTTTTTGGATTCCAAATCATTTAATTCTGCTTTGATTTTAATAATTTGCTTTCTTCTACTGGGATTACGGTTGGTTTGTTGCTCTTTTTCTAGGAGCTTAAGGTGGGACATTAACTTGTTGGTTTGCAATTTTTCCAACTTGTTGTTGTAGGCGCTCAGCGCTATAAATTTTCCTCTGAGTACTGCCTTTGCTGTGTCCCAAAGTAGTTGGTATTTTGTGTGCTCCTTACTGTTAAATTTCATAAACTGTTGGATTTCTGTCCTGATCTCTTCGATGACCCATTGGTGATTCAACAATGTGTTGTTCACTCTCCATGAGTTACAGGGTTTTCGTTGGTGGAGATGTGTGTTCAGTTCCAGTTTGATGCCTTTGTGGTCTGAGAGTGTGCATGGAATAATTTCTGTGTTTCTGAATCTGTCCAGGTTTGTTTTATGGCCTAAGATGTGATCTATTTTGGAAAATGTTCCATGTGCTGCTGAGGAAAACGTATATTGTGTCGTTGCTGGGTGGAATATTCTGCAGATGTCTGTTAGATCTATTCGGTCTATATAGTTGTTCAGTTCTAAGGTTTGTCTGTTGAGTTTTTGCCTTGTTGATCTGTCCATAGGTGAAAGTGGTGTGTTAAAGTCACCGACAATCACTGTATTTCGATCTATGTATGGTTTCAGTGTAAGTAAAGTTTGCTTGATGAAGTTTGGAGCTCCGGGATTGGGTGTGTAAATATTTAGGATTGTTATGTCTTCCTGGAGGAAAGATCCCTTTAGTAGTATGTAGTAACCTTCTTTGTCTTTTCTTACTAATTTTAGTTTGAAGTCTATTTTATATGATATGAGGATGGCAACTCCAGCCTGTTTATGTGGGCCGTTAGCTTGATAGAGTTTATTCCAACCTCTCACTTTCAAAAGATGCTTGTCTTTTTGGGTAAGATGTGTCTCTTGAAGACAGCAGAACAATGGCTCTTGCTTTTTGATCCAACTAGACAGCCTATGCCGTTTAATTGGAGAGTTGAGTCCATTGATATTGAGAGTTAGGATTGAGAGATATTTATTAGGTCCTACCATTTTTAAAAGCTTGTATTTGGGCCTGAGTCTTGACAGTTCTTGTGGTCCTTAGGTGGTATGCTGTTTAGGTGCCATTTCTTTCCCTATATTGCATTTATTTTGGTTTTCTATGTATAGAACATCTTTGTTGGTTTTGTTGTGACATATTGTTGCAGCTTTTCCCTGGAATGGAATGTTTTTATTGTTCCCTCAGTTATGAATGAGAGCTTAGCTGGGTACAGGATTCTTGGTTGGTAGTTATTTGACTTAAGGGCATGACATATATGCTTCCAGTCACTTCTTGCTTGAATGGTCTCTGCTGAGTAATCTGGGGTTATTCTGATTGGTTTTCCTTTATAGGTTACTGAACCCTTTTCCCTGGCTGCCTTTAGGATCCTTTTTTTGGTTTCTATTGATCCAGTTCGGATTACGATGTGGCGGTGAGATGTTCTTTTCTGGTCAGGTCTGTTTGGGGTTCTAAAAGCTTCTTGTATCTGGATGGGTCTGCCCTTCTGGATATTTGGGAAATTCTCTGAGATGATTCCTTGAAGTATATTTCCAATACCATTGACCTCTTTCTCCAGACCCTCCTCAATACCAATTAGGCTTAAATTAGGCTTCCTAATTGTATCTTGGACCTCCTGAAGTGCTCTCTCATTTTTCCTAGATTTGGATTGACTCATTTTCTGTTCTTTCTCTATAATAACTAAATTATCTTCAGCCCCGGAAATTCTCTCCTCTGCATTATCTAACCTGCTATCAAAGCTATCTACTTTATTTTTCTTCTCCCTTGCTACTAATTGCTCATTTTTGATGCCTTGCATCTCTTCTTTTAGATCATGTATGGATTTCTTTAGCTCCTTGATTTCCATTTGAGTGGTTAGCTCAGTAGCTTTATTTTCTTTGAACATTTGCTGGAGTTCGGTCACCTTTTTATTTGTGGATTCTATGAATTCATCCATCTTTCTTTGAACAGTCTTTATTATGGCTTCCTTTATGGCTCCTTTTTCACTTATCACCTTGTTTATGGTTTCCTCTTGTTCAGCTATGGCTTCCTCCCTTATCTCTTTCTTTATATTTTCACATTTTTCATTAATGATGTTTATCAATTGCATTTGTACAGCACTTGGAAGACTCTCCTCTAGGCTTGCCAGTGACTGTTCCATTGGCTGTTTACATTGGGTGGGGGAGGTGGGAGATGTTGTTTCTTGATTTGACATTTTTCTTGAGTTTCTTGTTCTGCCCATTTGAAAATGGGAGCAAGATTAATACTAAACACGATTATAGTTTTTCAGATATAACCAACCTAGATCTCTGTAGCTGGCAGACTCTAGATGTTCATGAGTTTTGATTGGTGTTATCACTCTTTCTTTTCATGCAGTTACCGACTAGTCTAATTTTTCACTGATAAGCAATTTATATTCAAAACAATAAGCCTCTCAATCCAATCTCTATTGTGTTTAAGTCCCTCTGAGCCTAGAGGATAATTAAACACCTAGATATTCAATGTTGCTCAACAGCCATCAAGTGTAGATCCATGCAGTATAAGGGTTGAAAGAGGAGCAGAGGTCCAGAGATAGAAAAATAGAATGAGAGAGGTCAGGGGGTAAGTAGGTAGAGTATTTGGAAAGTATTAGAATAAAACTTATGTGTTGCTGCGCGACTAGCTCTTAGCCCAAGCAATGGCCTCACTGTGGACCATGGGATGGATCTGCGAGCTTTCATCTGAGCGTGGTTGGCGGACGTTTTCCTGTGCTGCTTACAGGGGGGGCCCCAAGCCAAGGGTGTGGGGATTGAGAGTTTCAGGAGCTATCAGCGGGATCAGCAGGAGGCCCCTCTGTTCCCAGGGGCGGGGCCCAGCTGGGGACATGGGCTCCAAGGGTGGAGCTGCGCCTTTTTGGTTCTCAGAAGGGGAGCTTGGCTGCTGGTTGGCCCTTCAGATCCCTGCTGTGTTTCCACTGCTTTTTCAGAGTCTGTGACTGTGGGGGGGGCCCTCGGTGGTGTCTTGCTCAGGATTCCCAGCTGGAGGATGCCCCGCTCGGGAATTGAGGGGGGGCAGATGCTGGCTCCTATTTACCTGCACCCCCTACCCACTTTTGTAAGGCAGGGTCCCAAAGCCCTCCACTCTCCAGATCCAGTGGCCTGGGTGAGGAGCCTGGTGGGCGGGTGGGAGCAGGGACAGCTCCGCCTCCCCTGGTGGGGTGCTGAGTCTTAGGGTCCGCCTGCTTGTCAGTCTCCAGTCAGAGGCCTGGGAGTTGAGCCCATTGGGCGGGTGGGAGTTGAGGCAGCCCCGCCTCCCTTGGTGGGGTGCTGGGTCTTATGGGTAGCCCACCTGTCAATCTCCAGTCAATGGCCTGAGGGAGGGGGCTGGTGAGGGGAGGGACAGGATTCTAAATTCCTTGCCCCCCTGCTCCCACCAGTCTTTCTCGGGGCGGGGTGTTGGGGTCTGAGTTAAGTTCTATTGCTTGGCACCCGCTCTGCTTTCCCAATGTGTTTGGGGACGCGCTGTATTATTCAAGCCTCTGCGTCCGCGGGTGCTCCACGGTGGTGGGGAGTCTTTCACTCCCCTTGGGTCTCCGCTGCTGCCTGTGTTCTGCGTCTGGGTCCTGCTGCTTGCTGTCTGGTTCCACGTCTGGGTTCCGCTCCTTCCGCCGTTTGCTGGCCTGGTTCTGTGCTGGTTTCTGCAGCCATTGGGTTCCCAGCCTGGTGCCCTCCACTGCTTCCGCTTTTCATGGATTAGAGCCCGTGCCCGCCCCCGCTTTTCCCGCCTGGATCCGGTGACAGCTCAAGCCGCTTTTTGCAGCTTGGTCTGGCGCGGCTTTCCAGGGCTTTGGGCGAGAGGTGGGGGAGGGGTCCTCGCGTTCCGAATTCTTTGAGAAAGTTGGATGTGAGCTTTATCTGGATTTCTTTTCCGGTTTGAGTCCTTCTCCGTTGCTTTTTGAGTTTGTTGTTGTGGATTTCTTTAGAAAGTTGGCTCGTGGGACTCCCTGGTTCTCTCTTTTTGTCAGAGAAAGCTAAGCAGTGTCCCTATTGTCTCGGCGCCATCTTCTGTTTTCTGAGCTAACAATTTCTGTCCTCTCTACAAAAGCCTGATTTTATTGTGTTACGTCTTGAGTTACAAGTTTCTTTTAAAAAATTACTCCTATTATTATAAAGATGCTGTACATGGGAGTTATAGTTACATAAGTCAGGAAAAGTACATTTCTTTCTGGACAAAGTCATTCCTTTCCTCATTCTCTCAACTCAGTCTTTTATTTAATGGGTTTAGACCACTTACACTTAATGCATTATTTATTTTTTCAATTATTTTTGGTGTTTATTTCAGCCCTGATATTTCGCTGTTTAATTTGGAGGTAAAGTCTCTTTGATGCTCTGTCCCTACCTGGTTTGAACTACATTCCTCAGGTCTCAGCCTTCTATGGAGCTGGAGGTACAGACATAAGCCACAGGCACTCTGCTTAATGCAATTATTTATATAATTGGATTACAGAAAATAGAAAAATTGGACCAGGAGTTTGGCCTAGTGGTAGAGGGCTTGCCTAGCATGCATGAAGACCTGGGTACCACATACATAGAAAAAGCTGGAAATGGTGCTGTGGCTCAAGTGGTAGAGCCTGGAGAAAACCCAAGGACAGCACTCAGGCTCTAAGTTCAAGCCCCACGACTGGCAAAAAAAGAAAAGAAAAGAAAATAGAGAAATTTTGTTTGCCAAGAAGGCATATATTTTGGTTAAACAAACAAACAAACAAAACAAACCCTCTAGACTTGAAGACAAAGATGTAGTCTTGAAGCACTTCTTAGCTTAAGGCTTAATTTTTTGTATTTTAGTCTATTCTCAAAAGTATGATTATGATTATGGAGACAAATAATTATTTGTGGATTATAAAATTAAATGTAGCTTGATTTGTTTTGTCCTGTGCTCTGTATAAATATTTTATGATTTTATGACGAGAGAGAAAACAGTGGTCAAGGGTGGCTGAAGGTCTGTAGTTCTCTTCTGCCCTCTGCACCAATGATGCCAACCAAGCTGGGACTTGAAGTCACCAAGCTCTTTTACATGCAATGTATCTTTTTTTTTACAAAACAATTCTTGTCATGCCCCTTGTACTTATTGCTGACATTTCTCTTGTCACATTTGGCTCTCATTGAAAGGCAGAAACAGTTTAGTGATCTCAATATACCCATGTCTTGGAGAGCTCCTGATCACAACATAGGCTGAGTTGTGGCTTGCAGAAATCATGTCCCTTATTTAAAACCTTCCACTAGAGCAGCATGCACTCCTCTGCTCACAGTGCTCTTCCTCGGCTAAGGGGAGCTGAGCCTTTGAGCATATGGGCATCATTCTAAACTCTCACCAGGTCCTGGAGGGCGGCTTCCCTAGACACTGCCAGAACACTCTAAGGCCCCAGTCAGCCTGGGATCTGCAATTGCTTCATGGGTGGTGACACTTCTTTCTGAAATACATGTGAGATTTGGCTGCACACAGAGCTCAAATGTGTTGTCATGGTTGGTGACTGTGAATAACTGGTTTTTGAGCTGTGATAACTATTACCTTTGTGTGTGACCTCTTGGCACTCCTGTGACAGTACCCCAGGGCACCAAGATTAGTATGGTGAGAGTTAAGTGGGGCTTTCCAAACTCCTTTTTTAAATTTTCATATATTTTTATTGTAATTAATAGAAGGGTTACATTATATTCGCCAGATAGAAGGTGCATTAATTCACATACATTGATACCCTTGCTCATGTCTTGGTCCCCATTTCCCTCCCCCCCCACCCCTACCCCTCATCTTGTTTTTTTTATTGTAATTAGTAAAAGGGTTACATGATATTTGCCAGATAGAAGGTGCATTAATTCACATACATTGATACCCTTTCACATGTCTTGGTACCCGTTTCCCTCCCCCTCACACCCCCCACCCGTCTTGGTTTTCCCCCCTTCCCTATCAAATTTCAAGTATCCAAATACAAGTAAATTCAATATATCAGATAACAAAGTGAGATATTATACCAATATGAGATAACAAGGGACAGCAAAGGAGATGAGAGACAACATAGTACATTAAGGACAACAATCATTCATTATATGGCTTTTGTTTCACTATCCTGGAGGTCCTTTTAATTAGCTTCACATTATATGTCCTTATGTATCAAGAGTTTGCTCTATTGCAAATCTCTGCTAGTAGAGCCCAAGGTTTCTACTGATTATGACGAATGAGGGAAACCATTGAGCCTAAGTTCCTTTGAGTCTGGCTTACTTCACTTAATATGATTTTTTCTAAGTCTTTCCATTTCCTAACAAATGGGGCGATGTCATTCTTTCTGACAGCAGCATAGAATTCCATTGTGTACAAATACCACAACTTGTTGATCCACTCATCAACTGAGGGACACCTAGGTTGGTTCCATATCTTTGCTATGGTGAATAGTGCTGCAATGAACATTGTTGTGCTAGTGGGTTTAGTATGTCCTTGTTTCTGGATGGTTGGGTAAATGCCTAGTAGTGGAATTGCTGGGTCATAGGGGAGTTCTATGTTTAGCCTTTTGAGGCACTGCCACACTGCTTTCCATAGTGGTTGAACGAGTTTGCACTCCCACCAACAGTGTAGCAGTGATCCCTCCTGGCCACATCCCCTCCAGCATCTGTTGTCATTCGTTTTCCTGATACTGGCCATTCTAGCTGGAGTGAGGTGGAATCTTAGAGTTGTTTTGATTTGCATTTTTTTTATGACCAGAGATGTTGAGCATTTCTTCATGTGTCTATAGGCCATTTTTGTTTCTTCTTCAGAGAAGACTCTCTTTAAGTCTTTGGCCCATTTTTTAATGGGATGGTTGTTATTTTGGAGGTTAGTTTTGGATTGATTCAATTTTTTGAGTTGTTGATGTATTTTAGATATGAGGCCTTTGTCCGTTGTTTGGTTGGTGAAGATCTTCTCCCACTCTGTTGGCTTCCTGATTAGTTTAGTTGCTATGTCCTTTGCCATGCAAAAGCTCTGCAGTTTAATGCAGTCCCACTTATCCAGCCTTTCTCTGATTTGTTGTGATTCTTGGTCCTTATTAAGAAAGCTTCGACCTGTGCCAAGGAGGCCTAGTGTATCTCCTATTCCTTCCTGTAGAGTTTTCAGTGTGTCAGCTTTTACCTCCCGGTCTTTAATCCATTTGGAGTTAATTCTAGTGCAAGGTGACAAAGAAGGATCCAGCTTTAGTTTACTGCAGATGCTTAACCAGTTCTGCCAGCACAACTTGTTGAAGAGGCTGTCTTTCTTCCATTCTATTTTTTTGGCTCCCTTGTCAAAGATTAGGTGGCCATAGGTCTGTGGTTTAATATCTGGGTCCTCAGTTCTATTCCATTGGTCTTCAGGCCTGTTCCTGTGCCAGTACCAAGCTGTTTTGAGAATTATAGCTCTGTAATAGAGTCTAAAGTTTGGAATTGAAATTCCTCCAGCGCTGTTCTTTCTGCTAAGAAGTGTTTTTGCTATACGGGGTCTTTTATTATTCCATATGAAATTTTGGATTGCTTCTTCTATTTCTTCAAAGAATGACATTGGGATGTTGATGGGTATTGCATTGAATTTCTAGATAGCTCTTGGCAAGATTGTCATTTTCACAATGTTGATTCTTCCAATCCAAGAGCATGGGAGGTTTTTCCATTTCCTTAGTTCTGCTTTAATTTCCTTTTTTAGGGTTTTAAAGTTTTCATCAAAAAGGTCCTTTATATTCCTTCATCGTTTCTTGTTCCTCCACGTCTCCTGTCCCTTATGCTTCTCCTGTCCCTCCTCACCCTCTCTAAACTCACCATCTACTGTATCTCCCCCTCTCCTGTCCCTCCTCTTCTCCTGTCCCTCCCCATCTTCTGTCCCTAATCATCTCCACTGCCCTCCTCATTTCCTGTCCCCTCCTCCACTCCTGTTCCTCCTCATCTCCTCTCCCTCCTCATCTCCAGTTTCTCCTCATATCCTGTCCCTCCTCATCTCCTGTCCCTCATCATCTCCTGTCCCCTCCCTGTCTCCTGTTCGTCCTCATTTTCTGTCCCTCACTATCTCCTCTCCCCTCCCCGTCCCCTGATCCCTCTTCATCTCCTTTCACTCATGATCTCCTGTTCGTCCTTATCTCCAGTCCCTCCCAATCTCCTGTCCCCTCCCTGTCTCCTGACCCCCCCTCATCTCCTGTCCCTGCTCCTGTCCTGCCCCACCATCTCCTGTCCATCATTGAATACTTTCCCTCCTCATGTCCTGACCCATCCCTATCTCCTGTCCTTCCCCAGCCCCGGTCCCTACACATCTCCTGTCACCTCCACATCTGCTTTCCCTCCACCTCTCCTGTCCCTCCTCATCTCCTCTTCCCTCATCTCCTGTCCATTCCTCAACTCCTGTTTCTCCTCATACCCTGTCCCTCCCCATCTTCTGTCCCTCCTCATCTCCTGTCCTTCATCATCTCTTCATTCTCCTAATCTGCTGTCTCCTCCGCTGCTCCTGTCCCTCCTCACGGTCTGTAACCTCCCCATATACTATCTCTCCCCATCTCCTGTACCACCACTTCTCCTGTCCTTCTCCATCTCCTGTCACTCAACATGTCCTGTCCCTCCTCATCTCTGATGCCTAATCATCTCCTGTTCATCCTCATCTCCTGCCCCATCTCCTGTTCATCCCCATGTCCTGACCATACTCCTCTCCTGTCCCTCCTCATTTCCTCTCCCTCCTCATCTCCTTTCCCTTCCTATTCTCCTGTCCTTCCTCATCACCTCTCCCTCCTCATCTCCTCTCTCTCCTCATATCCTCTCCCTCATCTCCTGTCCCTACTCCTCTCCTGTCCCTCCTCATCTCCTGCCCCCCTCATCTAGTGTTCCCTCCTCAATTCCTGTACCTCTTCATCTCCTGTTTCTCCTCACATCCTTTCCTTCATCATCTCCCATCTCCTCTGCATCACCTGTCCCCTCCTCATCTACTGTCCCGTACCATCTCTTGTCCATCTTCATCTCCTGTCCCTTCCCCATTCTCTGTCTGTCCTCATCTCCTGCCCCCTCCTCATCTCCTATCCCAAGGCATGTCTTGTCCCTGCCCGTCTGCTGTCTTTCCCCACTACTTTCCCCCCTCATTTCCTGTCCCCTCCTGCTCTCCAGTCCCTCCTCATCTCCTGACATCCTCATCTACTCATCTCCCACAATTCCCGTGCCTTCATCACCTGTCCCTCCATATCTCCTGTTCCTCCTCCTCTTCTGTCTCTCCTCATCTCAAGTCCCCTCCCCTTCTCCTATTCCTCCCCATTTCCTGTCACTCCTCATCTCCTGTGCCTCCGCATTTCCTGTCCCTCCAATTCTCATGTCTCTCCTCATTACCAGTCACTCCTCATCTCCACTCCTCTTCCCATCTGCTGTCCCCTCCCCATCTCCTGTCCTTCTCCATCTCCTGTCTCTCCTCCTCTCCTGACTTTCATCATCTCTTGTTCCTCCTCATCTCCTGTCTCCTCTGCTTCTCCTGTCCCTCCTCACCCTCTGTAAACTCACCATCTACTGTATCTCCCCCTCTCCTGTCCCTCCTCTTCTCCTGTCCCTCCCCATCTCCTGTCCCTCATCATCTCCTCTTCCCTCCTCATCTCCTGTCCCTTCCCCACTCTCTGTCCGTCCTCATTTCCTGTCCTTTCCCCATCCTCTGTCCATCCTCATCTCCTGTCCCCTCCTCATCTCCACTCCCTTCCTCATATCCTGTACCTCCCAATGTCTTGTCCCTCCTCATCTCCTCTCCCTCCCCATGTCCTGTCCCTTCTCATCTCCTGTCCCTCCTAATCTCCTGTCTCTTCCACATCTCCTGCCCCTCCTCATATCCTGACCCTCCCAATGGCTTGTCCCTTCATATCTCCTCTTCCCTCCTAATCTCCTGTAAGTCCTAATCACCTGTCCCTCCTCATCTAATGTCCCTCCTCATTTCCTGACCCCTCCGCGGGTCCTGATCCTCCCCAGCTCCTGTCTCTCCTCATCCCATGTCCTCCCCATCTCCTTTCCCTCCTCATCTACTGTCCCTCCTCATCATTTGTCTCTCCTCATTAACTATCACTACTCATCTCACCTCTTCTCCCCATCACCTGCCACTCCATATATCCTGTCCCCTCCTCATTTCTGTCCCGAACACTTGTCCTGTCCCTCCTAATCTCTTTTCCCTCCTCATCAACTTTCCCACCTCATCTCCTGTCTCTCCTGATCTCCTATTCCCTCCTCATATCCTGTCCCATCCTCATCTCCTGAAACTCCTCCTCTCCTGTACCTTCTCCTTTTCTGTCCCTCCCCATCTTCTCTCTCTCCTCCTCTCCTGTCTCTCCTCCTCGGCTGTTGCTCCTCATCTCCTGTCCCCTCCCCTTCTCCTGTTCCTCCTCATTTCCTGTCACTCCTCATCTCCCATGATTCCGAATTTCCTGTCCCGCCCATTCTCCTGTCTCTCCTCATTACCAGTCACTCCTCATCTCAACTCCCCTCCCCATCTGTTGTCCCCTCCCCATCTCCTGTCCTTCTACATCTCCTGTCCCTCCTCCTCTCCTGAACTTCATCATCTCTTGTTCCTCATCATTTCCTGTCTCCTCCGCTTCTCTTGTCCCTCCTCATCCTCTGTAAACTCACCATCTACTGTATCTCCCCCTCTCCTGTCCCTCCCCATCTCCTGTCCCACATCATCTCCTCTTCCCTCCTCATTTCCTGTCCCCTCCTCCACTCCTGTTCCTCCTCATCTTCTCTCCCTCCTCATCTCCTGTTTCTCCTCATCTTCTGTCCCTCCTCAACTTCTGTCCCTCCTCATCTCCTGTCCATCCTCATATCCTGTCCTTCCCCATCTCCTTTCCCTCCTCATCTCCTGTCACTTCTCATCTCCTGACCATTCTAATCACCTATCCCTCCTCACCCTCTGTAACCTCCCCATCGACTCTCTATCCCCATCTCCTGTACCTCCCCATCTACTGTCCCTACTAATTTCCTGTCTTCTCCACATCTCCTATCCCCTCCTCATCTCCTGTCTCCTCATATCCAGTCTCTCCTCATCTTCTGTCCCTCCTCATCTCCTGTCCCTCCCCATCTCCTTTCCCTCCTCATCTCCTGTCACTCCCTTCTCCTGACCTTTCTAATCACCTATCTCTCCTGACCCTCTGTAACCTCCCCATCGACTCTCTCTCCCCATCTCCTGTCCCTCCTCATCTTCGGTCCATCTACATATCTGTCCCTCCTCATCTCCTGTCCCTCCTATCTCTTGTCTCTCCACATCTCCTGTTCCTCCCCATCTCCTCTCGCTCCTCGTCTCCTGTCTCCTCCCCATCTCCTCTCCCTCCTAATCTCCTGTCCTCCTCATCTCCTGTACTCCTCATTACCTGTCACTCCTCATCTCCTCTCCCCTCCGTATCTCGGATCCCTCCTCATCTCTTATCCCATATCCATCTCCTGTCCATCCCCATATCCTGTCCCCTCCCCATCTCCTGTTTGCTCCGCATCACCTATCCCCTCCAATTTACTGTCCCTCCCCTTTTCCTGTCTATCCTCATCTACTCTCTCCTCCCCATCTTTTTCCGGCTCATCTCCTCTCCCCTCCCCTTATCTCCTGTCCCCTCCTCATTCCTGTCCCCACCCTTTCTCTAGTCCCTTCCCATCTCCTGTCCATCCTCCTCTCCTGTCCCTCCTCATCCCCTGTCCCTCCCCATCCCCTTTCTCTCCCCATCTCTGTCCATCCTCATCTCCTGTCCTTTCTAATCACGCAGGTCTCCTTACAATCTGTAACATCCCCATCTACTCTCTCTACCCATCTCCTGTCCCTCCCCATCTACTGTACCTCCGCATTATTTGTTTATCCTCATCTCCTGTCCTTTGCCCATCCTTTGTCCGTCCTTATTTCCTGTCCCCACCTCATCTTCTGTCCCATCCTCATATCCTGGCCCTCCCAATTCCCTATCCCTTCCTCATCTCCTATCTCTCCCAATTTCCTGTCCCTCCTCATCGGCTATTCACTCCTCAGACCTTGATTATCCCCATGTCCTCTCGCTCCCCAAGTTCTGTCCCTCCTCATCTCCTTTCCCCCTTATCTCCTGTCCCCTCCTCATTCCTGTCACCTCCCTTTCTCTTGTCCCTTCCCATTTCCTGTCCATCTTGCTCTCCTGGCCCTCCTCATCTCCTCTAGCTCCTCACCTCCTGTCCCTTCCTAATCTCCTGTCCCTCCACATCTAATCTCCCTCCTCATCTCCTGTTTCTCCTAACATCCTTTTCCTCTTCTTGTCCTGTCCTTCCCCATCTCCTTTCCTTCCTCATCTCCTGTCCCTCCTCACCTCCTGTCCCTCCACATCTCCTGTTCCTCCTCTTCTCCTTTCCCTCCTAATCTCCTGTCCCTCCCCATCTCCTGAACATTCTAATCACCTATCCCTCCTCACAGTGTGTAACCTCCTCATCTACACTCTCTCCCCATCTCCTGTCCCGCCCCATCTACTGTCCCTCCCCATTTCTTGTCCATCCTCATCCTGTCCTTTCCCCATCCTCTGCCTTTCCTCATCTCTTGTACCCTCCTCGTCTCCTATCCCTTGCAATCTTCTGTCCGTCCTTATCTGCTGTTCGCTCCTCAACTCCTGACCTCCCCATGTCCTTTCCGTCCTCAACTCCTCTCCCTCCCCTTAACCTGTCCCTACTCATCTCATTTCCCCCTCATCTCCTGGCCCCTCCTCATTTCGGTTCCCTCCATTTCTCTTCTCCCGTCCCATCTCCTGTCCGTCCTCCTCTCCTGTCTGCCCTCCTCTCCTGTCCACACTCATCTCATCCTCCCTCCTCATTTCCTGTCCCTTCCTCATCTCATGACCCTTCTAATCACCTGTGCCTCCTCATTAACTCTCCCTTCCCATGTCCTGTCCCCCCTCATCTGCTGTCCCCTCCCCATTTCCTGTCCCCTCTTCATCCCTTGACCCTCCCCATGTCCTGTCCCTCTTCATCTCCTCTTCCCCATGTCCTGTCTTTCCTCATTTCCTTTCCCCCTCATCTCCTGTCCCCTCTTCATTCCTGCCCCTTCCTTTCTCTTGTCCCTTCCCCTCTCCTATCCATCCTCCTCTCCTGTCCCTCCTCATTTCCTGTCCCTCCTCATCGCCTCTCCGTCCTCATCTCCTGTCCCTCCTCATCTCCTATCCCTCCCCATCTCCTTTCCCTCCTCATCTCCTGTCCCTCCACAAGTCCTGTCCCTCATCATCTCCTCTTCCCTCCTCATCTCCTGTCCCTCCCCATGTCCTGTCCCTCCTCATCTCATTTCCCCCTCATCTCCTGTCCCGTCCTTTTTCCTGTTCCCTCCTTTCTCTTCTCCCTTCCCGTCTCCTCTCCCTCCTCCTCTACTGTGCCTCCTGAGCTCCTGTCCCTGCTCATTTCCTCTTCCCTCCTCAACTCCTGTCCCTTCCGCATCTCCTGTCCCTCCTCATCTCCTGTCTGCCTTCATCCCCTGTCCCCCATCTCTTGTCCCTCCTCATCTTCTGTCCATCTTCATCTCTGTCTCTCCACATCTTCTATCCCTCCTCATCTGATGTCCGTCCTCATCTCCTGTACTCCTGATTACCACGCACTCCTCATCTCCTCTCCCCTGCCCATCACCTGTCCCTCCTCATCTCCTGTCCCCTATCCATCTCCTGTCCCTCCACGTATCCTGTCTCCACCCATCTCCTGTCTCCTCCCCATCACCTATCCCCTTTTCATCTACTATCCCTCCCCATCTCCTGCCTATCCTCATCTCCTCTACCCTCCCCATCTATTGTCCATCATCATCTCCTCTCCCCTCCTCATCTCCTGTCCCTCCCTATGTCATCTCCCTTCCCAACTCCTCGCCCTCCACATGTCCTGTCCCTCCTCATCTCCCATCCCTCCGCATCTCCTGTTCGCCCTCATACCCTGTCCATCCCCATCTCCTGTCCCCTCCTCATCTCCTATACCAGGTCATTTCCTCTCCCTCCCCATCTGCTGTCTCTCCACATCCATTTACCCTCCTCATCTCCTGTCCCCTCCTCATCTCCTGTCCTCCTCTTCTGCTGTCCCCCCACAAACCCTGTCCCTCCTCATCTCCAGTCCCTCCATATCTCCTGTCCATCCTCCTCTCCTGTCCCTCCTACTCTCCTGTCCCTCCTCCTCTTCTGTCCCTCTTCACCTCCTGTCCCCTCTTCTTCTCCTGTTCCTCCCCAAGTCCTGTCACTCCTCATCTCCTGTGCCTCCTCATTTCCTGTCCCTCTGCATCTCCTGTCTCTCCTCAGTACCAGTCATTCCTCATCTGCACTCCCCTCCCGATCTCCTGTCCTCTCCCCATCTCCTCTCCTTCTCTATCTCATGCCTCTCCTCATCTCCTGTCCTTCATCATCTCTTGTTCTTCCTCATCTCCAGTCTCCTCCGCTTCTCCTGTCCCTCCTTACCCTCTGTAAACTCACAATCTACTGTATCTCCCCATCTCCTGTCCCTCCTCTTCTCCTGTCCCTCTACATCTCCTGTCCTTCATCATTTCCTCTTCTTCCTCATATCCTGTCCCTCATCATCTCTTGTTCATCCTCATCCCCGGTCCCTCCACATGTCCTGTCCCCTCCCCGTCTCCTGACTCCTCCTCATCTCCTATCCCTGCTAGTGTCCTCACCCCCATCTCCTGTCAATCCTCAACTACTTTCCAACCTAATATCCTGACCCATCCCCATCTCCTGTCCCCTCCCCATCTCTAATCATCCCGCATCTTCATCCCTCTTCATCTCCTGTTCCTCCTCATCTTCTGTCCCCTCCCCATCTCCTGTCCCTCCTCAACTTCTAAACCTCCTCTTCTCCTGTCCCTCCTGATCTCCTTTTTCTCCACATCTCCTGTCCCTCCTCATCTCCTGACCTTTCTAATCACCTGTCCCTCCTCACCCTCTGTAAACTCCCCGTCTACTTTCTCTCCCCATCCCCTGTCCCTCCCCATCTCCTGTCACCTCAACATCTCCTTTCCCTCCACCTCTCCTGTCCCTCCTCCTCTCCTATCCCTCCGAATCTCCTCTTACCTCCCCATCTCCTGTCCCCTCCTTAACTCCTGTCCATCCTCATCGCTTGTCCCTCCTCATCTCCTGTTTCTCCCCGTACCCTGTCCCTCCCAATCTTCTGTCCCTCTTCATCTCCTCTCCCTGCTCATCTTCTGTCCCTGCTCATCTGTCCATCCTCATCTCCTGTCCCTCCTCATCTCCTGTCCATCCTCCTCTCCTGTCCCTTCTCCTCTCCTGTCCCTCCTCATCATCTGTCCCTCCACCTCTCCTGTCCCTCCTCATCTCCTGTCCCCTATCCATCTCCTGTCGCTCCTCATATCCTTTCACCACCCATCTCCTCTCTCCTCCCCATCACCTGTGCCCTCCTCATCTACTATAACTACCCATCTCCTGTCCCTCCTCATCTCCAGTGCCGCCTCATCTCCTGTCGCTCCTCATCTCTGGTTTCTCCACATGACCAGTTACTCCTCCTCTTTTCCCCCCTCCCCATCTCCTGTCCCCTCACCATCTCCTGTCCTTCCCCATCTGTTGTCCCTCCTCATCTCCTGTCCTTCATCATCACTTCATTCTCCTCATCTCCTGTCTCCTCCGCTTCTCCTGTCATTCCTCACCCTCTGTAACCTCCCCATATACTGTCTCTCCCCATCTCCTGTCCCTCCTCTTCTCCTGTCCTTCCCATCTCCTGTCCCTCATCATCTCCTATCCCTCCTCATCTCCTATGCCTAATTATCTCCTGTTCATCCTCACCCCTGTCCCTCCCCATCTCCTGTCCCCTCCTCATCTCCTTTCCCTCCACCTCTCCTGTCCCTCCTCATCTCCTGCCCTTCTCATCTCCTGCTTCTCCTCATACCGTATCCCTCCTTATCTCCTGTCCCTGCACATCCCCTGTTCTTCCTCTTCTCCTTTTCCCCCTATCTCCTTTTCCACCTCATCTTCTGTCCATCCTCATTGCTGTCCCTCCACATCTCCTGAGCCTCGCCATCACCTGTCCCTCTGCATCTCCTGTCTCCTCCCCATCTCCTGTCCCTCCTCATCTGCTGTACCTCCTCATCTCCTGTACTCCTGATTACCATGCAGTCCTCAACTCCTCTCCCCTGCCCATCTCCTGTCCCTCCTCATCTCCTTTCCCCATCCATCTCCTGTCCCTCGTCATATCCTGTCACCACCCACCTCCTGTCTCCTCCCCATCACCTGTCCCCTCCTCATCTACTATCCTTCCCCATCTCCTATCCATCCTCATCTCCTCTCCCCTCCCCACCTCCTGTCCCCTCCTCATCTCCTGTCCCTCCCTATGTCTTGTCCCTCCACCCTTCTCTTCCCTCCTCATCTCCTGTCGCTTCCTAATCTCCTCTCATTCTCCATCTCCTGTCCCTCCTCATCTAATGTCCCTCATCATTTCCGCACCCCTCCGTGGGTCCTGTTACTGCCCATCTCCTGTCCCTCTTCTTTTCCTGTCTCCTCCCCATCTCCTTGCCCTCCTCATCTACTGTCCCGCATCATCACTTGTCCCTCCTCATTAACTACCACTCTTCATCTCCACACCCCTCCCCATCACTTGTACCTTCACATATCCTGTCCCCTCCTCATTCCTGTCCCCACCACTTGTCCTGTCCTTCCCTATCTCCGGTCCCTCCTCATCTCCTGTCCCTCCTCATCTTCTATTGCCTCCTCATCTCCTGTCCCATCCTCATCTCCTGAAACTCCTCCTCTCTGGTCCCTTCTCCTCTCCTGTACCTCCTCATTTCCTGTGCCTCCCCCTCCCCTCTCCCTCATCCTCTCCTGTCCCTCCTCATCTCCTGTCTCCTCCACATATCCTGTTCCTCCCCTTCTCCTGTCCCTCCTCATCTCCTGTCCCTGCTCTTCTCTTGTTTCTCCACATGACCAGTTACTCCTCATCTCTTCTCTCCTCTCCATCTCCTTTCCCTTCTAATCACCTGTCCCCTGCCCATCTCCTGTCCTTCCCCATCTCCTGTCCCTCCTGATCTCCTGTCCTTCATCATTTCTTCATGCTCCCCATCTCCTGTCTCCTCAGCTTCTCCTGTCCCTCCTCACCCTCTCTAACCTCCCCAATGTACTGTCTTTCTCCATATCCTGTCCCACTTCTTCTCCTGTCCTTCCTTCCCCATCTCCTGTCCCTCATCATCTCCAATTCCTCCTCATCACCTATGCCTAATCATCTCCTCTTCAGCCTCATCCCCTGTTCCTCCCCATCTCATGTCACCTCCACATCTCCTTTCCCTCCACATCTCCTGTCCTCCTCATCTCCTGTCCCCTCCTCAAGTCCCGTCCCTCCTCATCTCTTCTCCCTCCTCATCTCCTGTTTCCCCTCATACCCTGTCCTTCCTCATCTCCTGTCCCTCCACATCTCCTGCCCTTCCTCAACTTCTCTCCCTCCTCATCCCCTGTCCCTCCCCATCTCCTTTCTCTCCTCATCTCCTGTCCATCCTCATCTCCTGTCCTTTCTAATCACTCATCTCTCCTCACAATCTGTAACCTCCCATTCTACTCTCTCTATCCATCTCCTGTCCCTCCCCATCTACTGTCCCTCCGCATTACCTGTCCATCCTCATCTCATGTCCTTTCCCCATCCTCAGTCCATCCTCATTTCCTGTCCCCACCTCATCTTCTGTCCCATCCTCATATCCTGGAACTCCCTATTTCCTCTCCCTTCCTCATCTCCTGTCCCCTCCTCAGCCCTTGGTCCTCATCATATCCTGTCTCTCCTCATCTCCTCTCCCTCCCCAAGTCCTTTCCCTCCTCATCTCCTTTCCCCCTCATCTCCTGTCCCCTCCTCTTTCCTGTCCCCTCCCTTTCTCTTGTCCCTTCCCATCTCCTGTCCGTCTTTTTCTCCTGTCCCTCCACATCTGTTCCTCCTCATCTCCTTTCCCTCCTAATCTCCTGTCCCTCCCCATCTTCTGAACTTTCTAATCACCTATCCCTCCTCACAATCTGTAACCCCCCCATCTACACACTCTCCCCATCTCCTGTCCCAGTCCATCTACTGTTCCTCCCCATTTCTTGTCCAACATCATCCTGTCCTTTTCCCATCCTCTGCCTGTCCTCATCTCTTGTACCCTCCTCATCTCCTATCTCTTGCAATCTCATGTCCGTCCTTATCTGCTGTCTTCTCCTCATCTCCTGACCCTCCGCATGTCCTTTCCCTCCTCATCTCCTCTCCCTCCCCATGTCCTGTCCCTCCTCATCTCCTGTCCCTCCTCATCTCCTGTTTCTCCACATGACCAGTTACTCCTCATCTCTTCTCCTCTCCCCATCTCCTTTCCTTCCTCATCACCTGTCCCCTCCCCATCTCCTATCCTTCCCCATCTCCTGTCTCTCCTCATCTCCTGTCCATTACCTCTTCATGCTCCTCATCTCCTGCATCCTCCGCTTCTGCCGTCCCTCCTCACCTTCTGTAACCTCCCCATTTACTGTCTCTCCCCAACTACTGTCCCTCCTCTTCTCCTGACCTTCCACATCTCCTGTCCCTCACCATCTCCTGTCTCTCTTCATCTCCTATGCCTACTCATCTCCTGTTCATCCTCATCTTCTGTAATTCCCCATCTCCTGTCACCTCCACATCTCCTTTCTCTCCAACTCTCCTGTCCCTCCTCGTTTTCTGTCCCTTCTCATCTCCTGTACCCCCCTCATCTCCTATCCCTCCTCATCTCCTGTCCATCCCCATCTCCTTTCCCTCCCCATCCCCTTCACTCCTCATCTCCTGTCTCCTCCCCATCTCCTGTCCCTCCACATATCCTGTCCCTCCTCATCTCCTGTACTACTCATTACCTGTCCCTCCCCACCTCCTGTACTACTCATTACATGTCCCTCTCCATCTCCTTTCCCTACTCATCTCCTGTCCCTCCGCATCTCCTATCCCTCCACATCTCCTGTCCCTCCCCATCCCCTTACCTCTTCAACTCCTGTCCCCTCCTCATCTCCTGTCCCTCCACATATCCTGTCCCTCCTCATCTCCTGTACTCCTCATTACCTGTCACTCCTCATCTCCTCTCCCCTCCCTGTCTCCTGTCCCTCCTCATCTTCTATCCCCTATTCATCTCCTGTCGATACTCATATCCTGTCCCCTCCCCATCTCCTTTCTGCGCATCACCTTTCTCCTCCAATTTAATGTCCCGCCCCATCTCCTGTCTATCTACATCTACTCTCCCCTCCCATCTTTTGTCCCTCCTCATCTCCCCTCCCCCTCTCATCTCTTGTCCCCTCCTCATCTCCTCTCCCTCCCCTTGTCCTCTTCCTACTCATCTCATTTCCCCCTCATCTCCTGGCCCCTCCTCATTTCGGTTCCCTCCATTTCTCTTCTCCCGTCCCATCTCCTGTCCGTCCTCACCTGTCCACAAGCATCTCCTCTTCCATCCTCATTTCCTGTTCCTTCCTCATCTCGTGACCCTTCTAATCACCTGTGCATCCTCATTTCCTGTCTCTTTCCATCTCCTGTCCTTCCTCATCTCCTGTCTCCACCCCATCTCCTGTCCCTCCTCATCTCCTGTCCCTCCTCATCACCTGTCCCTCTCCATCTCTTATTTCATCCCCAACTCCTGTTCCCTCCCCATCTCCTATCCCTCCCCAACTCATGTCCCCTCACCAACTCCTGTCCCACCCCATCTCCTGTACTTCTCCATCTCCTATCCCTCCACATCTTCTGTCCCCTCCCCATCTCCTATTCCCTCCTCATATCCTGTCCCATCCTCATCTCTTGTCCCTCCCCATGTCCTGTTCTTTCTCATCTCTTCTCCCTCCTCATGTCCTTTCCCTCCATTACTCCTGCCCTCCCATCTCCTGTACCCTCCACATCACCTGTCCCTCCCCATCTACTGTTCCCTCCGCAATTCCTGTCCCTCCTTATCTGCTGTCCCTCCTCATCTCCTGTTCCTCTCCTTCTCCTGTCCTTACTCATCTCCTGTCCCTCCCCGTGTCCAGTCCCTCCTCATCTCCACTCCCTCCCAATGTCCTGTCCCTCTTCATCTCCTGTCCCCCTTTATCACCTGTCTCTTCCTCATTCCTGTCCCCTCCCTTTCTCTTCAACCTCCCTATCTCCTGACGCTCCTCATTTCCTGTTCTTCCCCATTTGCTGTCCTTCCTCATCTCATGTCTCCTCCCCATGTCCTTTCCCTCCACTTCTACTGTCCCTCCTCATCTGCTGTCCCTCCACATCTACTTTCCCTCCTCATCTCCTGTCCCTCCTCAAGTCCTGACACTTCTAATCACTTGTCCGTCCTCATTTCGGGTCCTTCCCCATCTCCTGTCCCTCCTCATCTCCTGTCCACCCTCATCTCCTGTACTCCTCATTACCTGTCACTCCTCATCTCCTCTCGCCTCCCCATCTACTGTCACGCCTCATCTCCAGTCCCCTCCCCGTTACCAGTCTCCTCTCCATCACCAGTCTCCTCCCCATTTCCTGTCCCTCCCCATCACCTGTCCATCCTCATCTCCTGTCCCCTCCCCATCTTCTGTCCATCCTCATCTCCTGTCCCCTCCTCATCTGATTTCCCCTCCTAATCTCCTGTCCTTCCCTATGTCTTGTCCCTCCTCATCTCATCTCCCTCCCAATGTACTCTCCCTCCTCATCTCCTGTCCCTCCTAATCCCCTGTCTCCTCCACATCTCCTGTCCCCTCCTCATCTCCTGTTCCTCCCTAAGTCTTGTCCCTCCACATCTCCTTTTACACCTCATCTCCTGTCCCTTCCTCATCTCCTGTCCCTCCTCATCCTGTCCCTCCTCATCTAATGTCCCTTCTCATTTCCTGACCCCTCCGCGGGTCTTGTCCCTCCCCATTTCCTGTCCCTCCTCATCTCCAATCTCCTATCCCTTTCCGTTCCCTCCTCATCTACTGTCCCTCCTCATCACTTGTCCCGCCTCATTAACTACCACTATTCATCTCCACCCCCATCCCCATCACCTGTCCCTCCATATATCCTGACCCCTCCTCATTCCTCTCCCCACCAATTGTCCTGTCCCTCCCCATCCCCTGTCCCTCCTCATCTCCTGTCCCTCCTCATCTCCTCTCCCTCCTCATCTCCTATTCCCTCCTCATCTTCTGTCCCAACCTCATCTCCTGAATCTCCTCCTCTCCTGTCCCTTCTCCTTTTCTTTTGCTCCCTGTCTCTTGTCTCTCCTCCTCTCCTGTCTCTCCTTCTCTGCTGTCCCTCCTCATCTCCTGCACCCTACCCATATCCTGTCCTCCCCATCTCCTGTCCCTCCTCATCTGCTGTCCCCTCCCCATCTCCTGTAGCCTCCTCATCCCTCGACCCTCCCAATATACTGTCACTCCTCACGTCCTCTCCCTCCCAATATCCTGTCCCTTCCTAATCTCCTGTCCCTCCTCATCTCCTCTCCCTCCTCATCTCCTGTTTCTCCTCATATCCTGTCCCTCCTCATCTCCTGTCCCTCCACATCTCCTGTACCTCCTCATCTCCTATCCCTCCTCATCTCCTGTACTCCTATTACCTGTCACTCCTAATCTCCTCTCTGCTCCCAATCTCCTGTCCCTCCTAAACTCCTATCCCCTATCCATCTCCTGTCCATCCTCATATCCTGTCCCCTCCCCATCTCCTGTCTCCTCCGCATCTCCTGTCTCCTCCACATTACGTGTCTCCTCCAATTTACTGTCCCTCCCCATCTACTGTCTATCATTTTCTACTCTCCACTCCCCATCTTTTCTCCATCCTCATATTCTCTCCCTCCTCATCTCCTGTCCCCTCCGTATCTCCTGTCCCTCCCCTTGTCCTGTCCCTCCTCATCTCATTTTCCCCTCATCTCCTGTCCCCTCCTCATTCCTATTCTCTCCCTTTCTCTTGTCTCTTCCCATCTCCTGTCCCTCCTCCTCTCCTGGCCCTCATCGTCTCCCCTCCCCCCTCATCTCCTCTTCCCTCCTCATCTTATGTTCCTCCTCATCTCCTGTTTCTCCTCATATAATGTCCCTCCTCATCTCCAGTCTCCTCCGCATCACCTGTCCCGTCCTCATGTAATGTCCCTTACCATGTCTCTTCCACCTTCATCTCTTGCCCCTTCCCATCCGCTGTCAGTCCTCATCTCCTGTCCGCTCCTCATCTCCTACCCCCTCCCCGTCTCCAGTTCCTCTCCATTTCCTGTAACTACTCATCTCCTGTCCCTCCTCATCTCCTCTTCCCTCCTCATCTCCTGTCCCTTCCTCAACTCCTGTCCCTCCTCATCTCCTGTCCCTCCTCATCTCCTGTTTCTCCTCATACCCTGTCTCTCCCCTTCTTCTGTCCTTCCTTATCTCCTGTCCTTCATCATCTCTTCATGCTCCTAATCTGCTGTCTCCTCCGCTGCTCCTGTCCCTCCTCACCGTCTGTAATCTCCCCATATACTGGCTCTCCCCATCTCCTGTACCACCTCTTCTCCTGTCCTTACCCATCTCTTCTGACTCATCATCTCCTGTCCCTCCTCATCTCCGATGCCTAATCATCTCTTCATCCTCATCTCCTGTCCCCATCTCCTGTTCATCCCATCTCCTATCCATAATCCTCTCCTGTCCCTCCTCATTTCCTCTCCCTCCTCATCTCCTGCCCCTTCCTATTCTCCTGTCCTTCCTCATCACCTCTCCCTCCTCATCTGCTCTTTCCCCTCATATCCTGTTCCTCCTCATCTCCTGTCCCTCCTCCTCTCCTGTCCCTCCTTGCCTCCTGCCCCCCCTCATCTAGTGTTACCTCCTCATTTCCTGTACCTCCTCATCTCCTGTTTCTCCGCATATCCTGTCCCTCCTCATCTCCAATCTCCTCTGCCTCGCTTGTCCCCTCCTCATCTCCTGTCCCCTCCTCATCTCCTATCCCACCGCATGTCTTCTCCCTGCCCATCTGCTGTGTTTCCCCATCTACATTCCCTCCTCATCTCCAGTCCCTCCTCTTCTCCTGTCCCTCCTCATCTCCTGTCCCTCCATATCTCCTCTCCCTTCTCCTCTTCCGTGTCTCCTCATCTCCAGTCCCCTCCCCTTCTCCTGTTCCTCCCCATTTCCTGTCACTCCTCATCTCCTGTGCCTCTGCATTTCCTGTCCCTCCGATTGTCCTGTCTGTCCTCATTACCAGTCACTCCTCATCTCCACTCCTCTCCCCATCTGCTGTGACCTCCCCATCTCCTCTCTTTCTCCATCTCCTGTCCCTCCTCCTCTCCTGACCTACATCATCCCTTGCTCCTCCTCATCTCCTGTCTCCTCCTCTTCTCCTGTCCCTCCTCACCCTCTGTAAACTCACCATCTACTGTATCTCCCCCCCTCCTGTCCCTTCTGTTCCCTTGTCCCTCCTCATCTCCTGTCCCTCATCATCTCCGCTTCCCTCCTCATCTCCTGTTCCCTCCTCATCTCCTCTCTCTCCTCATCTCCCCTCCCTCCTCATCTCCTGTTTCTCCCCATATCCTATCCCTCCTCATCTCCTGTCCCACCAAATCTCCTGTCCCTCCTCATCTCCTTTCCCTCCCAATCTCCTTTTCCCCTTATTTCCTGACCTTTCTAATCACCTACCCCTCCTACCCTCTGAAACCTCCCCATCGACTCTCTCCCCATGTCCTGTCCCTCCCCATCTACTGCCCTCCACATTTCCTGTCCATCCTCATCTCCTATCCCTTCTCCATCATCTGTCCGTCCTCATCTCCTGTCCTTTCCCCATCCCCTGTCCATCCTCATCTCCTGTCCCCTCCTCATCTCCTGTCCCTCCCTATGTCTTGTTCCTCCTCATCTCCTCTCCCTCCCCATGTCCTGTCCATCCTCATCTCCTGTCCCTCCTAATCTCCTGTCTCTTCCACATCTCCTGTCCCCTCCGCATCTCCTGTCCCTCCCAATGTCTTGTCCCTTCACATCTCCTCTTCCCTCCTCATCTCCTGTCCCTTCCACATCTCCTCACAGTCCTAATCACCTTTCCCTCCTCATCTAATGTCCCTCCTCATTTCCTGACCCCTCCGCGGGTCCTGATCCTCCACAGCTCCTGTCCCTCCTCATCCGGTTTCCTCCCCATCTCCTTTCCCTCCTCAGCTACTGTTCCTCCTCCTCATTTCTCCCTCACCTTTAACTATCACTACTCATCTCAACTCCCTTCCCCATCACCTGTCCCTCCATGTATCCTGTCCCCTCCTCATTCCTGTCCCCAACACTTGTCCTGTTCCTCCCAATCTCTTGTCCCTCCTCATCAACTTTACCTCCTCATCTCCTGTCTCTCCTCATCTCCTATTCCCTCCTCATATCCTGTCCCATTCTCATCTAATGAAACTCCTCCTCTCCTGTACCGTCTCCTTTTCTGTCCCTCCCAATCTCCTGTCTCTCCTCCTTTCCTGTCTCTCCTCCTCGGCTGTCGCTCCTCATCTCCTGTCCCCTCCCCTTCTCCTGTTCCTCCCCATTTCCTGTCACTCCTCATCTCCTGTGCCTCTGCATTTCCTGTCCCTCCGATTCTCCTGTCTCTCCTCATTACCAGTCACTCCTCATCTCCACTCCCCTCCCCTTTTGATGACCCCTCCCCATCTCCTGTCCTTCTCCATCTCCTGACCCTCGTCCTCTCCTGACCTTCACGTCTCTTGTTCCTCCTCATCTCCTGTCTCCTCCACTTCTCCTGTCCTTCCTCACCCTCTGTAAACTCACCATCTACTGTATCTCCCCCTCTCCTGTCCCTCCTCTTCTACAGTCCCTCCCCATCTCCTGTCCCTCATCGTCTCCTCTGACCTCCTCATTTCCTATCCCCTCCCCACTCCTGTTCCTCCTCATCTTCTCTCACTCCTCACCTCCTGTTTCTCCTCATATCCTGTCCCTCCTCATCTCCTGTCCCTCCTCATCTCCTGTACCTCCTCATCTCCTATCCCACCCCATCTCCTTTCTCTCCTCATCTCCTGTCCCTCCCCATCTCCTGTCCCTCCCCATCTCCTTTCTCTCCTCATCTCCTGTCCCTCCTCATCTCCTGACCTTTCTAATCACCTATCCCACCCCACCCTCTGTAACCTCCCCATCGACTCTCTCTCCCCATCTCCTGTCCCTCCCCATCTCCTCCCTCCCCATCTCCTTTCTCTCCTCATCTCCTGTCCCTCCTCATCTCCTGACCTTTCTAATCACTATCCCACCTCACCCTCTGTAACCTCCCCATCGACTCTCTCTCCCCATCTCCTGTCCCTCCCCATCTACTGTCCCTCCGAATTTCCTGTCCATCCTCATCTCCTATCCCTGCCCCATCCTCTGTCCGTCCTCATCTCCTGTCCTTTCCCCATCCTCTGTCCATCCTCATCTCCTGTCCCTCCTCATCTCCTGTCCCCTCATCATCTCCTGTCCCTCCCTATGTCTTGTCCCTCCTCACCTCCTCTGCCTCCCCATGTCCTATTCATCCTCATGTCCTGTCCTTCCTTATTTCCTGTCTCCTCCACATCTGCTGTCCCCTCCCCATCTCCTGTTCCACCCTATGTCTTGTCCCTCCACATCACCTCTCCTCTCCCTATCTCCTGTCCGTTTTCATCTCCTATCCCCTAGCCATCTCCTGTATAGCCTCATATCCTGTCCCCTCCCCATCTCCTGTCTCCTCCGCATCACCTGTCTCCTCCAATTTACTGTCCCTCCCCATCTCCTCTCAATCCTCATCTACTCTCCACTCCCCATCTTTTGTCAATCCTCAACTCCTCTCCCTGCCTCATGTCCTGTCCCCTCCTCATCTACAGGCCCTCCCCTTGTCGTGACCCTCCTTATCTCATTCCCCCTCATCTCCTGTCCCTTACTGATTCATGTTCCCTCCCTTTCAATTGTCCCTTCCCATCTCCTATCCCTCCTCATCTTCGGCCCCACCTCATCTCCGGTCCCTCCACATCTACTGTCCCTCCTCATCTTCTGTCCATCCACATCTCTGTCCCTCCTCATCTCCTGTCCCTACTATCTCCTGTCACTCCACATCTCCTGTTCCTCCCCATCTCCTCACCCTCCTCATCTCCTTTCTCCTCCCCATCTCCTCTCCCTCCAAATCTCATGTCCCTCCTCATCTACTGTACTCCTCTATACTTGTCACTCCTCATCTCCTCTCCACTCCATATCTCCTATCCCTCCTCATCTATCCCATACCCTTCTCCTGTCCATCCTCATGTCCCTCCTGAGCTCCTATCCATGCTCATTTCCTCTTCCCTCCTCATCTCCTGTCCCTTCCTCATCTACTGTCCCTCCTCATCTCCTGTCCCTCCACATCTGTTTCCCCTCACATCCTGTCCCTCCTCATCGCCTGTCTCTCCTTATCTCCTGTCCCTCCATATCTCCTGTCCCTCCTCATCTCCTGTCCACCCATCTCCCTTCGCTCCTCATCTTCTGTCCATCCTCATCTCTGAACCTCCATATCTCCTGTCCCTCGCCATTTCCTGTCCCTTCACATCTCCTGTCTCCTCCCCATCTCCTGTCCCTCCTCATCTGCTGTCCCTCCTCATCTCCTGTACTCATGATTACCATGCACTCCTCATCTCCTCTCCCCTGCCCATCTCCTGTCCCACCTCATCTCCTGTCCGCTATCTATCTTCTGTCCCTCCTCATATCCTGTCCCCTCCCCATCTCCTGTCTCCTCGGCATCACCTGTCTCCTCCAATTTACTGTCCCTCCCCATCTCCTGTCTATCCTCATCTCCTTTCCCCCTCATCTCCTGTCCCCTCCTCATTCCAGTTCCCTCCCTTTCTGTTGTCCCTTCCCATCTCCTGTCCCTCCTTCTCTCCTGTCCACCCTCATCTCCTGTCCCCCACATCTCCTCTTCTCTCCTCATCTCATGTCCCTTCATCATCTCGTGACCCTCCTCATCTCCTATCGCACCTCCTCTCCTATCCCCTATCCATCGCCTGTCCATCCTCATATCCTTATCTCCTCCCCATCTCCTGTCTCCTCCGCATCACCTGTCTCCTCCAATTTACTGTCCCTCCTCATCTCCTCTCAATCCTCATCTACTCTCCCCTCCCCATCTTTTGTCCATCCTCATCTGCTCTCCCCCACACATCAACTTTCCCATCCTCATCTCCTGTCCCTCCCCTTGTCCTGTCCCTCCTCATCTCAATTCCCCTTGTCTCCTGTTCCCTCCTCATTCCTGTTCCCTCCCTTTCTCTTGTCCCTTCCCATCTCCTGTCCCTCCCTCTCTCCTGTCACTCCTCATCTCCTGTCCCCTCTCATCTCCTCTTCCCTCCTCATCTCCTGTGCCCTCCTCATCTCCTCTCCCTCCTCATCTCCTCCTCCTCTTCATCTCCTGTTTCTCCTCATCTTCTGTCCCTCCACATCTTCTGCCCCTACTCATCTCCTGTCTCTCCCCTTCTCCTTTCTCTCCTCATCTCCTGTCCCTCCTCATTTCCTGACCTTTCTAATCGCCTATCCTTCCTCACCCTCTGTAACCTCCCCATCTACACTCTCTCCCCATCTCCTGTCCCGCCCCATATACTGTCCCTCCTCATTACCTGTCCATCCTCATCTCCTATACCTTCCCCATCATCTTCCCATCCTCATCTCCTGTCCTTTCCCCATGCTTTGTCCATCCTCATTTCCTGTCCCCACCTCATCTTCTGTCCCTCCTCATATCCTGTCCCCTCCCCATTTCCTGTCTCCACCGCATCACCTGTCTCCTCCAATTTACTGTCCCACCGCATATCCTCTCAATCCTCATCTACTCTCCCCTTCTCATCTTTTTTTTTCTTTCTTTTTTTTATTGTAATTAGTAAAAGGGTTACATGATATTTGCCAGATAGAAGGTGCATTAATTCACATACATTGATACCCTTTCACATGTCTTGGTACCATTTCCCTCCCCTCCCACAACCCCCACCCGTCTTGGTTTTCCCCCCTTCCCTATCAAATTTCAAATATCCAAATACAAATAAGTTCAATATACCAGATAACAAAGTGAGATACTATACCAATATGAGGTAACCAAGGGACAGCAAAGGAGATGAGAGACAACATAGTACATTAAGGACAACAATCATTCATTATATAGCTTTTGTTTCACTATCCTGGAGGTCCTTTCAATTAGCTTCACATTATATGTCCTTATGTATCAAGATTTTGCTCTATTGCAAATCTCTGCTAGTAGAGCCCAAGGTTTCTACTGATTATGACGAATGAGGGAAACCATTGAGCCTAAGTTCCTTTTAGACTGGCTTACTTCACTTAATATGATTTTTTCTAAGTCTTTCCATTTCCTACCAAATGGGGCGATGTCATTCTTTCTGACAGCAGCATAGAATTCCATTGTGTACAAATACCACAACTTGTTGATCCACTCATCAACTGAGGGACATCTAGGTTGGTTCCCTATCTTTGCTATGGTGAATAGTGCTGCAGTGAACATTGTTGTGCTAGTGGGTTTAGTATGTCCTTGTTTCTGGGTGGTTGGGTAAATGCCAAGTAGTGGAATTGCTGGGTCATAGGGGAGTTCTATGTTTAGCCTTTTGAGGCACTGCCACACTGCTTTCCATAGTGGTTGAACGAGTTTGCACTCCCACCAACAGTGTAGTAGTGATCCCTCTTGGCCACATCCCCTCCAGCATCTGTTGTCATTCGTTTTCCTGAACTTGGCCAGTCTAGCTGGAGTGAGGTGGAATCTCAGAGTTGTTTTGATTTGCATTTCTTTTATGACCAGAGATGTTGAGCATTTCTTCATGTGTCTATAGGCCATTTTTGTTTCTTCTTCAGAGAAGACTCTCTTTAAGTCTTTGGCCCATTTTTTAATGGGATGGTTGTTACTTTGGAGGTTAGTTTTGGAGTGATTCAATTTTTTGAGTTGTTGATATATTTTAGATATGAGGCCTTTGTCCGTTGTTTGGTTGGTGAAGATCTTCTCCCACTCTGTAGGCTTCCTGATTAGTTTACTAGCTATGTCCTGTGCCATGCAAAAGCTCTGCAGTTTAATGCAGTCCCACTTATCCAGCCTTTCTCTGATTTGTTGTGATTCTTGGTCCTTATTAAGAAAGTTTCGACCTGTGCCAAGGAGGCCTAGTGTATCTCCTATTCCTTCCTGTAGAGTTTTCAGTGTGTCAGCTTTTACCTCCAGGTCTTTGATCCATTTGGAGTTGATTCTAGTGCAAGGTGACAAAGAAGGATCCAGCTTTAGTTTTCTGCAGGTGCTTAACCAGTTCTGCCAGCACAACTTGTTGAAGAGGCTGTCTTTCTTCCATTCTACTTTTTTGGCTCCCTTGTCAAAGATTAGGTGGCCATAGGTCTGTGGTTTAATATCTGGATCCTCAGTTCTATTCCATTGGTCTTCAGGCCTGTTCATGTGCCAGTACCAAGCTGTTTTGAGAATTATAGCTCTGTAACAGAGTCTAAAGTTTGGAATTGAAATTCCTCCAGCGCTGTTCTTTCTGCTAAGAGTGTTTTTGCTATACGGGGTCTTTTATTATTCCATATGAAATTTTGGATTGCCTCTTCTATTTCTTTAAAGAATGACATTGGGATGTTGATGGGTATTGCATTGAATTTGTAGATAGCTCTTGGCAAGATTGTCATTTTCACAATGTTGATTCTTCCAATCCAGGAGCATGGGAGGTTTTTCCATTTCCTTAGTTCTGCTTTAATTTCCTTTTTTAGGGTTTTAAAGTTTTCATCAAAAAAGTCCTTTACATTCTTAGTTAAACTTATTCTTAGGTACTTTATATTCTTTGAGGCTATTGTGAAAGGAGTTTCTTTCCTGATTATTGCCTCTTTCTCTCACTGTTGGCATAAAGGAAGGCAGTTGGTTTTTGAGGGTTGATTTTATAGCCTGCTACTCTTCCAAAGCTTTGAATCAGCTCAAGGAGCTTGGGAGTAGAGTCTATAGGATTCTTTAAATACAGAATCATGTCATCTGCAAAGAGGGATAGTTTTATTTCCTCTTTCCCTCCTTGGATCCCCTTTATGCTTGCTTCTTGCCTTATTGCACTGGATAGGAATTCTAGTACTATGTTAAAGAGTAGTGGAGAGAGTGGGCATCCTTGTCTCGTTCCTGATTTTAGAGGGAATGGCTTTAGATTTTCACCATTAAGTGTAATACTAGCAGTAGGTTTCTCATACACAGCTTTTATTACATTGAGGAAGGTTCCATGGATACCTAGTTTCTCCAGAGCTTTTAACATAAAGGGGTGTTGGATCTTGTCAAATGCCTTTTCCGCATCTATTGAGACAATCATGTGATTTTTGTCCTTGCTCCTGTTGATGTGTTGAAGTATATTAATTGATTTGCGTATGTTGAACCAGCTTTGCCTCCCTGTGATGAATCCAGTTTGATCATAGGGTATAATTTTTTTGATGAGTTGTTGTAGACGGTTGGCCAGTATTTTGTTGAGAAGTTTTGCATCGATGTTCACCAAAGATATAGGTCTATAGTTCTCTTTCTTTGATGAATCTCTGTCTGGTTTGGGGATCAGGGTTATAGTGGCTTCATAGAATGAGTTTGGTAAGGAACCTTCATTTTCAATTTCGTTGAAGAGCTTGAGGAGTATTGGTGTGAGCTCTGCTTTGAAGACCTTATAGAATTCAGCTGTGAATCCATCTGGCCCTGGGCTTTTCTTAGGTGGAAGTTCTCTAATTGCCATTTCTATTTCAGAGCTTGAAATAGGCCTGTTGAGTTGGCTTAGTTCTTCTTGGTTCAGTGTGGGTATGTTAATATTGGCTAGGAATTCATCCATTTCATCTAGATTCTCAAATTTGTTGGCATAAAGGTTTGAGAAGTATTCCCTCATGATATTCTGGATCTTGGTAATTTCTGTCGTGATATTACCATTTTCATCTGCGATTTTGTTTATTTCGATATGCTCTCTTCTTTTTTTGGTAAGATTTGCTAAGGGCTTGTCAATTTTGTTAATTCTTTCAAAGAACCAACTCCTTGTTTTGTTGATTCTTTCTATAGTTTTTTTGGATTTCAAATCATTTAATTCTGCTTTGATTTTAATTATTTGCTTTATTCTACTGGGATTAGAGTTGGTTTGTTGCTCTTTTTCCAGGAGCTTAAGGTGAGATATTAACTTGTTGGTTTGCAATTTTTCCAACTTGTTGTTGTAGGCACTCAGCGCTATAAATTTTCCTCTGAGTACTGCCTTTGCTGTGTCCCAAAGGAGTTGGTATTTTGTGTGCTCCTTACTGTTAAATTTCATAAACTGTTGGATTTCTGTTCTGATCTCTTCGATGACCCATTGGTGATTCAACAATGTGTTGTTCAGTCTCCATGAGTTACAGGGTTTTCGTTGGTGGAGATGTGTGTTCAGTTCCAGTTTGATGCCTTTGCGGTCTGAGAGTGTGCATGGAATAATTTCTGTGTTTCTGAATCTGTCCAGGTTTGTTTTATGGTCTAAGATGTGATCTATTTTGGAAAATGTTCCAGGTGCTGCTGAGAAAAACGTTTATTGTGTTGTTGCTGGGTGGAATATTCTGCAGATGTCTGTTAGATTAGTTGTTCTATATAGTTGTTCAGTTCTAAGGTTTCTCTGTTGAGTTTTTGCCTTGTTCATCTGTCCATTGGTGAAAGTGGTGTGTTAAAGTCACCGACAATCACTGTATTTCGATCTATGTATGGTTTCAGTGTAAGTAAAGTTTGCTTGATGAAGTTTGGAGCTCCGGGATTGGGTGTGTAAATATTTAGGATCGTTATGTCTTCCTGGAGGAAAGATCCCTTTAGTAGTATGTAGTAACCTTCTTTGTCTTTTCTTACTAATTTTGGTTTGAAGTCTATTTTATCTGATATGAGGATGGCAACTCCAGCCTGTTTATGGGGGCCGTTAGCTTGATAGAGTTTATTCCAACCTCTCACTTTCAAAAGATGCTTGTCTGTTTGGGTAAGATGTGTCTCTTGAAGACAGCAGAATGATGGCTCTTCCTTTTTGATCCAACTAGACAGCCTATGCAGTTTAATTGGAGAGTTGAGTCCATTGATATTGAGAGTTAGGATTGAGAGATATTTATTAGGTCCTACCATTTTTAAAAGCTTTTATTTGGGCCTGTGTCTTGACAGTTCTTGTGGTCCTCAGGTGGTATGCTGTTTAGGTGCCATTTCTTTCCCTATTTTGCATTTATTTTGGTTTTCTATGTATAGAACATCTTTCAGAATTCTCTGTAGTGTTGGTTTTGTTGCGACATATTGTTGCAGCTTTTCCCTGGAATGGAATGTTTTTATTGTTCCCTCAGTTATGAATGAGAGCTTAGCTGGGTACAGGATTCTTGGTTGGTAGTTATTTGACTTAAGGGCATGACATATATGCTTCCAGTCACTTCTTGCTTGCATGGTCTCTGCTGAGTAATCTGGGGTGATTCTGGTTGGTTTTCCTTTATAGGTTACTGAACCCTTTTCCCTGGCTGCCTTTAGGATCCTTTTTTTGGTTTCTACTGATCCAGTTCGGATTACGATGTGGCGGTGAGATGTTCTTTTCTGGTCAGGTCTGTTTGGGGTTCTAAAAGGTTCTTGTATCTGGATGGGTCTGCCCTTCTGGATATTTGGGAAATTCTCTGAGATGATTCCTTGAAGTATATTTCCAATACCATTGACCTCTTTCTCCAGATCCTCCTCAATACCAATTAGCCTTAATTTAGGCTTCCTAATTGTATCTTGGACCTCCTGAAGCGCTCTCTCATTTTTCCTAGATTTGGATTGACTCATTTTCTGTTCTTTCTCTATAATAACTAAATTATTTTCAGCCCCGGAGATTCTCTCCTCTGCATTGTCTAACCTGCTATCAAAGCTATCTACTTTATTTTTCATCTCCCTTGCTACTAATTGCTCATTTTTGATGCCTTGCATCTCTTCTTTTAGATCATGTATGGATTTCTTTAGCTCCTTGATTTCCATTTGAGTGGTTAGCTCAGTAGCTTTATTTTCTTTGAACATTTGCTGGAGTTCGGTCACCTTTTATTTGTGGATTCTATGAATTCATCCATCTTTCTTTGAACAGCCTTTATTATGGCCTCCTTTATGGCTTCTTCTTTTTTACTTATCACCTTGTTAATGGTTTCCTCTTGTTCAGCTATGGATTCGTCCCTTATCTCTTTCTTCATATTTTCACATTTTTCATTAATGATGTTTATCAATTGCATTTGTACAGCACTTGGAAGACTCTCCTCTAGGTTTGCCAGTGACTGTTCCATTGGATGTTTACATTGGGTGGGGGAGGTGGGAGGTGTTGTTTCTTGATTTGACATTTTTCTTGAGTTTCTTGTTCTGCCCATTTGAAAATGGGAGCAAGATTAATACTAAACACAATATAGTTTTTCAGATATGTCCAACCTAGACCTCTGTAGCTGGCAGACTCTAGATGTTCATAAGTTTTGATTGGTGTTATCACTCTTTCTTTTTGTGCAGTTATGGACTAGTCTAATTATTCACTGATAAGCGATTTATATCCAAAACAATAAGCCTCTCAATCCAATCTCTATTGTCTTTAAGTCCCTCTGAGCCTAGAGAATGATTAAACACCTAGATATACAATGTTGCTCAACAGCCATCAAGTGTAGATCCATGCAGTATAAGGGTTGAAAGAGGAGCAGAGGTTCAGAGATAGAGAAATAGAATGAGAGAGGTCAGGGGGTAAGTAGGTAGAGTATTTGAGTACAATGTTTGGAAAGTATTTGAATAAAACTTATGTGTTGCTGCACGACTAGCTCTTAGCCCAACCAGTGGCCTCATAGTGGACCTGCGAGCTTCCGTCTGAGCGTGGTTGGTGGACGTTTTCCTGTGCTGCTTCCAGGGTCGGCCCCAAGCCAAGGGTGTGGGGATTGAGAGTTTCAGGAGCTTTCAGCAGGACCAGCAGGAGGCCCCTCGGTTCCCAGGGGCAGGGCCCAGCTGGGGATGTGGGCTCCAAGGGCGGAGCTGTGCCTTTTTGGTTCTCAGAAGGGGAGCTTTGCTGCTGGTGGGCCCTTCAGATCCCTCCTGTGTTTCCACTGCTTTGTCAGAGTCTGTGACTGTGGGGGGGGGCCCTCGGTGGTGTCTTGCTCAGGATTCCCACCTGGAGGATGCCCCGCTCGAGAATTGAGGGGGGGCAGATGCTGGCTCCTATTTACCCGCACCCCCTACCCACTGTTGTAAGGCAGGGTCCCAAAGCGCTCCACTCTCCAGATCCAGTGGCCTGGGTGAGGAGTCTGGTGGGCGGGTGGGAGCAGGGACAGCTCCGCCTCCCCTGGTGGGGTGCTGAGTCTTAGGGTCCGCCTGCTTGTCAGTCTCCAGTCAGAGGGCTGGGGGTTGAGCCCATTGGGCGGGTGAGAGTTGGGGCAGCCCCGCCTCCCTTGGTGGGGTGCTGGGACTTATGGGTAGCCCGCCTGTCAATCTCCAGTCAATGGCCTGAGGGAGGGGGCTGTTGAGGGGAGGGACAGGATTCTAAATTCCTTGCCCCCCTGCTCCCGCCAGTCTTTCTCAGGCGGGGTTTTGGGGTCTGAGTTAAGTTCTATTGCTTGGCACCCGCTCTGCTTTCCCGATGTGTTTGGGGATGCGCTGTATTACTCAGGCCTCTGCGTCCCTCTGCAGGAGCTCCTCGGTGGTGGGGAGTCTTTCACTCCCCTCGCGTCTCCTCTGCAGCCTGTGTTCTGCATCTGGGTTCAGCCGCTTGTTGTTCTGTTTCCGTGTCTGGGTTCCGCTGCTTCCACCTTTCGCTGGCCCAGTTCTGTGCTGGTTTCTGCAGCCGTTGGGCTCCCAGCCTGGCGCCCTCCACTGCCGCCACTTTTCGTGGGTTAGAGCCGGTGCCCGGCCTCGTTTTCCCCGCGTGGAGCCAGTGCCCGCTCAAGCCACTGTTCTCAGCTTGGTAGGGCGCGGCTTTCCGAGGCTTTGGGCGATAGGTGGGGGAGGGGTCCTCGCGTTCCAAATTCTTTGAGATGTGAGCTTTATCTGGATTTCTTTTCCGGTTTGAGTTCTTCTCCGTTGCTTTTTGAGTTTGTTGTTGTGGATTTCTTTAGATAGTTGGCTCGTGGGACTCCCTGGTTCTCTCTTTTTGTCAGAGAAAGCTAGGTAGAGGCCCTATTGTCTCGTCGCCATCTTCCTTCCTTCCCCTTCCCATCTTTTGCCCATCCTCATCTGCTCTCCCCCACTCATCAACTTTCCCATCCTCATCTCCTGTCCCTCCCCTTGTCCTGTCCCTCCTCATCTCAATTCCCCTTGTCTCCTGTCCCCTCCTCATTCCTGTTCCCTCCCTTTCTCTTGTCCCTTCCCATCTCCTGTCCCTCCCCCTCTCCTGTCCCTCCTCATCTCCTGTCCCCTCTCATCTCCTCTTCCCTCCTGATTTCCTGTAACTCCTCATGTCCTATACCTCCTCATCTCCTGTAATCTTCATTAGCTGTCACTCCTCATCTCCTCTCCCCTCCCTATCTCCTGTCCGTTTTCTTCTCCTATCCCCTAACCATCTCCTGTATATCCTCATATCCTGTCCCCTCCCCATCTCCTCCGCATCACCTGTCTCCTCCAATTTACTATCCCTCCCCATCTTCTCTCAATCCTCATCTACTCTCCACTCCCCATCTTTTGTCCATCCTCAACTCCTCTCCCCACCTTATGTCCTGTCCCCTCCTCATCTCCAGTCCCTCGCCTTCTCCTGACCCTCCTTATCTCATTCCCCCTCATCTCCTGTCCCTTCCTGATTCATGTTCCCTCCCTTTCAATTGTCCCTTCCCATCTCCTATCCCTCCTCATCTTCGGTCCCACCTCATCTCCGGTCCCTCCACATCTCCTGTCCCTCCTCATCTTCTGTCCATCCACATCTCTGTCCCTCCTCATCTTCTGTCCCTACTCATCTCCTGTCCCTCCCCTTCTTCTTTCTCTCCTCATCTCCTGTCCCTCCTCATTTCCTGAACTTTTAATCGCCTATCCCTCCTCACCCTCTGTAACCTCCACATCTACTCACTCTCCCCATCTCCTGTCCCGCCCCATATACTGTCCCTCCTCATTACCTGTCCATCCTCATCTCCTATCCCTTCCCCATCATCTTCCTATCCTCATCTCCTGCCCTTTCCCCATGCTTTGTCCGTCCTCATTTCCTGTCCCCACCTCATCTTCTGTCCCATCCTCGTATCCTGTCCCTCCCCATGTCCTGTCCCTCCTCATCTCCTTTCCCCCTCATCTCCTTTCTCTTCCTCATTCCTTTCCCCATGCTTTCTCTTGTCGCTTCCAATCTCCTGTCCATCCTCCTCTCCTATCCCTCCTCATCTCCTGTGCCTCCTCATTTCCTGTCCCTTCCTACTATCCTGTCCCACCTCATCTCCACTCTCCTCATCTCCTGTTACTCCTCATATCAAGTCCCTCCCCATCTGCTGTCCCTCCACATCTCCTGTCTCTCCTCATCACCTATCCCTCCTCATCTCCTGTACTCCTCAATCCCTGTCATTCCTCATCTCCTCTCCCCTCCCTATCTTCTGTCCCTCCTCATCTCCTATCCCCTATCCATCTCCTGTCCATCCTCATATCCTGTCCCCTCCCCATCTCCTGTCTCCACCGCATCTCCTATCTCCTCCGCATCACCTGATCCTTCCAATTTACTGTCCATCCCAATCTACTATCTATCCTCTTCTACTCTCCACTCCCCAACTTTTGTCCGTCCTCATCTTCTCTGCCCCCCTCATCTCCTCTCCCCTCCTTATCTCCTGTTCCTCCCGTTGTCCTGTCCCTTCTCATCTCATTTTTCCCTCATCTCCTGTTCCCTCCTCATTTCTCTTCCCTCCATTTCTCTTGTCCCTTCCCATCTCCTGTCCCTCCTCCTCTCCTGTCCCTCCTCATCTCCTGTCCCTTCCTCATCTCATGACCCTCCACATCTCCTGTCCCTTTTCATCTCTCTTTTTTCTAACAATATTTTTATTGTAATTAGTAAAAGGGTTACGTGATATTTGCCAGATAGAAGGTGCATTGATACCCTTTCACATGTCTTGGTACCCGTTTCCCTCCCCTCCCACACCTCCCACCCGTCTTGGTTTTCCCCCCTTCCCTATCTAATTTCAAATATCCAAATACAAATCAGTTCAATATATCAGATAACAAAGTGAGATACTATACCAATATGAGATAACCAAGGGACAGCAAAGGAGATGAGAGACAACATAGTACATTAAGGACAACAATCATTCATTATATGGCTTTTGTTTCACTATCCTGGAGGTCCTTTCAATTAGCTTCATATTATATGTCCTTATGTATCATGGGTTTGCTGTATTGCAAATCTCTGCTAGTAGAGCCCAAGGTTTCTACTGATTATGACGAATGAGGGAAACCATTGAGCCTAAGTTCCTTTGAGTCTGGCTTACTTCACTTAATATGATTTTTTCTAAGTCTTTCCATTTCCTAACAAATGGGGCAATGTCATTCTTTCTGACAGCAGCATAGAATTCCATTGTGTACAAATACCACAACTTGTTAATCCACTCATCAATTGAGGGACATCTCTTTTTTCTCCTCATATCAAGTCCCTCCTCAACTCCAGTCTCCTTCGCATCACCTGTCCCCTCCTCATCTCTGTCCCTCCGCATTTCCTGTCCATCCTCATCTCCTGTCCCTTCTTCATCCTCTGTCCATCCTCATCTTCTGTGGTTTCCCGATCCCCTGTGCGTCCTCATTTCCTGTCCTCTCCTCATCTTCTGTCCCATCCTCGTATCCTGTTCCTCACAAATTCCTGTCCCCTCCGCATCTCCTGTCACTCCCAATCTCCTGCCCATCCTCATCTGCTGTCCCCTCTTCATCTCCTGTCCCCTCCTCTTCCCTTGACCCTCCCCATTTCCTGTCTCTTCTCATCTCCTCTTCCTCACCATGTGCTGTCCCTCCCCATCTCCTTTCCCCCTCACATCGGTCCCCTTCTCATTCCTGTCCCATGCCTTTCTCTTGTCCGTTCCCATCTCCTGTCCATCCTCCTCTACTGTCCCTCCTCATTTCCTGTCCTTCCTCATCTCCTCTCCTTTCTCATCTCCTGTCCCTGCTCATCTCCGCTCCCTCCTCATCTCCTCTCCCTCCTCATCTCCTGTTTGTCCCCATATCCTCTCCCTCCTAATCACGTGTCCCTCCACATCTCCTGTCCCTACTCGCCTCCTATCCCTGCGCTTCTCCTTTCCCTCCTCATTAGCTGTCCCTCCTCATTAGCTGTCCCTCCTCATCTCCTGTCCCTCCTCATCTCCTGTCCCTCCACATCTCCTGTACTCCTCATTACCTGTCACACCTCATCTCCTCTCCCCTCCCTATCTCCTGTCCCTCCTCATCCCCTATCCCTTATCCATCTCCTGTCCATCCTCATATCCTGTCCCAACCCCATCCCCTGTCTCCTCCGCATCACCTGTCTCCTCCAATTTACTGTCCCTCCAGATATACTGTCTACCCTTAGCTACTCTCCACTCGCCATCTTTTCTCCTTCCTCATCTCCTCTCCCTCCCTCATCTATTGTCCCCTCCTCATCTCCTGTCCCTCCCCTTGTCCTGTCCCTCAACATCTCATTTTTCCCTCATCTCCTGTCCCCTCCTCATTTCTGTTCCCTCCCTTTATCTTATCCCTTCCCATCTCCTGACCATCCTCCTCTCATGTCCCTCATCTCCTGTCCCCGCTCATCTCCTATTCCCTCCTCATCTCCTGTCCCTTCTCATCTCCTGTTTCTCCTCATATCTTGTCCCTCCTCATATCCAGTCTCTTCTGCATCACCTGTCCCCTCCTCATCTACTGTCCCTTACCATCTCTTGTCCATCTTCAACTCCTGTACCTTCCCCATCCTCTGTCTGTCCTAATCTCCTGTCCCGTCCTCATCTCCTATCCCTCCTCATGTCCTGTCCCTCCCCATCTGCTGTCTCTCCACATCTACTTTCCTCCCTCATCCCCTGTCCCCTACTCATCTCGTGTCCCTCCTCATCTCCTGTCCTCCTCATCTGCTGTCCCCCCACAACACCTCTCCCTCCTCATCTCCTGTCCCTCCATATCTCCTGTCCCTCCTCCTCTCCTGTCGCACGTCCTCTTCTGTCTCTCCTCGTCTCCAGTCCCCTCCCTGTGTTCTGTTCCTCCCCATTTTCTGTCACTCCTCATCTCCTGTGCCTCCACATTTACTATCCCTCCACATCTCCTGTCTCTCCTCATTACCAGTCACTCCCAATCTCCTTGCTCTCCTCATCACCTATCCATTCCCCTTCTCCTGTCCTTCTCCATCTCCTGTCCCTCCTCATCTCCTGTCCTTCATCATCTCTTCATGCACCTCATCTCCTGTCTCCTCAGCTTCTCCTGGTCTTCCTCACCCTCTGTAAACTCACCATCTACTGTATCTCCCCCTCTCCTGTTCCTCCTCTTCTCCTGTCCCTCCCCATCTCCTCTCCCTCATCATCTCCTCTTCCTCCTCATCTCCTGTCCCTCATCATTTACTGTTCGTCCTCATCTCTGGTCCCTCCCCATCTCCTTTCCTCTCCCCGTCTCCTGACCCCTCCTCATATCCTATCCCTGCTAGTGTCCAGTCCCCTCATCTCCTGTCCATGCTCATCTACTTTCCCTCCTCATTTCCTGATCTATCCCTCTCTCCTGTCCCTCCCCATGCCGTGTCCCTACCCATCTCCTGTCACCTCCACATCTACTTTCCTCCACCTCTTCTGTCCCTTCTCATCTCCTGACCCTCCTCATCTCCTCTTCCTTCCTCATCTCCCATCCCCTCCTCAACTCCTGTCCCTTCTCATCTCCTGTCGCTCATCATCACCTCTTTCTCCACATTTCCAGTTACTCCTCATCTCTCCTCCCCTGCCCATCTCCTTTACTTCCTCATCACCAGTCCCCTCCATATCTCCTGTCCTTCCCCTCTCCTGTCCCTCCTCATCTCCTGTCCTTCATCATCGCTTCATGCTCCTCATCTGCTGTCTCCTCCGCTTCTCCTATCCCTCCTCACCATCTTTACCCTCCCCATAGACTGTCTCTCCCCATCTCCTGTCCCACCTCTTCTCCTGTCCTTCCCCGTCTCCTGTCCCTCATCATCTCCTGTCCCTCCTTATCTCCTGTGTCTATTCATCTCCTGTTAATCCTCATACCCTGTCCCTCCCCCTCTCCTGTCCCCTCCACATCTCATTTCCCTCCTCATCACCTGTCCCCTCCCCATCTCCTGTCCCTCCACATCGCCTCTTCCCTCCTCATCTCCTGTCCCCTCCTCAACTCCAGTCCCTCCTAATCTCCTGTCCCTCCACATCTCCTCTCCCTCCTCATCTCCTGTTACTCCTCATATACTCTCCTCGTCATCTCCTGTACCTCCAAATCCCCTGTCGTTTCTCATTTCTTGTCCCTTCTCATCTCCTTTCCCTCCCCATCTCCTTTCTCTCCTCCTCTCCTGTCCATCCTCATCTTCTGACCTTTCTAATCACCTAGCCCCCCTCACCCTGTAACCTCCCATTCTACTCTCTCTCCCCATCTCCTGTCCCTCCCCATCCACTGTCCCTCCCCATTTCCTGTCCATCCTCATCTCCTTTCCCTTCCCCATCATCTCTCCATCCTCATCTCCGTTCCTTTTGCCATCCTCTGTCCATCCTCATTTACTGTCCCCTCCTCATCTTCTGTCCCATTCTCATATCCTGTCCCTCTCAATTTCCTGTCCCGTCCTCATCTCCTGTCCCTCCCAATTTCATGTCCCTCCTCATTGGCTGTCCCTCCTCATCTCCTGTCCCCTCCTCATACTTCGATGCTCCCCATGTAATGTCCCTCCGCATCTCCTCTAACTCCCCATGTCCTATTCCTCCTCATCTCCTTTCCCCCTCATCTCCTGTCCCCTATTCATTCCTGTCCCCTCCCTTTCTCTTATCCCTTCCCATCTCCTGTCCATCCTCCTCTCCTGTCCCTCCCCATCTCCTATCCTTCCTCATCTCCTATCCCTCCTCATCTCCTGTACTCCTCATCTCCTCTCCCCTCCCTATCTCCTGTCCCTCCTCATCACCTATCCCCTATCCATCTCCTGTCCATCCTCATATCCTGTCCCCTCCCCATCTCCTGTCTCCTCCGCATCTCCTGTCTCCTCTGCATCACTTGATTTCTCCAATTTACTGTCCCTCCCCATCTACTGTCTATCCTCTTTTAGTCTCCACTGCCCATCTTTTGTCCGTCCTCATCTGTTCTCCCCCACGTCATCTACTGTCCCCTCCTCATCTCCTGTCCCTCCCCTTGTCCTGTCCGTCCTCATCTCATTTCCCCCTCATCTCCTCTCCGCTCCTCATTCCTGTTCCCTCCCTTTCTATTCTCCTGTCCCATCTCCTGTCCTTCCTCATCTCCTGTCCATTCCTCATCTCATGACCCTCCTCATCCCCTGTTTCTCCTCCTCTCCTGTCCCTCCTCATCTCCAGTCTCCTCCCCATCACCTGTCCCCTCCTTATCTACTGTCCTCCCCATTTCCTGTCCATCCTCATGTGCTGTCCCTTCCCCATCCTCTGTCAATCCTCATCTCCTGTCCTTTCCCTATCCTCTGTCCGTCCTCTTTTCCTGTCCCCTCCTCACTTCTGTCCCATGCTCATATCCTGTCTCTCCCAATTTCCTGTCCCCTCCTCATCTCCTGTCCCTCCTCAATTGCTGTCCCCCTCTTATCTCCTGATCCCCTCCTCATCCCTTGACACTCCCCGTGTCCTTTCTCTCCTCATCTCGTTTCCCCATCATATCCTGTCCCCTCCTCATTCCTGTCCCATCCCTTTCTCTTGTCCCTTCCCATCTCCTGTCCATCCTCTTCGCCTGTCCCTCCTCATTTCCTGTCCCTCCTCATCTCCTGTCTCTCACCATGTCCTGTCCCTACTCATCTCCTTTCCCCCTCATATCCTGTCCCCTACTCTTTCCTGTCCCATCCCTTTCTCTTGTCCCTTCCCCTCTCCTGTCCATCCTTCTCTCCTGTCCCTCCTCATTTCCTGTACGTCCTCATCTCCTCTTCCTCCTCATCCCCCTCCCTCTCTTGTCCATCTTCATCTCCTGTGCCTTCCTCATCCTCTGTCTGTCCTAATCTCCTGTCCCTTCCTCATCTCCTATCCCTTGCAATCTCCTGTCCATCCTTATCTGCTGTCCGCGCCTCATATCCTTTCCCCCTCATCTCCTGTACCCTCCTCATTCCTATCCCATCCTTTTCTCTTGTCCCTTCCCATCTCATGTCCGACCTCATGTCCTGTTTCTCCTCAGATCCTGTCCCCCCTCATCTCCTGATTCTGCTCATATCCTGGCCCTCCTCATCTACAGTCTCCTCCACATCACCTGTCCCCTCCTCATGTACTGTCCCTTACCATCTCTTTTCCACCTTCATCTCCTGTCCCTTCCAAATCCTCTGTCGGTCCTCATCTCCTGTCTCCTCCTCATCTCCTACCCCACCTCATGTCCTGTCCCTCCCTATCTGCTGTCTCTCCACATCTACTTTCCCTCTTCATCTCCTGTCCCCTCCTCATCTCCTGTCCTCCTTATCGGCTGTACACCCACAACTCCTGTCCCTTCTCATCTCCTGTCCCTCCATATCTTCTGTCCCTCCTCCTCTTCCGTCCCTCCTCATCTCCAGTGCCCTCCCCATCTCCAGTTCCTCCCCATTTCCTGTAACTCCTCATCTCCTGTCTCCCCTCATTACAAGTCACTTCTCATCACCACTCCCCTCCTGATCTGCTGTCCCCTCCCCATCTCTTCTCCTTCTCCGTCTCATGTCCCTCCTCATCTCCTGACTTCATCATCTCTTGTTCCTGTCTCTTACGCTTCTCTTGTCCCTCCTCATCCTCTCTAACCTCCCCATAAACTGTCTCTCCCCATCTCCTCTCCCTCATCTTCGCCTGTCCTTCCCCATCTCCTGTCCCTCATCATTTCCTGTCCCTCATCATCTCCTATGCCTAATCGTCTCTTGTTCATCCTCATCCTCTGTTCCTCCCAATCTCCTGTCACCTTCACATCTCCTTTCCCTCCACCTTTCCTGTCCCTCCTCCTCTCCTGTCCCTCCTCATCTCCTGTCCCCTCCTCAACTCCTGCCCTTCCTCATCTCTTCTCCCTCGTAATCTGCTGTTTCTCCTCTTACACTGTCCCTCCTCATCTCCTTTCCCTCCACAACTCCTGTCCTCCCCATTTCCTATCCATCCTCATCTCCTGTCCCTCCTGATCTCCTTTCTCTACTCATCTCCGGTCCCTCCTCATCTCCTGACCTTTCTAATCACCTATCCCTCCTCACCCTCTGTAACCTCCCCATCTCCTCTCTCTCCCCATCTCCTCTCTCTCCCCATCTACTGTCCCGCCCATTTTCTTGTCAATCATCATCCTGGCCCTTCTCCATCCTCTGTCCATCCTCATCTCCTGTCCTATCCCCATCCTACATCCATCCTCATTTTCTGTCCCCTCCTCATCTTCTGTCCCATCCTCATATCCTCTCCCTCCCAATTTCCTTTCTCCTCCTCAACTCCTGTCCCTCCTCATCTGCTGTCCCCTCCTCACCTCCTCATCTCCTTTCCCCTCCTCATCCCATGATCGTCCCCATGTCCTGTCCCTCCTCATCTCCTCTCCTCCCCATGTCCTGTCCCTCCTCATCTCCTTTCTCTCTCATATCCTATCTCCTCATTCCTCTCCCCTCCATTTCTCTTGTCGCTTCCCATCTCCTGTACACCTTCCTCTCCTGTCCCTCCTTATTTCCTGTCCCTCCTCATTACCTGTCACTCCTCATTTCCTCTCCACTCCCTATCTCCTGTCTCTCCTCATCTCCTATCCCCCATCATCTCTTGTCCATCCTCATATCCTATCCCTCCTCATCTCCTGTCCCTCCATGTCTCCTCTCCCTCCTCATCTCCTGTCCCACCTATCCCACCTCATCTGCTGTCTCTCTCCATCTCCTTTCCCTCCTCATCTTCAGTCCCTTCCCATCTCCATCCCTCCTCATCTCCTGTCTCCTCCACAGCACCTGTCCCTCCACATCTCCTGTCTCCTCCCCATCTCCTGTACCTCCTCATCTATTTTCCAACCTCATCTCCTATACTCCTGATTACCATGCACTCTTCATCTCCTCTCCCCTGCCCATCTCCTGTCCCTCCTCATCTCCTTTCCCCTATCCATCTCCTCTCCCTCCTCATATCCTGTCGCAACCCATCTCCTGTCTCCTGCCCATCACCTGGCCCCTCTTCATCTACTATCCTTTCCCTTCTCCTGTCCATTCTCATCTCCTCACCTCTCCCCATCTTTTGTCCATCATCATCTCCTCACTCCTCCTCATCTCCTGTCCTGCCTATGTCTTCTTCCTCCTCATCTCCTCGCCCTCCACATGTCCTGTCCCTCCTCATCTCCTATACAACCTCATGTCCTGTCCCTCCCCATCTGCTGTCTCTTCACATCTGCTTTCCCTCCTCATCTCCTGTCCCCTCCTCATCTCCTGTCCCTCCTCATCTCCTGTCCTCCTCATCTGTTGTCACCCCACAACTCCTGTCACTCCTCATCTCCTGTCGCTCCTCCGCTCCTGCCCCTCCTCCTCTACTGTTCATCCTCATCTACTGTCCGCTGCCCATCTCCTGTCCTTTTCCATCTCATGACCCTCCTCATCTGCTGTCCTTCATCATCTCTTGTTCCTCCTCATCTCCTGTCTCCTATCCCTCCTCACCCTCTGTAAACTCACCATCTCCTGTATCTAACCCTCTCCTCTCCCTCCTCTTCTCCTGTCCCTCCGCATCTCCTATCCCTCATCATCTCCTCTTCCTCCTCATCTCCTGTCCCTCATCATCTCCTGTTCGCCCTCATCCCTGGTCCCTCCCCATCTCCTGTCCCCTCCCTGTCTCCTGAGCCCTCCTCACCTCCTATCCCTGCTAATTTCCTGTCCCCCCATCTCCTGTCCATCGTTATCTACTTTCCCACCTCATCTCCTGACCCATCCCCATCTCCTATCCCTCACTTCCCTTGTCCCTCCCCATCTCCTGTCACCTCCACATCTGCCTTCCCTCCACATCTCCTGGCCCTCCTCATCTCCTCTTCCCTCCTCATCTCCTGTCTCCCCATCTCCTGTCCCTCCTCATCTCCTGTCCCTCCTCATCTCCTTTTTCTCCACATTACCAGTTACTCCTCATGTCTTCTTCCCTCCCCATCTCCTTTCCCTCCTCATCTCCTGTCCCATCCCCATCTCCTGTCCTTAGCAATCTCCTGTCCCTCCTCATCTCCTGTCCTTCATCATCTCTTCATGCTCCTCATCTCCTGTCTACTCTGCTTCTCCTGTACCTCCTCACCCTCTGTAAACTCCCCATATACTGTCCCTCCCCTCTCTTGTCCCACCTCTTCTCCTGTCCTTCCCCATCTCCTGTCCCTCATCATCTCCTGTCCCTCCCCATCTCCTTTCTCTCATCTCTTGTCCCACTTCATCTCCTGAACTTTCTAATCACCTATCCAACCTCACCCTCTGTAACCTCCCCATCTACTCTCTCTCCATCTCCTGTCCCTCCCCATCTACTGTCCTTCCCCATTTCCTGTCCATCCTCACCTCCTGTCCCTTCCACATCCTCTGTTCAACCTCATCTCCTGTCCTTTCGCCATCCTCCGTCCATCCTCATTTCCTGTCCCTCCCTCATCTTCTTTCCCATCCTCATCTCCTGTCCTTCCCAATTTCCTGTCCCTGCTCATCGGGTGTCCCCTCCTCATCTCCTGTCCCCTCCTCATCCCTCGACCCTCCCCATATCCTGTCCATCTTCATGTCCTCTCCCTCCCCATGTCCTGTCCCTCCTCATTCCTTTCCCCCTCATCTCCTGTCTCCTCCTCATTACTGTCCCATCCCTTTCTCTTATCTCTTCCCATCTCCTGTCCTTCCTAATCCCCTGGCCCTCCTCATCTCTCCTCCCTCCTTATCTCTTGTTTCTCCTCATGTCCTTTCCCTCCTCATCTCCTGTCCCACCACTTTTCCTTCCCTCCTCATCTCCTATCCCTCCTCATCTCCTGTACTCCTCATTACCTCTCACTACTCATCTACTCTTCCCTCCCTATCTCCTGCTCTCCTCATCTCCTATCCCCTATCCATCTCCTGTCCATACTCATATCCTGTCCCCTCCCCATCTCCTCTCTCCTCCCCATCAAGTGTCTACTCCATTTTACTGTTCCTCCCCATCTCCTGTCTATCCTCATCTACACACCCCGCCCATCTTTTTTCCGTCCTCATCTCCTCTCCCCCCTCATCTATTGTCCCCTCCTCATCTCCTGTCCCTCCCCTTGTACTGTTCATCCTAATCTCAATTGCCCCTCATCTCCTGTCCCCTCCTCATTCCTGTTCCTTCCCTTTCTCTTCTCCCTTTACGTCTCCTGTCCCTCCTCCTCTTCTGTCCGTCCTCCTTTCCTGTGCCTCCATATCCCCTCTTCCCTCCTCATCTCCTGTCCCTTCCTCATTTCGTGACCTTCCTCATCTCCTGTCCATCCTCATCACCTGTTTCTCCACATAACCTGCCCCTCCTCGTCTACAGTATCCTCCGCATCACCTGTCCCCTCCTCATCTACTGTCCCTCCCCATGTCCTGTACCCTCTTCATCTTCTCTCCCATCCTCATATCCATTCCCTCCCAAATTCTTGTTCCCTCCTCACCTCCTATACCTCCACATCTTCTGTACCTCCACATCTGCTGTCCCCTCCTCATCTCCTGTCCCCTCCTCATCACTGGACTCTCCCCATGTCCTGTCTCTCCTCATCTACTATCCCTCCCCATGTCCTGTCCCTTCCTAATCTCCTGTCCCTCCTCATCTCCTCTCCCTCCTCATCCCCTCTTTCTACTCATCTCCTGTCCCTGCTCATCTCCTGTCCCTCCACATCTCCTGTCCCTCCTCATCTCCTATCCCTCCCCATCTTCTGTATTCCTCATTACTGGTACCTCCTCATCTCCTCTCCCCTCCCTATCTCCTGTGCCTCCTCATCTCCTATCCCCTATCCATCTCCTGTCCATCCTCATATCCTGTCCCCTCCCAATCTCCTCTCTCCTCCACATCACCTGTCTCTTCCAATTTACTGTCCCTCCCCATCTACTGTCTATTCTCATCTACTCTCCACTCCCCATCTTTTGTCAATCCTCACCTCCTCTCCCCCCCTCATCTCCTGCCCCCTCCTCATCTCCTGCCCCTGCCCTTGTCCTGTCCCTCCTCATCTCATTTCCCCCTCATCTCCTGTCCCCTCCTCATTCCTATTCCCTACCTTTCTCTTCTCCCTTCCCATCTCCTGTCCCTCATCCTCTCCTGTCCCTCCTCATCTCGTGTCCCCCATCATCTAGTCTTCCCTCCTCATTTAATGTCTCTCCTCATCTCCTGTTTCTCCTCATCTCCTGTATCTCCTCATCTCCAGTCTCTGCCTCATCTACTGTCCCTTACCATATCTTGTCCATCTTCATCTCCAGTCCGTACCCATCCTCTGTCTGTCCTCATCTTCTTTCCCCTCCTCATTTCCTGTCCCTCCTCATCTCCAGTCCCCTCCCCTACTCCTGTTCCTCCCCATTTCCTGTCACTCCTTATCTCCTCTACTTCCTCATTTCCTGTCCCTCCGATTCTCCTGTCTCTCCTCATTACCAGTCACTCCTCATCTCCACTCCTCTCCCGATCTGCTGTCCCCTCCCCATTTCCTGTCCTTCTCCATCACCTGTTCCTCCTCATCACTTGTCCTTTATCATCTCTAGTACCTCCTTGTCTCCTGTCTCCTCCACTTTTCCTGTCCCTCTTCACACTCTGTAAACTCACCCTCTACTGTATCTCCCCATCTCCTGTCCCTCCCCTTCTCCAGTCCTTCTTAATCCCCTGTCCTTCCCCATGTCCTCTTCCTACTCATCTCTTGTCGCCTCCTCAACTCCTGTCCCTCCTCATATCTTGTCCCTGCTCATCTCCTGTTTCTCTTCATACCCTGTCCCTCCTCATCTCCTGTCCCTACACATCTCCTGTCCATCCCCATCTCCTTTCTCTCCTCATCTCCGGTCCCTCATCATCTCCTGACCTTTCTAATCACCTATCCCTCCTCACCCTCTGTAACCTCCCCATCTACTCTCTCTCCCCATCTACTGTCCCTCCCCATTTCCTGTCCATTCTCATCTCCTGTTCCTTCCCCATCCTCTGTCTGTCCTCATCTCCTGTCCTTTCCCCATCTCTATCTGTCCTCATTTCCTGTCCCCTCCTCATCTTCTGTCCCATCTTCATATCCTGTCCCTCCCAATTTCCTGTCCCTTCCTCATCTCCTATCCCTCCCAATTTCCTGTCCCTCCTCATCTGCTTTTCCCTCCTCAAATCCTGTCCCCTCTTCGTCCCTTGACCATCCACATGTCCTGTGCCTCCTCATCTCCTCTCCCTCCCCATGTCCTGTCCCTCCACATCTCCTTTCAGCCTCATCTCCTATCGCCTCCTCACTCCTGCCCCTGCCTTTCTGTTGTCCCTTCCCAACTCCTGTCCACCCGCCTCTTCTGTCCCTCCTCATCTCTTCTCCCTAGTCTTCTCCTCTCCCTCCTCATATCCTATCCCTACTCAACTCCTCTCCCTCCTCATCTCCTGTCCCTCTACATCTCCTATCCCTCCTCATCTACTATCCCTCCCCATCTCCTTTCCCTCCTCACTTCCTGTTGCTCCTAACCTCCTGTCCCTCCACATTTCCTCCCCTACTTCTCTCCTGTTTCTCCTCATCTCCTTTCCTCCTCATCTCCTGTCCCTGCACATCTCCTGTCCCTCCTCATCTCCTGTACTCCTCATTACCTGTTCCTCGTCATCTCATCTTTCCTCCCTATCTCCTGTTCCTCCTTATCTCCTATTCCTTATCCATCTCCTCTTCATCCTCATATACTGACCATCTCCATCTCCTGTCTCCTCCGCATCACCTGTCTCCTCCAATTTACTGTCCCTCCCCATCTCCTGCCTAACCTCATCTACTCTCCCCTCCCCATTTTTTCCGTTCTCATGTCCTCTCCCCCCTCATCTACAGTCCCCTCCTCATCTCCTGTCCCTCCCCTTGTCCTGTCCCTCCTCATCTCATTTCCCCATCATCTCCTGTCCCCTCCTCATTCCTGTTCCATCCCTTTCCCTTCACCCTTCCCATCTCCTGCCCTCCGCCTCTCCTTTCCAGCCTCTTCTCCTCTTCCCTCCTCATCTCCTGTCCCTTCCTCATCCCGTGACCCTCCTCGTCCCTGGTCCCTCCACATCTCCTGACCTTTCTCATCACCTAACTCTCCTCACCCTCTGTAACCTTCCCATCGACTCTCTCTCCCCATCTCCTGTCCCTCCCCATTTCCTGTCCATCCTCATCTCCTGTCCTTTCCCCATCCTCTGTCCATCCTCATTTCCTGTCCCCTCCTCATCTTCTGTCCCATCCTCATATCCTGTCCCTCCCTATTTCCTGGCCCCTCCTCATCTCCTGTCCCTCCTCATCTGCTGTCCCTTCCTCATTTCCTGGCCCCTCCTCATCCTTTGACCATCCCCATGTCCTGTCTCTCCTCATCTCCTTTCCCCCTGATCTCCTGTCCCCTCTTCATGCCTGCCCCTCCCTTTCTCTTGTCCCTTCCCATCTCCTGTCCATCCTCCTCCCTCTCCTGTCCCTCCTCATTTCCTCTCCCTCCTCATCGCCTCTCCATCTTCATCTCCTGTCCCTCCTCATCTCCTATCCATCCCCATCTCCTTTTCCTCCTCATCTCCTGTCCCTCCACAACTCCTGTCCCTCCCTATCTCCTGTCCCTACTCATCTCTTGTCTCCTCCCCACCTTTGTCCCTCCACATCTCCTGTCCCTCCTCATCTCCTGTACTCCTCATTATCTGTCTCTCCTCTTCTCCTGTTCCCTCCCTATCTCCTGACCCTCCTCATCTCCTACCCACTATCCATCTCCTGTCCATCATCATATCCTCTCCCCTACCCATCTCCTGTCTCCTCCGCATCACTTGTCTCGTCCGATTTATTGTCCCTCACCATCTACTGTCTATCCTCATCTACTCTCCACTGCCCATCTTTTCTCCATCCTCATCTCCTCTCCCTCCTCATCTCCTGTCCCCTCCTCATCTCCTGTCCCTCCCCACGTCCTGTCCCTCCTCATTTCATATCCCCCTCATCTCCTGTCCCCTCCTTTATCCTGTTCCCTACTTTTCTATTGTCCCTTCCCATCTCCTGTCCCTCCTCCTCTCCTGCCCTCCTCATCTCATTTCCCCCTCATCTCCTGTCCCGTCCTTTTTCCTGTTCCCTCCTTTTCTCTTGTCCCTTCCCATCTCCTGTCCCTCTTCCTCTACTGTGCCTCCTGAGCTCCTGACCATGCTCATTTCCTATTCCCTCCTCAACTCCTGTCCCTTCCTCATCTCCTCTCCCTTCTCATCTCCTGTTTCTCCTCATCTATTTCACCTCACATCCTGTCCCTCCTCATCTCCTGTCCCTCCTCATCTCCTGTGCCCCCATCTCTTTCCCTCCTCATCTTCTGTCCATCTTCATCTCTGTCTCTCCACATCTCCTGTCCCTCGCCTGCTCCGGTCCCTCCGCATCTCCTGTGTGCTCCCCATCTCCTGTCCCTCCTCACCTGCTGTCCCTCCTCATCTCCTCTACTCTTGATTACCATGCACTCCTCATCTCCTCTCCCCTGTCCATCACTTGTCCCTCCTCATCTCCTGTCCCCTATCCATCTCCTGTCCCTCCTCATATCCTGTCTCCACCCATCTCCTGTCTCCTCCCCATCACCTGTCCCCTCTTCATCTACTATCCTTCCCCGTCTCCTGTCTATCCTCATCTCTTCTACCCTCCCGTCTATTGTCCATCATCATCTCCTCTCCCCTTCTCTCCTCCAGACCCCTCCTCATCTCTGTCCCTCCCTATGTCATCTCCCTCCCCAACTCCTTGCCCTCCACATGTCTTGTCCCTCCTCATCTCCTGTCCCTCTGCATCTCTTGTTCGTCCTAATTCCCTGTCTATCCCCATCTCCTGTCCCTCCTCCTCTCCTATCCCACCTCATGTCCTCTCCCTCCCCATCTGCTGTCTCTCCACATCGACTTTCCCTCCTCATCTCCTGTCCCCTCTTCATCTACTGTCCCTCCTCCTCTGTTGTCCCCCCACAAATTCTGTCCCTCCTCATCTCCAGTCCCTCCATATCTCCTGTCCCTCCTCCTCTCCAGCCCATCTCCTCTCATGTCCCTCCTCCTCTTCTATCACTCCTCACCTCCTGTCCCCTCCCCTTCTCCTGTTCCACCCCATGTCATGTCACTCTTTATCTCCTGTGCCTCCTCATTTCCTGTCCCTCTGCATCTCCTGTCTCTCCTCATTACCAGTCACTCCTCATCAGCACTCCCCTCCCGATCTCCTGTCCTCTCCCCATCTCCTCTCCTTTTCTATCTCATGTCTCTCCTCATCTGCTGTCCTTCATCATCTCTTGTTCCTCCTCATCTCCTGTCTCCTCTGCTTCTCCTGTCCGTCCTTACCCTCTGTAAATTCACCATCTACTGTATCTCCCCATCTCCTGTCCCTCCTCTTCTCCTGTCCCTCTCCATCTCCTGTCCCTCATAATTTCCTCTTCTTCCTCATGTCCTGTCCCTCATCATCTCTTGTTCATCCTCATCCCCGGTCCCTCCACATGTCCTGTCCCCTCCCCGTCTCCTGATTCGTCCTCATCTCCTATCCCTGCTAGTGTCCTCACCCCCATCTCCTGTCAATCCTCAACTACTTTCCAACCTAATATCCTGACCAATCCCCATCTCCTGTCCTCTCCCCATCTCTAATCATCCCGCACCTTCATCCCTCTTCGTCTCCTGTTCCTCCTCATCTTCTGTCCCCTCTCCATCTCCTGTCCCTCCTCAACTCCTGAACCTCTTCATCTCCTGTCCTTCCCGATCTACTTTCTCTCCTCATCTACTGTCCCTCCTCATCTCCTGTCCCTCCTCTTCTCCTGTCCCTGCACATCTCCTGTCCCTCCCCATCCCCTTCACTCATCATCTCCTGTCTCCTCCCCATCTCCTGTCCCTCCACATATCCTGTCCCACCTCATCTCCTCTACTCCTCATTACCTGTCACTCCTCATCTCCTATCCCCTCCCTATCTCCTGTCCCTCCTCATCTCCTATCCCCTATCCATCTCCTGTCCATCCTAATATCCTGTCCCCTCCCCATCTCCTTTCTCCGCATCACCTTTATCTTCCAATTTACTGTCCCTCCCCATCTCCTGTCTATCAACATCTACTCTCCCCTCCCCATCTTTTGTCCGTCCTCATCTCTCCCCCCCTCAACTCCTGTCCCCTCCTCATCTCTCCCTCACCTTGTCCTGTCCCTACTCATCTCATTTCCCCCTCATCTCATGGCCCCTCCTCATTTCGGTCCCCCAATTCTCTTCTTCCGTCCCATCTCCTGTCCGTCCTCCTTTCCTGTCCCTCCTCCTCACCTGTCCACACTCATATACTCTTCCCTCCTCATTTCCTGTCCCTTCCTCATCTCGTGACCCTTCTAATCACCTGTGCCTCCTCATTTCCTGTCCCTTCCCATCTCCTGTCCCTCCTCATCTCCAGTCTCCACCTCATCTCCTGTCTCTCCTCATCACCTGTCCCGCCCCATCTCCTATTCCGTCCCCAACTCCTGTTTCCTACCAATCTGCTATCCCTCCCCCACTCATGTCCCTGCACTAACTCTTGTCCCACCCCATCTCCTGTACTGCTCCATCTCCTGTCCCTTCTCATCTTCTGTCCCCTCCCCATCTCCTATTCCCTCCTCATTTCCTGTCCTAACCTCATCTCTTGTCCCTCCCCATGTCCTGTTCTTTCTCATCTCTTCTCCCTCCTCATGTCCTGTCCCTCCATTTCTCCTGCCCCTCCCATCTCCTGTACCCTCCGCATCACCTGTCCCTCCCCATCTACTGTCCCCTCCGCAATTCCTGTCCCTTCTCATCTGCTGTCCCCCCTCATCTCCTCTTCCTCTCCTTCTCCTGTCCCTACTCGTCTCCTGTCCCTCCCCGAGTCCAGCCCCTCCTCATCGAAACTCACTCCCAATATCCTGACCGCCTTCATCTCCTGTCCCCCCTTATCACCTGTCCCCTCATCATTCCATTCACCTGCCTTTCTCTTCAACCTCCCCATCTCCTGACCATCCTCATTTCCTGTCCTTCCACATTTGCTGTCTTTCCTCATCTCGTGTCTCCTCCCCATCTCCTTTCCCTCCACATCTACTGTCCCTCCTCGTCTCCTGTCTTTCCACATCTCTTATTCCCTATTCATATCCTGTTCTATTCTCATCTCGTAAAATTCCCCATCTCCTTTACCTCCTCATCTCCGGTCCCCCCTCATCCCTGTCCCTCCACATGTCCTTTCCCTCCCCATCTTCTCTCCCTCCTCATCTCGTGTCTACTCCACATCTCCTGCACCTCCTCATCTCTTGTACTCTTCATTAGCTGTCACTACTCATCTCCTCTCCCCTCCCTATCTCTTCTCCCTCCTCATCTCCTATCCCCTATCCATCTCCTGTACATCCTCATATCCTGTCCCCTCCCCATCTCCTGTCTCTTCCGCATCACTTGTCTCCTGCAATTTACTGTCCCTCCCCATATCCTCTCTATCCTCATCTACTCTCCACTCCTCATCTTTTGTCTGTCCTCAACTCCTCTCCCCCCCCGCATCTCCTGTCCCCTCCTCATCTCCTTTCCCTCCAAATCTGTCTCTCCTCATCTCAGTTCCCCATCTTCTGTCCCCTCCTCATTCCTGTTCCCTCCCTTTCTCTTATCCCTTCCCATCTCCTGTCCCTCCTCATCTCCTGTCCCTTCCTCATCTCTGGACCCTCCTCATCTCCTGTCCCTCCTCATGTCCTGTTCCCTCTCATATCCTGTTCCTCCTCATCTCCAGTCTTCTCCACATCACCTGTCTCCTCCTCATCTACGGTCCCTCCCCATTTCCTTCCATCCTCATCTCCAGTCCCTTCCCCTCCTCTGTCCATACTCATCTGCTATCCTTTCCCTATACTCTGTCCATCCTCATTTCCTGTTCCCTCCTCATCTTCTGTCCCATCCTCATATCCTTTCCCGCCCAATTTCCTGTCCCCTCCTCATCTGCTGTCCCTCCCAATTTCCTGTCCCCTCCTCATCTGCTGTCCCGTCCTCATCTCCTGTCCCCTCCTCATCCCTTGACCCTCCCCATGTCCCGTCCCTTCTCATCTCCTTTCCCTCACCATGTCCGGTCCCTCTTCATCTCCTTTCCCCCTCATCTCCTGTCCACTCTTCCTTCCTGTCCCCACGCTTCCTCTAGTCCCTTCCCATTTCCTGCCCATCCTCCTCTCCTGTCCCTCCTCATCTCCTGTCCCTCCTCCTCTCCTGTCCCTCCTCATCTCCTCTCACTCCTCATCTCCTGTTTCACCTAATATCCTGTCGCTCCACAACTCCTGTCCCTCCTCATCTCCTATCCCTCACCATCTCCTTTCCCTTCCCATCTCCTGTCCCTCCTCATCACCTGTCCCTCCACATCTCCTGTCCCTCCCCATCTCCTGTCCCTCCACATCACCTGTCTCCTCCCTTCTCCTTCCCTCCATATCCCCTGTCCGAACTCCTCTCCTGTTCCTCATCCTCTTCTGTGCCCCCTCCTCTCCAGTCCCTTCCATGTCTCCTGTTCCTCCCCATTCCCTTTCCCTCCTCATCTCCTCTCCCTCCCCATGTCCTATCCCTTCTCATCTCCTGCCATCCTCATCTCCTGTCCCCCTCATCTCCTGTCCCCTCCTCATTCCTGTGCCCTCTCTTCTCTTCTCCCTCCCCATCTCCTGTCACTCCTCATGTCTTCTCCCCTCCCTAGCTCCTTTCCCTCCTCCTCTCCTTTCCCCTATCCATCTCCTATTCATCCTCATATCCTGTCCCTTTCCCATCTCCTGGCTCCTCCGCTTCACCTGTCTCCTCCAATTCACTGTCCTTCCCCACCTCGTGTCTATCCTCATCTACACTCAACTCCCCATCTTTTATTCGTCCTCATCTCCTCTTCCCCCGCTCATCTACTGTCCCCTCCTCATCTCTTGTCCCTTCCGATCTCCTGTCCCTCCTCCTCTCCTGTCCCACCTCATCTCCTGTCCCTTCCTCACCTCATGATCCTCTTCATCTCCTGTCCTCCTCATCTCCTGTTTCTCCTCATATGAAGTCCCTCCTCATCTCCAATCTCCTTCGCATCACCTGTCCCCTCCTCATCTCTGTCCCTCCCCATTTCCTGTCCATCCTTATCTCCTGTCCCTTCCCCATTCTGTGTCCATCCTCATCTACTGTGGCTTCCCTATCCTCTGTCCGTCCTCATTTCCTGTCTTCTCCTCATCTTCTGTCCCATTCTCATATCGTGTTCCTCGCAAATTCCTGAACCCTCCTCATCTCCTGTCCCTCCCAATTTCTTGCCCATCCTCAACTGCTGTCCCCTCCTCATCTCCTGTCCCTCCTCATCTCATGTCCCTTCCTAATATCCTGTCCCTCTTCATCACTTATCCCTCCTCTTCTCCTGTTGCTCCTCGTATCCTGCCCCTCCTCATCTTCTGTCCCAACACATCTCCTCTTCCTCCACATCTCCTATCCCTCCTCATCTCCTGTACTCCTAATTACCTGTCACTCCTCATTTCCACTCCCCTCCTTGCTCCTGTCCCTCCTCATCTCCTATCACATGTCCATCTCCTGTCCATGCTCATACTCTTTCCCCTCCCCATCTCCTCTCTCCTCTGCATCACCTGTCTTCTCCAATTTACTCTCCCTCCTCATCTCCTCTTTAACCTCATATCCTGTCCCTCCTCATCTCCACTCTTCTCCGCATCACCTGTCCCCTCCTCATCTGCTGTCCCTCCCCATTTCCTATCCATCCTCATCTCCTGTCCCTTCCCCTCCTCTGTCTGTCCTCATCTCCTCTCTTTCCCTATACTCTGTCCATCCTCATTTCCTGTTCCGTCCTCATCTTCTGTCCCATCCTCATATCCTTTCCCGTGCAATTTCCTGTCCACTCCTCATCTGCTGTCCCTCCCAGTTTCCTGTCCTTCCTCAGCTGTTGTGCTGTCCTCATTTCCTGTCCCCTCCTCATCCCGTGACCCTCCCCATGTTCTGTCCCACCTCATCTCCTCTCCCTCACAATGACCTGTCCCTCCTCACATCCTTTCCCCCTTATATCCTGTCCCCTCCTCATTCCTGTCCCATCCCTTTCTCTTCTCCCTTCCCATCTCCTGTCCATCCTCCTCTCCTGTCCATCCTCATTTCCTGTCCCTCCTCATCTCCTCTCCCTCCTCATCTCCTGTCCCTCCTCATCTCCTCTCCCTCCGCAACTCCTCTCACTCCTCATCTCCTGTTTCTCCTCATAGCCTGTCTGCCCACATCTCCTGTCCCTCCTCATCTACTGTCCCTCCTCTTTTCCTGTCCCTCCCCATCTCCTGTCCCTCCACATCACCTATCTCTTCCCCATCTCCTTCCCCCCACATCTCCTGTTTCTCCTAATCTCCTGTACTCCTCATTACCTGTCACTCCTCATCTCCTCTCCCCTCCCTAACTCCTGTCCCTCCTCCTCTTCTATCTCGATCCATCCCTGTCCATCCTCATGTCCTGTCCCCTCCCCATCTCCTGTCTCCTCCCCATCACCTGTCTCCTCCAATTTACTGTCCCTCTCCATCTACTGTCTATCCTCATCTACTCTCCACTCCCCATCTTTTCTCCATCCTTATCCCCTCTCCCTCCCCTTATCTCCTGTCCCCTCCTCATCTCCTGTCCCTCCCCTTGTCCTGTCCCTCCTCATCACATTTCCCCCTCATCTCCTGTCCCCTCCTCATTGCTGTTCCCTCCTTTCTCTTATCCCTTCCCATCACCTGTCCCTCCTCCTCTCCTGTCCCTCTTCATCTCCTGGCCCCCTCATCCAGTGTTACCTCCTCATTTCCTGTACCTCCTCATCTCCTGTTTCTCCTCATATCCTGTCCCTCCTCATCTCCAATCTCCTCCGCATCACCTGTCCCTTCCTCATCTTCTGTCCCGTACCATCCCTTGTCCATCGTCATCTCCTGTCCCTTCCCCATCCTCTGTCTGTCCTCATCTCCTGTCCCCTCCTCATCTCCTATCCCACCGCATGTCTTGTCCCTGCCCATCTGCTGTCTTTCCCCATCTACTTTCCCTCCTCATCTCCTGTCCCCTCCTCTTCTCCTGTCCCTCCTCATCTCCTGACCTCCTCATCTGCTGTCATCTCACAATTCCAGTCCCTTTTCATCTCCTGTCCCTCCATATCTCCTGTCCCTCCTCCTCTTCCGAATCTTCTCATCTCAAGTCCCCTCCCCTTCTCCTGTTCCTCCCCATTTCCTGTCACTCCTCATCTCCTGTGCCTCCCCATTTCCTGTCCCTCTGATTCTTCTGTCTCTCCTCATTACCAGTCACTCCTCACCTCCACTCCTCTCCCCACCTGCTGTACCTTCCCCATCTCCTGTCCTTCTCCATCTCCTGTCCCTCCTCCTCTCCTGACCTTCATCAACTCTTTTCCTCCCCATCTCCTGTCTCCTCCGCGTCTCCTGTCCCTCCTCACCCTCTGTAAACTCACCATCTACTGTATCTCCCCCTCTCCTGTCCCTCCTCTTCTCCTGTCCATCCCCATCTCCTGTCCCTCATCATCTCCTCTTCCCTCTTCATCTCCTGTCCCCTCCTCCACTCCTGTCCCTCCTCATCTCCTCTCACTCGTCACCTCCTGTTTCTCCTCATATCCTGTCCTTCCTCATCTCCTGTCTCTCCTCATCTCCTGTCCCCTCCTCCTATCCTGTCCCTCCCTATGTCTTGTCCCTTCGCATCTCCTCTGCCTCCCCATGTCCTGTCCATCCTCATATCCTGTCCCTCCTAATTTCCTGTCTCCTCCACATCACTTGTTTCCTCCTCATCTCCTGTCCCTCCCACTATCTTGTCCTTTCACATCTCCTCTTCCCTCCTCATGTCCTGTCACTACCTAATCTCCTGTCATTCCTCATCTTCTGTCCCTCCTCATCTAATTTCCCTCCTCATTTCCTGACCCCTCCGCGGGTCCTGTTCCTCCCCAACTCCTGTCCCTCCTCATCTCCAGTCTCCTCCCCATCTCCTTTCCCTCCTCTTCTACTGTCCCTCATCATCATTTGTCCATCCTCATTGACTATCACTACTCATCTCCACTCCCCTCCACATCACCTGTCCCTCCATATATCCTATCCCCTCCTCCTTCCTGTGCCCACCACTTGTCCTGTCCCTCATAATCTACTTTCCGTCCTTATGTACTGTCCATCCTCATCTCCTGTCTTTCCACATCTCTTATTCAATCCTCATATCCTGTCCCATTCTCATCTCCTGAGACTCCCCATCTCCTTTCCCTCCTCATCTCCTGTCCCCCTCATCCCCTGTCACTCCACATCTCCTGTCCATACCCATCTTCTCTCCCTCCTCATCTCCTGTCTACTCCCCATCTCTTGTCTCTCCACATCTCCTGTACCTCCTCATCTCCTGTACCTCCTTATCTCCTGTACTCTTCATTCCCTGTCACTTCTCATCTCCTCTCCCCTCCCTATCTACTGTCCCTCCTCATCTCTTATCCCCTATCCGTCTCCTGTACATCCTCATATCCTGTCCCCTCCCCATATCTTGTCTCCTCCGCATCACTTGTCTACTCCAATTTACTGTCCCTCCCCATCTCTCTCTCCTCATCTACTCTCCACTCCCTATCTTTTGTCTGTCCTCAACTCCTCTCCCCCCTCATCTCCTGTCACCTCCTCATTTCCTGTCCCTCCCCTTGTCCTGTCCCTCCTCATCTCATTTCCCCCTCATCTCCTCTCCTCTCCTGATTGCTGTTCCCTGTCATTCAATTGTCCCTTACCAACTTCCGTCCCTCCTCATCTTTGGTCCCTCCTCATCTCCGGTCCTTCCACATCTCCTCTCCCTCCTCATCTTCTGTCCATCCACATCTCTGTCCCTCCTCATCTCCTGTCCCTCCTATCTCCTGTGTCTCCCCATCTCCTGTCCCTCCCCATCTCCTCTTCCTCCTCATCTCCTGTCTCCTCCCCATCTCTTCTCCCTCCAAATCTCCTGTCTCCTCCAATTTACTGTCCCTCCCCATCTCCTGTCTATCCTCATCTGCTCTCTCCTCCCCATCATTTGTCCTGCTCATCTCCTCTCCCCCCCCCTTATCTCCTGTCTCCTCCTCATTCCTGTCCCCACCCTTTCCCTTGTCCCTTTCCATCTCCTGTCCATCCTCCTCTCCTGTCCCTCCTCATCTCCTGACCCTTCCTAATATCCTATCCTTCCTCATCTCCTCTCCCGCCTCATCTCTGTTGCTCCTCATATCCTGTCCCTCCCCTATCCTCTCCCTCCTCATCTCCTTTCCCCCTCATCTCCTGTCCCCTCCTCATTCCTGTCCCCACCCTTTCTCTAGTCCCTTCCCATCTCCTGCCCATCCTACTCTCCTGTCCCTCCTCATCTCCTGTCCCTTCCTAATATCCTGTCCCTCATCTCTTCTCCCCCCTCATCTCCTGTTGCTCCTCATATCCTACCCCACTCATGTCTTGTCCCGCCACATCTCCTGTCCCTCCTCATTTCTTCTCGCTCCTCATCTCCTCTACTCCTCATTACCTGTCACTAATCATCTCCACTCCCCTCCTTGTCCCTGTTCCTCCTCATCTCCTATCCCCTGTCCATCTCCTGTCCATCCCCATAGTCTGTCCCCTCCCCATCTCGTTTCTCCTCCGCATCACCTGTCTTCTCCAATTTACTGTCCCTCCCTATCTCCGGTCTATCCTCATCGACAGTCCCCTCCCCATCTTTTGTCCGTTCTCATCTTCTCTCCGCCCCTCATCTACTGTCCCCTCCTCATCTGCTGTCCCTTCCCTCGTCCTGTCCCTCCTCATCTCAGTTCCCCCTCATCTCCTGTCCCCTCCTCATTCCTGTTCCCTCCCTTTCTCTTATCCATTCCCATCTCCTGTCCCTCCTCATCTCCTGTCCCTTCCTCATCTCTTGACCCTTCTCATCTCCTGTCCCTCCTCATTTCCTGTTCCCCCTCATATCCTGTCCCTCCTCATCTCCAGTCTTCTCCGCATCACCTGTCTCCTCCTCATCTACTGTCCCTCCTCGTTTCCTGTCCATCCTCATCTCCTGTCCCTTCCCCTCCTCTGTCCGTCCTCATCTCCTCTCCTTTCCCAATACTCTGTCCGTCCTCATTTCCTGTTTCCTCCTCATCTTCTGTCCCATCCTCATATCCTTTCCTGCCCAATTTCCGGTCCCCTCCTCATCTGCTGTCCCTCCCAATTTCCTGTCCCTCCTCATCTGCTGTCCCGTCCTCATCTCCTGTCCCCTCCTCATCCCTTCACCCTCCCCATGTCCTGTCCCTCCTCATCCCCTCTCCCTCACCATGTCCTGTCCCCCTCATCTCCTGTCCCCTCCTCATTCCTGTCTCCACACTTTCTCTAGTCCCATCCTATCTCCTGTCCATCCTCCTCTCCTGTCCCTCCTCATCTCCTATCCCTCACCATCTCCTTTACCTTCCCATCTCCTGTCCCTCCTCATCTCCTGTCCCTCCCCATCTCCTTTCCCTTTCCATCTCCTGTCCCAACTCCTCTTCTGTCCCTCCTCCTTTTCTGTGCCTCCTCATCTCCTGTCTCTTCCTTGTCTCCTGTTCCTCCCGGTGTCCTTTCCCTCCTCATCTCTTCTCCCTCCCCATGTCCTATCCCTTCTTACTCCTGCACTCCTCATCTACTTTCACCCTAATCTCCTGTCCCCTCCTCAGTCCTGTGCTCTCCCTTCTCTTCTCCCTCCCCATCTCCTGTCACTCCTCATCTCCTCTCCCCGCCCTAACTCCTGTCCCTCCTCCTCTCCTATCCCCTATCCATCTCCTGTCCATCCTCATATCCTGTCCCTTCCCCATCTCCTGTCTCCTCGGCATCACCTATCTCCTCCAATTCACTGTCCCTCCCCATCTCCTGTCTATCCTCATCAATACTCACCTCCCCGTCTTTTATCCGTCCTCATCTCCTCTCCCCCCACTCATCTACTCTCCACTCCTCACCTCCTATTCCTCCCCTTGTCCTATCCGTCCTCGTCTCAATTCCCTCTCATCTCCTGTCCCCTCCTCATTCCTCTTCCCTCCCTTTCTCTTGTCCCTTCCCATCTCCTGTCCCTCCTCCTGCCCTGTCCCTCACCATCTCCGGTCCCTTCCTCATCTCATGAACCTCCTCATCTCCTGTCCCTCCTCATCTCCTGTTTCTCCTCATACCAACTCCCTCTTCATCTCCAGTCTCCTCCGCATCACCTGTCCCCTCCTCATCTCTATACCCCCCATTTCCTGTCCATCCTCATCTCCTTTCCCTTCCTAATATCCTATCCTTCTTCATCTCCTCTCCCTCCTTATCGCCTGTTGCTCCTCATATCCTGTCCCTCCCCATCTACTGTCCCTTCACATCTCCTGTCCCTAGTCATCTCCTATCCCTACCCTTTTACTTTCGCTCCTCATTAGCTGTCCCTTCTCATCTCCTGTCCCACCACATCTCCTGTCCTACCCCATGTCCTGTCTGTCCTCATCTCCTGTCCCTCCTCATCTAATGTACTCCTCATTACCTGTCACTCCTCACCTCCCCCCTCCCTAACTCCTGTCCCTCCTCATCTCCTATCCCCTATCCAACTCCTGTACATCCTTATATCCTGTCTCCTCCCCATCTCCTGCCTACTCCCCATCACCTGTCTCCTCCAATTTACTGTCCATCCCCATCTACTGTCTATCCTCATCTACTCTCCAATCCCCATCTTTTCTCCTTCCTCATCTCCTCTCCCCTCTCATCTATTGTCCCCTCCTCATCTCCTGTCCTTCCCCGTGTCCTGTCCCTCCTCATCTCATTTCCCCCTCATCTCCTGTCCCCTCCTCATTCCTGTTCCCTCCCTGTCTATTCTCCCTTCCCAACTCCTGTCCCTCCTCATCTCCTGTCCATACCTCATCTCGTGACCCTCCTCATCTCCTGAAACTCCTCCTCTCCTGTTTCTCCTCCTCTCCTGTCCCTCCTCATCTCCAGTCTCCTGTTGTCTTGTCCCTTCCCATCTCCTGTCCCTCCTCCTTGCTTGTCCCTCCTCATCTCCTGTCCCCTCTCATCTCCTATTCCCTCCTCCTCTCCTGTCCCTCCTCATCTCCTGTTTCTCCTCATATCTTTTCCCTCCTCATCTCCAGTCTCCTCGTCATCACCAGTCCCGTCCTCATCTACTGTCCCTTACCATCTCTTGTCCATCTTCAAATCCTGTCCCTTCCCCATCCTCTGTCCGTCCTAATCTCCTGTCCACTCCTCATCGCCTATGCCCCCTCATGTCCTGTCCCTCCCGATGTGCTGTCTCTCCCCATCTCCTTTCCCTCCTCATCTACTGTCCCTCCTCATCATTTGCCCCTCCTCATTAACTATCACTACTCATCTCCACTCCCCTCCCCATCACCTGTCCCTCCATATATCCTGTCCCCTCCTCATTCCTGTCCCCACCACTTTTCCATTCCCTCCCAAACTCCTGTCCCTCCACATCTCCTGTCCCTCCCCATCTTCTCTCCCTCATCCCCTCTTGTCTTCTCCTCATCTCCTGTCCCTCCACATCTCCTGTACCTCGTCATCTCCTGTACTCTTCATTCCCTCTCACCTCTCATCTCCTCTCCCCTCCATATCTCCTGTCCCTCCTCATCTCCTATCCCCTTTCCAACTCCTGTACATCCTCATATCCTGTCCCCTCCTCATCTCCTGTCTCCTCCCCATCTCTTTTCCATCCTCCTCTACTGTCCCTCCTCATCATTTGTCCCTCCTCATTAACTATCACTACTCATCTCCACTCCCCTCCCTATCACCTGTCCCTCCATATATCCTGTCCCCTCCTCATGTCTATCCGCACCACTTGTCCTGTCCCTCCTAATCTACTGTCCTTCCTCATCTCCTGTGTCTCCACATCACTTATTCCCTCCTAATATCCTGTCCCAAACTCATCTCCTGAAACTCCCCATCGCCTTTTCCTCCTCATCTCCTGTCCCCCCTCATCCCCTGTCCCTCCACATCTCCTGTCCCTCCCCATCTTCTCTGCCTCCTCATCTCCTGTCTACTTCCCATCTCCTGTCCCTCCACATCTCCTGTACCTCCTCATCTGCTGTACTCTTCATTCCCTGTCACTCCTCATCTCCTCTCCCCTCCCTATATCCTATCACTCCTCATCTCCTATCCCCTATCCATCTCCTGTACATCCTCATATCCTGTCCCCTCCCCATCTCCTGTCTCCTCCGCATCACCTGTCTCCTCCAATTTTCTGTCCCTCCCCATCTCCTCTCTATCCTCATCTACTCTCCACTCCCCATCTTTGGTCGGTCCTCAACTCCTTTCCCTCCTCATCACCTGTCCCCTCCTCATCTCCTGTCCCTCCTCTTTTCCTGTCCCTTCTCATCTCATTTACCCCTCATCTCCTGTCCCCTCCTGATTCCTGTTCCATCCCTTTCAATTGTCCCTTTCCATCTCCTGTCCCTCCTCATCTTCGATCCCACCTCATCTCTGGTCCCTCCACATCTCCTGTCCCTCCTCATCTTCTATCCATCCACATCTCTGTCCCAACTCATCTGTCGCTTCTATCACCTGTCTCTCCCCATCTCCTCTCCCTCCCCATCTCCTCTCCCTCCTCATCTCCTGTCACCTCCCCATCTCTTCTCCCTCCAAATCTCCTGTCCCTCCTCATTTCCTGTAGTCCTCATTACCTGTCACTCCTCATCTCCTAACCCCTCCCTATCTCCTGTCCCTCCTCATCTCCTATCCCCTATCCATCTCCTGTCCATCCTCATATCCTCTCCCCTCCCCATCTCCTGTCTGCTCTGCATCATCTGTCTCCTTCAATTTACTGTCCCTCCCCATCTACTGTCTATCCTCATCTACTCTCTCCTACCCATCTTTGTCTGGCTCATCTCCTCTCCCCTCTTTTATCTCCTGTCCCCTCATCATTCCTGTCCCCACCCTTTCTCTTGTCCCTTTCCATCTCCTGTCCATGCTCCTCTCCTGTTGCTCCTCATCTCCTGTCCCTCCTCATCTTTTGTCCCTTCCTAATATCCTATCCTTCCTCATCTCCTCTCCCTCCTCATCTCCTTTTGCTCCTCATATCCTGCCCCTCCTCCTCTTCTGTCCCACCACATCTCCTGTCCCTCAACATCTCCTATCCCTCCTCATCTCCTGTACACCTCATTACCTGTCACTCCTCATCTCCACTCATGTCCTTGTTCCTGTCCGTCCTCATCTCCTATCCCATGTCCATCTCATGTCCATCCTCATATTGTGGACCCTCCCCATCTCCTGTCTCCTCCCCATCACCTGTATTCTCCAATTTACTGTCCCTCCCCATCTCCTGTCTATCCTCATCTACACTCCCCTCCCCATCTTTTGTCCGTTCTCATCTTCTCTCCACCCCTCATCTACTGTCCCCTCCTCATCTCCTGTCCCATCCATTGTCCTGTCCCTCCTCATCTCATTTCCCCTCATCTCCTGTCCCCTCCTCATTCCTGTTCCCTCCCTTTTCTAATCCCTTCCCATCTCCTTTCCCTCCTCATCTCCGGTCCCTTCTCCATCTCTTGATCCTCCTCATCTCCTGTCCCTCCTCATCTCCTGTTTCTCCTCATATCCTGTCCCTCCCCATTCCCAGTTTCCTCCGCATCACCTGTCCCCTCCTCATCTGCTGTCCCTCCCCATTTCCTATCCATCCTCATCCTCTGTCCCTTCCCCTCTTCTGTCCATCCTCATCTCCTGTCCCTCCACTTGTCCTGTCCCTCCTCATCTCATTTCACACTCATCTCCTGTCCCTCCTCATTCCTGTTCTCTCCTTTCTTTTATCCCTTCCCATCTCCTGTCCCTCCTCCTCTCCTGTCCCTCCTCATCTCCTGTCCCCCCTCATCTCCTCTTCCCTCCTACTCTCCTGTCCCCCCTCATCTCCTGCTTCTCCTCATATCCCTGGCCGTCCTCATCTCCAATCTCCTCCGCATCAACTGTCCCCTCCTTATCTACTGTCCGTTACCATCTCTTGTCCATCTTCATCTCCTGTCCCTTCCCCATCGTCGGTCCGTCCTCATCTCCTGTCCTCTCCTCATCTCCTATCCCTTCCAATATCCTTTCCGTCCTTATCTGCTGTCCGTTCCTCATCTCCTGACCCTCCCTATGTCTTATTCCTCTGCATCTCCTCGCCCTCTCCATGTCCTGTTCCTTCTCGTCTCCTGCCTCCACTTCTCCTGTCCCCCTCATCTCCTGCCCCTCCCCATTCCTGTGCCTTCCCTTTCTCTTTTCCCTCCCCATCTACTGTCAGTCCTCTAATGACCTCCTGAGATCCTATCCATGCTCATTTCCTCTTCCCTCCTCATTTCCAGTCCCTTCCTCATCTCCTGTCCCTCACTATCTGTTTCACCTCACATCCTGTCCCTCCTCATCTCCTGCCCTCCTCTTCACCTGTCCATCCATATCTCCTGTCCCTCCTCATCTCCTGTCCCACCCATCTCCCTTCGGTCCTCATCTTCTGTCCATCCTCATCTCTGACCCTGCACATCTCCTGTCCCTCCCCATTTCCTGTCCCTTCATATCTCCTGTCTCCTTCCCATCTCCTGTCCCTCCTCATTTGCTGTCCCTCCTCATCACCTCTACTCATGATTATCATGCACTCCTCATCTCCTCTCCCCTGCCCATCTCTTGTCCCCCCTCATCTCCTGTCCCTATCCATCTCCTGTCCCGCCTCATATCCTGTCCCCTCCCCATCTCCTGTCTCATCTCCTTTCCCCTCTTATCTCCTATTCCTTCCTCATCTCCTCTACCTCCTCATCTCCTGTTTCTCCTCATATCTTGTCCCTCCTCATATCCAATCTCTTCTGCATCACCTGTCCCCTCCTCATCTACTGTCCCTTACCATCTCTTGTCCATCTCAACTCCTGTCCCTTCCCCATCCCCTGTGTGTCCTAATCTCCTGTCCCATCCTCATCTCCTAACCCTCCTCATGTCCTGTCCCTCCCCATCTACTATCTCTCCACATTTACTTTCCCTCCTCATCCCCTGCCCCTCTTCGTCTCGTGTCCCTCCTCATCTCCTGTCCTCCTCATCCGCTGTCCCCCCACAACACCTCTCCCTCCTCATCTCCTGTCCCTCCATATCTCCTGTCCTCCTCCTCTCCTGTCCCTTGTCATCTTCTGTCCTTCCTCGTCTCCAGTACCCTCCCCGTCTCCTGTTCCTACCCATTTTCTGTCACTCATCTCCTGTTCCTCCACATTCACTGTCCCTCCGCATCTCCTGTCTCTCCTCATTACCAGGCACTCCCAATCTCCTTGCCCTCCTCAGTACCTATCCATGCCCCTTCTCCTGTCCTTCCCCATCTCCTGTCCCTCCTCATCTCCTGTTCTTCATCATCTCTTCATGCACCTCATCTCCTGTCTCCTTGGCTTCTCCTGGCCCTCCTAACCCTCTGTAAACACATCATCTACTGTATCTCCCCCTCTCCTGTTCCTCCTCTTCTCCTGTTCCTCCCCATCTCCTCTCCCTCATCATCTCCTCTTCCTCCTCATTTCCTGTCCCTCATCATTTCCTGTTCATCCTCATCTCTGGTCCCTCCCCATCTCCTGTCCCCTCCTCATCGCCTATCCCTGCTAGTGTCCAGTCCCCCCATCTCCTGTCCATTCTCATCTATTTTTCCTCCTCATCTCCTGACCCATCCTTATCTCCTGTCCCTCCCCATGTCGTGTCCCTACCCATCTCCTGTCACCTCCACATCTACTTTCCTCCACCTGTCCTGACCCTTCCCATCTCCTGACCCTCCTCATCTCCTCTTCCCTCTTCATCTACCATCCCCTCCTCAACTCCTGTCCCTCTCATCTCCTCTTTCTTTACATTTCCAGTTACTCCTCATCTCTTCTCCCCTCCCCATCTCCAGTCCCCTGCTCATTCCTGCCCCTCCCTTTCTCTTATCGCTTCCCATCTCCTGTCCATCCTCTTCTCCTGTCCCTCCGCATCTCCTGTCCCTCCACATCTCCTGTCCCTCCTCACTCCTATCCCTCCTCATCTCCTTTACTCCTCCTTACCTGTCAATCCTCATCTCCTCTCCCCTCCCTATCTCCTGTACATCCTCATCACCTATCCCCTATCCATCTCCTGTCCATCCTCATATCCTGTCCCATCCCCATCTCCTGTCTCCTCCGCATCACCTGTCTCCTCCAGTTTCTGCCGGGGCCAACCGGCAGCAAACCAGGGTTCGCAGATTGGGGTTCCTGAAATAGGGGACAAGGACTAGGAAGAAAAAGAAGAGAGACAGACACACTAGGTCCGGGATGTCCGCAGTCCAGGCAAAGACTGACTAGACTGCCGCGTTTATTTTCCCCTCCCCCTTCTTCCCTCCTCCTCTCCCAGGCAACCTCCAGGTGTTACATTCATATGGTAATTCTCAGGTCATTTACATAGAATAGGGCCAGAAAGCAATAAGACAATATAGCCATCGTCTGATGCAAGTCAAGGTACAGTTTGATTCCACTCTGGCTCCCAACAAGTTTCCTATCCATCCCCATCTCCTGTCTATCCTCCTCTACTCTCCCCTCCCCATCTTTTGTCGGTCTTCATCTCCTCTCCCCCACCTCACCTACTGTCCCCTCCTCATCTCCTGTCCTTCTCCTTGTCCTGTCCCTCCTCATCTCATTTCCCCCTCATCTCCTGTCCCCTCCTCATTCCTGTTCCCTCACTTTCTATTCTCCCTTCCCATCTCCTGTCCCTCCTAATCTCCAGTCCATTCCTCATCTCGTGACCCTCCTCATCTCCTGTCCCTCCTCATCTCCTGTTTCTCCGCCACTCCTGTCCCTCCTCATCTCCAATCTCCTCCGTATCACCTGTCCCCTCCTCATCTACTGTCCCTCCATATTTGCTGTCCATCCTCATCTCCTGTCCCTTCCCCATCCTCTGTCCGTTCTCATCTCCTGTCCTTTCCCTATCCTCTGTCCATCCTCATTTCCTGTCCCCTCCTCACCTTTTGTCCCATCCTCATATCCTGTCTCTCCCAATTTCCTGTCCCCTCCTCATCACCTGTCCCTCCCAATTTCGTGTCCCTCCTCAACAGCTGTCCCTTCCTCATCTCCTTTCTACTTCTCATCCCTTGAACCTCCCCATGTCCTAGCCCTCCTCATCTCCTTTCCCCCTCATATCCTGTCCCCTCCTCATTCCTGTCCCATACGTTTCTCTTGTCCTTTCCCATCTCCTGTCCATCCTCCTCTCCTGTCCCTCCTCATTTCCTGTCCCTACTCATCTCCTGTCCCTCACCATGTCCTGTCCCTCCTCATCTCCTTTCCCCCTCATATCCTGTCCCCTCTTCATTCCTGTCCTATCCCTTTCTCTTGTCCCTTCCCATCTCCTGTCCATCCTCCTCTCCTGTCCCTCTGCATTTCCTGTCCCTACTCATCTCCTGTCCCTCACCATGTCCTGTCCCTCCTCATCTCCTTTCCCCCTCATATCCTGTCCCCTCCTCATTCCTATCCCATCCCTTTCTCTTGTCCTTTCCTCTCTCCTGTCCATCCTCCTCTCCTGTCCCTCCTCATTTGCTGTACTTCATCATCTCTGGTTCCTCCTCATCTCCTCTCTCCTCCGATTCTCCTGTCCCTCCTCACCCTCTGACCTGACCATCTCCTGTATCTTCCCCTCTCCTGTCCCTCCTCTTCTCCTGTCCCTCCGCATCTCCTGTCCCTCATCATCTCCTCTTCCTCCTCATCTCCTGTCCCTCATCATCTCCTGTTTGTCCTCATCCCTGGTCCCTCCCCATCTCCTGTCCCCTCCCCGCCTCCTGAGCCCTCCTCATCTCCTATCCCTGCTAAGGTCCTGTCCCCCCATCTCCTGTCCATCCTTATCTACTTTCCCTCCTCATCTCCTGACCCATCCCCATCTCCTATCCCTCCCTTCCCCTGTCCCTCCCCATATCCTGTCACCTCTACATCTGCTTTGCCTCCACCTCTATTGGCACTCCTCATATCCGGTCTCTACTCATCTCCTGTTCCCTCCTCATCGCCTGTCCCCCCATCTCCTCTCCCTCCTCATCTCCTGTCCCTCCTCATCTCCTTTTTCTCCACATTACCAGTTACTCCTCATGTCTTCTTTCCCCCTCATCTCCTGTCCCTCCTCATCTCCTGTCCTTTCACAACTCCTCTCCCTCCCCATCTCCTGTCTCTCTTCATCTCCTGTCTCCTCCACATCTCCTGTCCCTCCACATCTCCTGTCCTTCCTTATCTCTTGTACTCCTCATTACCTGTCACTCCTCATCTCCTCTCCCCTCCCGATCTCCTGTCCCTACTCATCTCCTATCCCATATCCATATCCTGTCCATCCACATATCCTGTCCCCTGCCCATCTCTTGTCTCCTCCACATCACTTGTCTCCTCCAATTTACTGTCCCTCCCCATCTACTGTCTATCCGAATCTAGTCTCCACTCCCCATCTTTTCTCCATTCTTATCTCATCTCCCACCTCATCTCCTGTCCCCTCCTCATCTCTTGTACCTCCTCTTGTCCTGTCCCTCTTCATCTCATTTCTCCCTCATCTCCTGTCCCCTCTTCTTTCCTGTTTCCTCCTTTTGTCTAGTCCCTTCCCATCTCCTATTCCTCCTCCTCTCCTGCCCTCCTCATCTACTGTCCCCCTCATTTACTCTCCTCACACCGTTCCTGTGTCCTCCATTTTTCTTGTCCCACTCCATCTCCTGTCCCTCCCCCTCTACTGTCCCTCCTGAGCTCCTATCCATGCTCATTTCCCCTTCCCTCCTCATCTCCTGTCCCTTCCTCATCTCCTGTCCATCCTCATCTCCTGTTTCTCATTTGTTTCACCTCACATCCTATCCCTCCTCATCTCCTGTCCCTCCACATCTCCTGTCCCTCCTCATCTCCTGCCCCCCAGCTCCATTCCCTCCTCATCTTCTGTCCATCTTCATCTCTGTTTCTCAACATCTCCTGTCCCTCGCCATTTCTGGTCCCTCCGCATCTACTGTGTGCTCCCCATCTCCTGTCCCTCGTCATCTGCTGTCCCTCCTCATCTCTTCTACTTCTGATTCCCATGCACTCCTCATCTCCTCTCCCCTGCCCATCTCCTGTCCCTCCTCATCACCTGTCCCCTATCCATCTCTTTTCCCTCCTCATATCCTGTCGCCACCCATCTCCTGTCTCCTCCCCATCACCTGTCCCCTCCTCATCTTCTATTCCTCCCCATCTCCTGTCCATCCTCATCTCCTCTCCCCTCCCTGTCTATTGTCCATCATCATCTCCTCTCCCCTTCTCATCTCCTGACCCCTCCTCATCTCCTGTCCCTCCCTATGTCTTCTTCCACCTCAACTCATCGCCCTCCACATGTCCTGACCCTCCTCATCTCCTATCCCTCCGCATCTCCTGTTCGTCCTCATCCCCTGTCCATCCCCATCTTCTGTCCCCTCACCATCTCCTGTCCCCTCCTCATCTCCTATCCCACCTCATGTCCTGTCCCTCCTGATCGCTGTCTGTCCTCATCTGCTGCCCCCCACAATTCCTGTCCCTCCTCATCTCCTGTCCCCCCACATCTCCTGTCCCTCCTCCTCTCCTGTCCCTCCACCTCTCCTGTCCCTCCTCATCTCCTGTCTCTCCTCCTCTCCTGTCCCTCCTCATCTCCTGTCTCTCCTCCTCTCCTGTCGCTCCTCATCTCGTATCCCTCCTCATCTCCTTTCTCTTCTCATCTCCTGTCCCTCCTCATCTCCTGACCTTTCTAATCACCTATCCCTCCTCACCCTCTGTAACCTCCTCATCTACTCTCTCTCCCCATCTCCTGTCCCTCCCCTTCTCCTGGCCCTCTCCATTTCCTGTCCATCCTCATTTCCCGACCCTTCTCCATCCTCTGTTCATCCTCATTTCCTGTCCCCTCCTCATCTTCTGTCCCATCCTCATACCCTGTCCCTCATCATCTCATGTCCCTCTTCAGCAGCTCTCCCTCATATCTCCTGTCCCTCCTCATCTCTTGTCCCTCCTCATCTCCTTTCCCTCCTCATCTCTTATCCCTCCTCATCTCCTGACCCTCCTAAGCACCTGTCCCTCCTCATTTCCTGTCCCTCCCCATCTCCTGTCCCTACTCATTTCCTGTAACTCCTCATCTCCTGTGTTCCTCATTACCTGTCACACCTGATCTCCTCTCCCTCCCCATCTCCTATCCCTCCTCATCTCCTGTCCCCTATCCATTTCTTGTCTCTCCTCATCTCCTCTCGTTCCCCATTCCTGTCTCCTCTGCTTCACCTGTCCAATCCCCATCTACAGTCCTTCCCCATCCCCTGTCCATCCTCATCTCCTGTCCCATCCCAATCTTCCGTCTGTCCTCATCTCCTCTCATATCAACTCCCTCTTCATCTCCAGTCTCCTCCGCATCACGTGTCCCCTCCTCATCTCTGTCCCTCCCCATTTCCGGTGCATCCTCATCTCCTGTCCTCCCAATGTCCTGTCCCTCCTCATCTCTTGAGGTTTCCCTATCCTCTGTCCATCCTCATTTCCTGTCCTCGCCTCATCTTCTGTCCCATCCTCATATCCTGTTCCTCCCAAATTCCTGACCCCTCCTCATCTCCTGTCCTTCCCAATCTCTTGCCCATCCTCAACTGCTGTCCCCTCCTCATCTCCTGACCCCTCCTCATCCCTTGACCCACCCTATTTCCTGTCGGTCCTCATCTACTCTCTCCTCCAAATCTTTTGTCCTGCTCATCTCCTCTCCCCTCACTTATCTCCTGTCCCCTCATCATTCCTGTCCCCACCCTTTCTCTAGTCCCTTCCCATCTCCTGTCCATCCACCTCTCCTGACCCTCCGCATCTCCTGTCCCTACTCATCTCCTTTCCCTTCCTAATATCCTATCCTTCCTCATCTCCTCTCCCTCCTAATCTCCTGTTGCTCCTCATATCCTATCCCTCCTCATCTACTGTCCCTTCACATCTCCTGTCCCTACTCTTCTCCTATCCCTGCCCTTCTCCTTTCCCTCCTCATTAGCTGTCCCTCCTCATCTCCTGTCCCTCCACAACTCCTGTCCCTCCCCATGTCCTGTCCCTCCTCATCTCCTGTCCCTCATTATCTCCTGTACTCCTCATTACCTGTCACTTCTCATCTCCCCCCTCCCTAAATCCTGTCTCTCCTCATCTCCTATCCCCTATCCAACGCCTGTCCATCCTTATATCCTGTCTCCTCCCCATCTCCTGTCTCCTACCCATCACCTGTCTCCCCCAATTTACTGTCCCTCCCCATCTACTGTCTATCCTCATCTACTCTCCACTCCCCATCTTTTCTCCTTCCTCATCTCCTCTTCCCTCTAATCTATTGTCCCCTCCTCATCTCCTGTCCCTCCCCTTGTCCTGTCCCTCCTCATCTCATTTCCCCCTCATTTCCTGTTCCCTCCTCATTCCTGTTCCCTCCCTGTCTATTCTCCCTTCCCATCTCCTGTCCCTCCTCATCTCCTGTCCATTCCTCATCTCGTGACCCTCCTCATCTCCTGACCCTCCTCATCTCCTGTTTCTCCTCCTCTCCTGACCCTCCTCATCTCCTGTTTCTCCTCCTCTCCTGACCCTCCTCATCTCCAGTCTCCTTTTGTCTTGTCCCTTCCATCTCCTGTCCCTCCTCCTCTCTTGTCCCTCCTCATCTCCTGTACACTCTCATCTCCTATTCCCTCCTCATCTCCTGTCCCTCCTCATCTCCTGTTTCTCCTCATATCTTTCCCCTCCTCATCTCCAGTCTCCTCCGCATCACCAGTCCCCTCCTCATCTACTATCCCTTACCGTCTCTTGTCCATCTTCAACTCCTGTCCCTTCCCCATCCTCTGTCCGTCCTAATCTCCTGTCCCCTCCTCATCTCCTATCCCTCCTCATGTCCTGTCCCTCCTCATCATATGTCCCTCCTCATTAACTATCACTACTCATCTCCACTCCCCTCCCCATCACCTGTCCCTCCATATATCCTGTCCCCTCCTCATTCCTGCCCCCACCACTTTTCATTTCCCTCCCAATCTCCTGTCCCTCCACATCTCCTGACCCTCCCAATCTTCTCTCCCTCATCATCTCTTGCCTTCTCATCTCCTGTCCCTACACATCTTCTGTACCTCCTCATCTCCTGTACTCTTCATTCCCTGTCAGCCCTCATCTCCTCTCCCTTCCCTATCTCCTGTCCCTCCTCATCTCCTATCCCCTTTCCAACTCCTGTACATCCTCATATCCTGTCCCCTCCTCATCTCCTGTCTCCTCCCCATCTCTTTTCCATCCTCCTCTACTGTCCCTCCTCATCATTTGTCCCTCCTCATTAACTATCACTACTCATCTCCACTCCCCTCCCCATCACCTGTCCCTCCATATATCCTGTCCCCTCCTCATGTCTATCCGCACCACTGGTCCTGTCCGTCCTAATCTACTGTACCTCCTCATCTCCTGTCTCTCCACATCTCTCATTCCCTCCTCATATCCTGTCCCAACCTCATCTCCTGAAACTCCCCATCTCCTTTTCCTCCTCATCTCCTGTCCCCCCTCATCCCCTGTCCCTCTACATCTCCTGTCCCTCCCCATCTTCTCTGCCTCCTCATCTCCTGTCTACTTCCCATCTCCTGTCCCTCCACATCTCCTGTACCTCCTCATCTGCTGTACTCTTCATTCCCTGTCACTCCTCATCTCCTCTCCCCTCCCTATATCCTATCACTCCTCATCTCCTATCCCCTATCCATCTCCTGTACATCCTCATATCCTGTCCCCTCTCCATCTCCTGTCTCCTCCGCATCACCTGTCTCCTCCAATTTACTGTCCCTCCCCATCTCCTCTCTATCCTCATCTACTCTCCACTCCCCATCTTTGGTCGGTCCTCAACTCCTTTCAATCCCGATCACCTGTTTCCTCCTCATCTCCTGTCCCTCCTCTTTTCCTGTCCCTTCTCATCTCATTTCCCCCTCATCTCCTGTCCCCTCCTGATTCTTGTTCCATCCCTTTCAATTGTCCCTTTCCATCTCCTGGCCCTCCTCATCTTCGGTCCCACCTCATCTCCGGTCCCACCACATCTCCTGTCCCTCCTCATCTTCTATCCATCCACATCTCTGTCCCAACTAATCTCCTGTCCCTCCTATCTCCTGTCTCTCCCCATCTCCTCTCCCTCCCCATCTCCTCTCCCTCCTCATCTCCTGTCACCTCCCCATCTCTTCTCCCTCCAAATCTCCTGTCCCTCCTCATGTCCTGTAGTCCTAATTACCTGTCACTCCTCATCTCCTAAACTCTCCCTATCTCCTGTCCCTCCTCATCTCCTATCCCCTATCCATCTCCTGTCCATCCTCATATCCTCTCCCCTCCCCATCTCCTGTCTGCTCTGCATCATCTGTCTCCTTCAATTTACTGTCCCTCCCCATCTACTGTCTATCCTCATCTACACTCTCCTACCCATCTTTGTCCGGCTCATCTCCTCTCCCCTCCTTTATCTCCTGTCCCCTCATCATTCCTGTCATTCCTGTCCCCACCCTTTCTCTTGTCCCTTCCCATCTCCTGTTCATACTCCTCTCCTGTTGCTCCTCATCTCCTGTCCCTCCTCATCTTTTGTCCCTTCCTAATATCCTATCCTTCCTCATCTCCTCTCCCTCCTCATCTCCTGTTGGTCCTCATATCCTGTGCCTCCTCATCTACTGTCCCTCCACATCTCCTGTCCCTCCCATTTTCCTCTCCCTGCTCATCTCCTTTCCCCTTCTTCTCCTGTCCCCTCCTCATTCCTGTCGCACCATTTCTCTAGTCCCTTCCTGTCTCCTTTCCAACCTCCTCTCATATCCCTCCTCATCTCCTGTCCCTTCCTAATATCCTGTCCCTCCTCATCTCCTCTTGCTCCTCATATCCTGCCCCTCCTCCTCTTCTGTCCCACCACATCTCCTGTCCCTCAACATCTCCTATCCCTCCTCATCTCCTGTACACCTCATTACCTGTCACTCCTCATCTCCACTCACCTCCTTGTTCCTGTCCTTTCTCATCTCCTATCCCATGTCCATCTCATGTCCATCCTCATATTGTCGACCCTCCCCATCTCCTGTCTCCTCCCCATCACCTGTATTCTCCAATTTACTGTCCCTCCCCATCTCCTGTCTATCCTCATCTACACTCCCCTCCCCATCTTTTGTCCGTTCTCATCTTCTCTCCACGCCTCATCTACTGTCCCCTCCTCATATCCTGTCCCTTCCATTGTCCTGTCCCTCTTCATCTCATTTCCCCTCATCTCCTGTCCCCTCCTCATTCCGGTTCCCTCCCTTTTCTAATCCCTTCCCATCTCCTGTCCCTCCTCATCTCCGGTCCCTTCTCCATCTCTTGACCCTCCTCATCTCCTGTCCCTCCTCATCTCCTGTTTCTCCTCATATCCTGTCCCTCCCCATTTCCAGTTTCCTCCGCATCACCTGTCCCCTCCTCATCTGCTGTCCCTCCCCATTTCCTATCCATCCTCATCCTCTGTCCCTTCCCCTCTTCTGTCCATCCTCATCTCCTGTCCCTCCCCTTTTCCTGTCCCTCCTCATCTCATTTCACCCTCATCTCCTGTCCCTCCTCATTCCTGTTCTCTCCTTTCTTTTATCCCTTCCCATCTCCTGTCCCTCCTCCTCTCCTGTCCCTCCTCATCTCCTGTCCCCCCTCATCTCCTCTTCCCTCCTACTCTCCTGTTCCCCCTCATCTCCTGCTTCTCCTCATATCCCTGGCCGTCCTCATCTCCAATCTCCTCCGCATCAACTGTCCCCTCCTTATCTACTGTCCGTTACCAACTCTTGTCCATCTTCATCTCCTGTCCCTTCCCCATCGTCGGTCCGCCCTCATCTCCTGTCCTATCCTCATCTCCTACCCCTTCCTATCTCCTTTCCGTCCTTATCTGCTGTCCGTTCCTCATCTCCTGACCCTCCCTATGTCTTATTCCTCTGCATCTCCTCGCCCTCTCCATGTCCTGTTCCTTCTCGTCTCCTGCCTCCTCTTCTCCTGTCCCCCTCATCTCCTGCCCCTCCCCATTCCTGTGCCTTCCCTTTCTCTTGTCCCTCCCCATCTACTGTCCGTCCTCCTCTACTGACCTCCTGAGATCCTATCCATCCTCATTTCCTCTTCCCTCCTCATCTCCTGTCCCTTCCTCATCTACTGCCCCTCACTATCTGTTTCACCTCACATCCTGTCCCTCCTCATCTCTGTCCCTCCTCTTCACCTGTCCATCCATATCTCCTAACCCTCCTCATCTCTGTCCCACCCATCTCCCTTCGCTCCTCATCTTCTGTCCATCCTCATCTCTGACCCTGCACATCTCCTGTCCCTCCCCATTTCCTGTCCCTTCATATCTCCTGTCTCCTCCCCATCTCCTGTCCCTCCTCATCTGCTGTCCCTCCTCATCACCTGTACTCATGATTACCATGCACTCCTCATCTCCTCTCCCCTGCCCATCTCCTGTCCCACCTCATATCCTGTCCCCTCCCCATCTCCTGTCTCTTCCGCATCACCTGTCTCCTCCAATTTACTGTCGCTCTGCATCTCCTGTCTATCCTCATCTCCTTTCCCCCTCATCTCCTGTTCCCTCCCCATTCCTGTTCTGCAGCGAGCTCCTCGACCAGCGAGGAAGAACGACCACCACTCGAGGATTCTTCTCAAATCATACTTTATCGGAGAGCTTTTGATTGAAGGGGGAGCAGGAAGCGAAAAGGGCTTGGGCAGGGAAATGCAGCTGCTTACATACAATCAAGGAACCCGGGGTTTTTTGCCATTGGTCGCTCCATTGCCAGGGCCGTTTTAAGGCTCGGGATTGGTCAGGCCTCTGACGTCATACACGCAGACTCAGAGGAAAGAGCAAACGCTCTGCATACACATACCAGATAAGGAGAACTAAGAGGTTGTTTAGTGGCGGCTGCTCCGGCTCCCCACATCTCCCCCTTTCTTGTTTTGTTGCAGCAAGTCAACATACCTGTTGTGAAGAGAGTAGAGGTGCTGTCCTCCGAAGTAAAACTTGAGGTGACCCAGGCGATCAACTCTGGATCCCTCCCCTTCAGGCCCTCTATCCCCTTTGTGGAGATGGGCTAGGGGCACAGACCCATATGCTGACGCACATGCTCTCCCTAACCTGTTAGGGTCAGGAATGGTACTTTGTCCAACATTTCACAACTCTTGGCTGCCTGTACTCCTATTCCTCGTGCAATAGACTAAGGTCTCGAGGGTGCAAAGGCAGTACAGGGCACTTTTAGTTGGTTTTTAAAGCTGCAAGCCAAATTTTGGGGAGAGTGTCCTTGCTCCAAGGCAGTGAGTGCATGAGCAATTAGTACTCTATCCCTTCTATTGCGAGATCTCATGCGACAGAGTAACCAGAGGCAAAAAATACAGGGCCCACAACAGGCTGCAACAAACACTCCCAGCCCAGCCCACTCCTTAACAAATGACAGGGAATTTTTTTTACCCAATCTAAAACTTGTCCTGCTGTTATTGTGATCCTGGTCCTATTAACTAACATAATTTCTGATCTTAATTGAGTGGTTAGATTTTCAAACTGATCAGTCCATTGTCCTAGAAGCATTAGTCACGGGCACTGGTAATGGAAAGGCCTTCATCCGCGCCCACAAAATCCTCTCCTGGGCCATCACTGGATCTTCTAGTATTGCCACCAACATGAGAATAATCTTCATTGTCAGTGCCTTTCTCGGGTTCTCCTTCCACCTTTCGCGTCAATCGCAATGGGACCCAAAGCGGTGTTTCCTGCTCCTGTGGAAAAACACAAACAGCTCCCCTGGATCTCCTTACTACGGGATCCGGTCCGCACCAATTATTTGTAATAACATCCTTCCATTTAACCATCTCAGTTATAATTTTAGGGTTTTGGGCAGCATGTCTATCTGCTGCTGACTTATCATCACTATTTAAAATTAAAAAATTTAAAGTAAAAAGTGCAAGGGAAAGTCTTTCCCTGGGAGATGCTCCTTCCGCAATTCCCCCTTTCTGTTTTTGAAGTATTTCTTTTAATTTTTTGTTGGTTCTTTCCACAATTCCTTGTCCTTGCGGATTGTATGGTAACCCTGTTGTATGGGCTACTTGCATTTGCGCACAAAAGGCGCGGAAACCATGAGAAGTATAGGCAGGGCCATTATCAGTTTTTAAGTGAAGGGGTTTTCCCCAGGCCGCCCAGGCTTCTAAACAATGTACTTTTACATGGGAAACCTTTTCTCCTGCCAAGGGCGTGGCATGTACTATGCCAGAATAGGTATCCACTGAGACATGTAAATATTTTAATTTTCCAAATTCCGCTAAATGAGTAACATCCATTTGCCATAGGGCATTTGGTTTTAAGCCTCTAGGGTTTATCCCCACATTAGGAGAGGGGAGAAAAATCACACAAGACTGACAGGCTTTAACAATATTTCGTGCCTCATGTCTGGTTATATTAAATTTTATTCTAAGAGTATTAGCAGGTACATGATATAACTGATGAAAAGTTTTTGCTGATTCTACAGAATCAATAGCTGTCAAAACCATGGCCCTAGTTGCCTGATCTACCTGGGCATTAGCCTTAGCCATGGGACCTGGCAACAAGGTATGAGCTCTCATGTGCCCTATATAAAAGGGATTCTTTCTTGCCAAAATAAGGGATTGAATCTGTAATAATATGTTAGAAACCATGCTGGCCTGCCTAATTGAGGCAGCGACTTCAAGAGAATTAACAGCATTAACAACATATTGTGAATCAGAAAAAAGATTAAAGGGCTCTTCAAATCTTTTAAACACCTCTAGAACCACCAGGCACTCCGTGACCTGGGGAACATCCGGTCGAAAATATAACACGACTGGATTTTGACCTTCCACCACAAAGGCACCCTGGCCAGTTTTTGACCCATCAGTATAAATAGTCAAGGCTGTAGCCAAAGGCTTCTTAGAGGTAGTAATAGGAAAATAAACCAAATTTCTCTCTACAAAGGCAAGCAAGGGATGCTTGGGATAATGGTTATCAATAATATTGGGAAAGGCACATAATAAAATCGCCCATATATCCACAGTGGCAGCCAAAGTTTCCACCTGATTCCTGGTATAGGGAATAATTAATTTATCAGGTATTTTAGCAAAATGCATCAAACAATACCTTAGGCCCAATAGGGCTTGAGTTGCAACAAGCTCAGGAAAATATTGAACAGCTCTTGCTCCAAGAGAATTACCATGAAGCCACCACAGAGGGCCGTCCTGCCATAAGACCCCTGTAGGATAATTCTTTGTCTTTAAAATACACAACATAAGTAATTGACCTGGATTATAACGACACACTTGAGCCTTAATTATTGCCTCTTCAATCCTTTTTAGGGCCGCAAAAGCCTGTGGGGTAAGTTTTCGTGTAGATGTGACATCCGGGTTACCTTCCAAAATGGAAAATAAAGGCAGTACTTCTGCTCGAGGAATGTTTAAATATCCTCGGATCCAGTTGATGTCTCCCAACAGTTGCTGAAAATCATTGAGTGTCTTTAGGTGGGCAGTTCGAATAGAAATTTTTTGAGGTCGAATAAAGGCAGGAGTAACAATGGCACCTAAGAATTTTACCACCTTGGATTGTTGTACTTTATCAGGGGCAATAATAAGCCCTCTCTGTTCAAGTAGGGAAACCACCTGTTGATAGGCTCTATGAAGTACCTCAAGAGAGGAAGCAGCTAGCAGGATATCATCCATATAATGAATGATTTTTACCAGGGGAAACTCCTGTCTAACTGACAGCAGGGCCGAATCCACAAACAGTTGACAAATAGTCGGGCTATTAGCCATGCCTTGAGGCAAGACCTTCCACTGATACCGGACATCTGGCTGTTCATGATTAACAGAGGGCAACGTAAAGGCAAAACGTTCTCTATCCTCAGGGCAAAGGGGTATTGAGAAGAAGCAATCTTTAATGTCTAAGGTCAACACAGGCCAATCTCGGGGCAGTGCTGAAAGTAGAGGAAGTCCTCTCTGGACTGGTCCCATGACCTGCATTTGCGCGTTTACTGCCCTTAAGCCATGTAACAATCTCCACTTGCCAGAAGCCTTTTTAATAACAAAAATGGGTGTGTTCCAGGGAGATACAGAGGGCTCAACATGTCCCAATTTTAACTGTTCCTCAACTAAATTTTTTGCAGCTTCCAATTTTTCTTGTGAAAGGGGCCACTGGGGGACCCACACCGATTTCTGAGTCAACCAGGGTATGGGTACCGCATTATTGATGGAAGCTTTTGTTTCAGTGGCCCCTAGGAAAAACCCAATCCTTTCCTATTAAATTTTGGAGCAGGCTCAACGGGTTCTGGGCGTCCCTGAAGACATCTGCCAAGCCCTTGAGTTGGAACATATCCCTGCTGTTTCATGATGTTTTGACTAACTTCTGAATAATCATTAGTCAGTTTAAGTTTTAATTGTTGTTGCACATCCCATCCCCAAAGATTAACAGGGACGTCGATTACAAACGGTTGTATTGTTCCCTGTTGGCCTTCTTCAGTTCTCCACACTAACTCTTTAGCACTGACACAGGGAGCATTAGCATATCCAAGTCCTTGTAAAGTTTGAGAAGATTTTTGTAATGGCCACTGCTTGGGCCAGGCCTTTGATTGAATAATGCTCCGATCGGCTCCGGTATCTACCAGGCCAAGAAAGGACTTTCCCTCTATTAGTAGGGATAGCATGGGTCTCTGGTCCAATTCCATCGACAGGCACACAAGATCAATCCCTGTGGAGCCTAAGCCTGCGGCTCCCCTTTCCTTTTGTAGTGAAGGAAGGTTTTCATATTTTGAAGGTAGAATTAAAAGCTGGGCAATCCTATCTCCCGGGGCTATAGAGATTACTCCGTAAGGGGAGTGGCACAAAACCTTGATTACTCCTGAATAGTCAGAATCTATAACGCCCGGGAAGATTATTAGTCCTTTTAAGGTGGAGGAGGAGCGCCCTAACACCAATCCCACCGTGCCTGTTTCTAATGGTCCAGTTACATTAGTATCCAATATTTGTACTCCCATGGCTGGAGTTAAGACCAATCCGGAGGAGGCACAGAGGTCCAGCCCTGCCGAGCCTGGGGTTGCCCTTCTGGCCGAACCGGCTGCTGTAGGCTGGGAACAGGTGCCGGAGTCTGAAGTGCCCCATAAATTTGTGGGCCCTGGGGACGGGGGCCCCTTATCCCGTTTTTTGGCTCCTGGTCTGCACTAAGAGAAGGAATGGGCTGTCCATTAATATCTTTTACTGACTTGCATTCATTGGCCCAATGTTTTCCCTTCTTGCACCTAGGACATGTTCCTGGCATCTTTTGAACTCCCTGAGGACCCTGGGGAGCAGTTCTGGGACACTGGTGTTTAAAGTGTCCAAGTTGGCCACATTTGAAGCATCCTTTACCTTTAGAGTCCTTGGCCGCTTGGGTGGCTGACAGTACAGCTGCAGCCAGGCCTGCATTAGTTAATGGCCCCCCTATTTCCCTGCAGGCTTTTACCCATGCTTCCAGGCCCTTTTCCTTGACCGGCATAATAGCTCTCTGACATTCCTTTGTACATTGCTCAAAAATAATTTGTTGGACAACTGGCATAAAGGCTTCAAGATTTTCAAAAACGCGCTCCGCCGTTTCGAGCACACGGGCCACAAAATCGGAGAATGGCTCCGTGACAGCTTGAGTAACTTTGGTGAGGCTGCCAGTGACCTGGCCTTTGTTTGGGATTGCCCTCCAGGACTTGTAAAAAACCTCATTTATTTGTTTATAAACATCCCAGGGGAAATTTGTCTGATCGGCAGCCCATTGTCCTTGCCCTAGGAGCATGTCCACGGTCCACTCGGGCCGCCCTTCTTGTACATTTACTCTATATTGAGCCTGAGCTCTGTCCATAACTATAGACCTGAAGTCAAGGAACTGTCCATAATTGAGGCATGTCTGCGTGACCTCATACCAATCATTAGGTGTCATAGCATTAGCAGTTAGTCTTCTAAGCAAGGCAGTGGTATAACTGGCTGCAACTCCATAATTACATACTGCCTCCATCAAATCCTTTAACTGTTTATAGGAGACTGGTTCAAAGGTCCTCTCCTGGGTAACTGGGTTCTCAAAAACTGGGAACGCAGCCGCCAGGCGGGACCACGTGCTTTCTTTTATGAAATGACTTTTTCCCGCCGCCACAGGATAGGGCGGGGGCGCAGAGGGCATGGCTCTCTCTTGTTCATTTCCTTTAGACACTCCGGCCAGAAGAGGTCGCTGAACTCCATACCTTCCCTCCTCATACCTAGCAGCCGCCTCCTCCAAGCCTTTTCCCTCTTTCCGGTCCTGTTCCTCATCTGAATTGTTAGTCACTTCCTCATCTGAGTTGCTTAACTCCTCATTTGAATCGTTTAGCTCCTCATCTCTAGACTCCCTTATTTGTAAATGTTGAAACCTGCCCGGATCCGGGTAAGACTGCCCTGGGGGCGTCCCCATTGTTCTTATGCCTTGGTCCTCCTTATCTCCCTCCTGCCAGGTATCTTGAAAGGGTGCGTCCACCCTCTGTTCTTTGACATAAAGTCTCCCTTTTTTATTTTCTTTCCCTTTTCTTTTTGGCCTACCCTTTTCCTCCCCATTTGATTCTGCCTCGGAGAGACTATCCTGGTGCTTCCTCAATGTCCTACTGGCTCTCTTAACAATCTGTGAGCTGCCGCAACGCAGACAAATGCAACAAAAACACACCAGCAGCAAGCAAGGAAGGACAACAGCAAGCACCCAGAATTGTACCCAAAGAAACAGCATATCTGGGGATCTCAGCTGATCAGGCTGATACTTACCGACGTCTCCTCTCCGTATGTCGAGTTCTGAATCCTCCTCGGCCTTTTCGCTTGTCGTCCTGTCTTCCCAAGGTCCCGGGTTTTTGGCACCAGTTGCGGCGAGCTCCTCGACCAGCGAGGAAGAACGACCACCACTCGAGGATTCTTCTCAAATCATAATTTATCGGAGAGCTTTTGATTGAAGGGGGAGCAGGAAGCGAAAAGGGCTTGGGCAGGGAAATGCAGCTGCTTACATACAATCAAGGAACCCGGGGTTTTTTGCCATTGGTCGCTCCATTGCCAGGGCCGTTTTAAGGCTCGGGATTGGTCAGGCCTCTGACGTCATACGCGCAGACTCAGAGGAAAGAGCAAACGCTCTGCATACACATACCAGATAAGGAGAACTAAGAGGTTGTTTAGTGGCGGCCGCTCCGGCTCCCCACACTGTTCCCTCCCTTTCTGTTGTCCCTTCCCATCTCCTGTCCCTCCTCCTCTCCTGTACCCTCATCTCCTGTCCCCATATCTCCTCTTCTCTCTTCATCTCGTGTCCCTTCCTCATCTCATCACCTTCCTCATCTCCTGTCGCTCCTCTTCTCCTGTTTCTCCTCATATCCTGTCCTTCTCATCTCCAGTCTCCTCCGCCTCACCTGTCCCCTCCTTATCTACTTTCCCTTACCATCTCTTGTCCATCTTCATCTCCTGTCCCTTCCCCATCCTCTGTTCGTCCTCATCTCCTGTCCTCTCCTCATCTCCTATCCCTTGCAATCTCTTTTCGGTCCTTATCTGCTGTCCGTTCCTCGTCTCCTCTCCCCTGCCCATCTCTTGTCCCTCCTCATCTCTTGTCCCCTATCCATCTCCTGTCCCGCCTCATATCCTGTCCCCTCCCCATCTCCTGTCTCTTCCACATCACCTGTCTCCTCCAATTTACTGTCGCTCTGCATCTCCTGTCTATCCTCATCTCCTTTCCCCCTCATCTCCTGGCCCATCCTCATTACTGTGCCCTCCCTTTCTCTTGTCTCTCAACATCTCCTGTCCGTCCTCCTCTAATGTCCATCCTGAGCTCCTATCCATGCTCATTTCCTCTTCCCTCCTCATCTCCTGTCCCTTCTTCTTATCCTGTCCCTCCTCATCTCCTGTCCCTCCATATATCCTGTCCCTTTTCATCTCCTATCCCAGCCATCCCCCTTCGCTTCTCATCTTCTGTCCATGCTCATCTCTGACCCTCCACATCTCCAATCCCTCGCCATTTCCTGTCCCTTCACATCTCCTGTCTCCACACCATCTCATGTCCCTCCTCATCTGCTGTCCCTCCTAATCTCCTGTACTCATGATTACCATGCACTCTTCATCTCCTCTCCCCTGCCCATTTCCTGTCCCTCCTCATCTCCTGTCCCCTACCCATCTCCTGTCTCTTCTGCATCACTTGTCTCCTGCAATTTACTGTCCCACCCCATCTCCTGTCTATCCTCATCTCTTTCCCCCTCATCTCCTGTCCCTTCTCATTCCTGTCCCCTCCCTTTCTGTTGTCCCTACCCATCTCCTGTCCCTCCTCCTCTCCTGTCCACCCTCATCTCCGCTTCCCCACATATCCTCTTCTCTCCTCATCTCGTGTCCCTTCCTCATCTCCTGACCCACCTCATCTCCTGTCACTCCTCATCTCCGGTTTCTCCTCATATCCTGTCCCTTCTCATCTCCAGTCTCCTCTGCCTCACCTGTCCCCTCCTCATCTACTGTCCCTTAACATCTCTTGTCCATCTTCATCTCCTGTTGCTTCCCCATCCTCTGTCTGTCCTAATCTCCTTTCCCTTCCTCATCTCCTATCCCTTTCAATCTCCTGTCCGTCCTTATCTTCTGTCTTCTCCTCATTCCTGACCCTCCCCATGTCATTTCCTCCTCCTCTCCTCCCCCCATGTCCTGTCCCATCTCCTCTCCTGCCAGCCTCATCTCCTGTCCCCCTCCTCTCCTGTCCCCTCATTCCTGTGCCTTCCCTTTCTCTTGTCCCTCCCCATCTCCCGTCCCTCCTACTCTACTGTCCCTCCTGAGCTCTTGTCCATACTCATTTCCTCTTCCCTCCTCATCTCCTGACCCTCCCCATGTCCTTTCCCTCCTCATCTCCTGTCCCCCCCATCTCCTTTCCCTCCTCATCTTCTGTCCCTCCTCATCTCGGTCCCTCCACATCTCCTGTCCGTCGCTATCTCCTGTCCCTCCGCATCTCCTGTCTCCTCCCCATCTCCTGTCCCTCCCCCTCTGCTGTACCTCCTCATCTCCTGTACTCCTGATTACCATGCACTCCTCATCTCCTCTCCCCTCCCCATCTCTTGTCCCTCCTCATCTCCTGTCCTCTATCCATCTCCTCATATCCTGTTGCCACCCATCTTCTGTCTCCTCCTCATCACCTGTCCCCTCCTCATCTACTAGCCCTTCCCATCTCCTGTCCATCCTCATCTCCTCACCCCTCCCCATCTTTTGTCCGTCGTCGTCCCTCCCCTCCTCATTTCCTGTCCCCTCCTCATCTCCTGTCAATCCCTATGTCTGCTCCCTGATAATCTCCTCTACCTTCTCATCTCCTGTCCCTCCCCATCTCCTGTTGGCCCTCATCCCCTGTCCATCCCCAGCTCTTGTCCCCTCCCCATCTTGTGTCCCCTCCTCATGTCCTTTCCCACATCATGTCCTGTCCCTCCTCATCTGCTCTCTATCCACATCTATTTCCCTCCTCATCTCCTGTCCCCTCCTCACCTCCTATCCCTCCTCATCTCCTATCCTCCCCATCTGCTGTCCCCCCACAACTCCTGACCCTCCTCATCTCCTGTCCCTCTATATCGCCTGTATCAACTCCTCTCCCATCCCTCCTCCTCTTCTGTGCCTCCTCATGTCCTGTCCCCTCCTCGTCTCCTGTTACTCCCCATGTTCTTTCCCTCCTCATCTCCTCTCCGTCCCCATGTCCTATGCCTTCTCATCTCCTGCCCTCCTCATCTCCTGTCCCCCTCATCTCCTGTCCCCTCCTCATTCCAGTGCCCTCCCTTCTCTTCTCCCTCCCCATCTCCTGTCACTCCTCATCTCCTCTCCCCTCCCTAGTTCCTGTCCCTCCTCCTCTCCTATCCCCTTTCCATCTCCTGTCCATCCTCATATCCTATGTCCTCCCCATCTCCTGTCTCCACCACATCACTAGTCTCCTCCAATTTACTGTCCCTCCCCATCTCCTGTCTATCCTCATCTACTCTCCCCTCCCCATCTTTTCCATCCTCGTCTGCTCTCCCCCACTCATCAACTTTCCCATCCTCATCTCCTGTTCCTCTGCTTGTCCTGTCCCTCCTCATCTCAATTCCCCTTATCTCCTGTCCCCTCCTCATTCCTGTTCCCTCACTTTCTCTTGTCCCTTCCCATCTCCTGTCCCTCCCTCTCTCCTGTCCCTCCTCATCTCCTGTCCCCTCCCATCTCCTCTTCCCTACTCATCTCCTGTGCCCTCCTCATCTCCTCTCCCTCCTCTTCACCTCTCCCTCTTCATCTCCTGTTTCTCCTCATATCCTGTCCCTCCACATCTCCTCTACCTCCTCATCTCCTGTCCCTACTCATCTCCTCTCCCTCCACATCTCCTTTCTCTCCTCATTTGCTGTCCCTCCTCATCTCCTGACCTTTATATTCACCTATCCCTCCTCACCCTCTGTTACCTCCCTATCTACACTCTCCCCATCTCCTGTCCCACCCTATATACTGTCCCTCCTCATTGCCTGTCCATCCTCATCTCCTATCCCTTCCCCATCATCTGCCCATCCTCATCTCCTGTCTTTCCCAATCCTTTGTTCGTCCTCATTACCTGTCCCCACCTCATCTTCTGTCCCATCCTCATATCTGTCCCTCCCCATTTCTTGTCCACTCCTCATCTTCCGTCGCTCCCAATTTACTGTCTCTCCTCATCGGGTGTCCACTCCAAAACTCCTGTCCCCTCCTCATCCCTCGACTTCCCCATGTCCTTTTCCTCCTCATCTCCTCTCCCTCCCCATGTCCTGTCCCTCCTCATCTCCTGTCCCTCCTCGTTTCCTGTCCCTTCCAAACATCCTGTCCCTCCTCACGTCCCCTCTCTCCTGTTACTCCTCATATCCTTCCCTCCTCATCTCCAATCCCTCCACATCTCCTGTCTCATCTCATCTCCGATCCCTCCTCATCTCCTGTACTCCTCATTACCTGTCTCTCCCCATCTCCTCTCCACTCCCTATCTTCTGTCCTTCCTCATCTCCTATCCCCTATCCATCTCTTGTCCATCCTCATATCCTGTCCCCTCCCCATCACCTGTCTCCTCCGCATCTCCTATCTCCTCCGCATCACCTGATTCCTCCAATTTACTGTCCATCCCCATCTACTATCTATCCTCTTCTACTCTCCACTCCCCAACTTTTGTCCGTCCTCATCTCCTCTGCCCCTCATCTCCTGTTCCTCCTCCTCTCCTGTCCCGCCTCATCTCCTGTCCCTTCCTCATCTCATGACACTCCTCATCTCCTGCCCTCTTCATCTCTTTTTTCTCCTCATATCAATCCCTCCTCAACTCCAGTCTCCTTCGCATCACCTCTCCCCTCCTCATGTCTGTCCCTCCCCATTTCCTGTCCATCCTCATCTCCTGTCCCTTCTCCATCCTCTGTCCATCCTCATCTCCTGTGGTTTCCCGATCCTCTGTCCGTCCTCATTTCCTGTCCTCTCCTCATCTTCTGTCCCATTCTCATATCCTGTTACTCCCCAATTCCTGTCCCCTCCGCATCTCCTGTCCCTCCCAATCTCCTGCCCATCCTCATCTGCTGTCCCCTGTTCATCTCCTGTCACCTCCTCTTCCATTGACCCTCCCCATATCCTGTCGCTCCTCATCTCCTCTCCCTCACCATGTCCTGTCCCTCCTCATCTCCTTTCCCCCTCATATCCTGTGCCCTCCTCATTCCTGTCCCATCCCCTTCTCTTGTCCGTTCCCATCTCCTTTCCATCCTCCTCTACTGTCCCTCCTCATTTCCTGTCCCTCCTCATCTCCTCTCCTTTCTCATCTCCTGTCCCTCCTCATCTCCGCTCCCTCCTCATCTCCTCTTCCTCCACATCTCCTCTTCCTCCACATCTCCTGTCCCTACTCATCTCCTATCCCTGCCCTTCTACTTTCCCTCCTCATTAGCTGTCCCTCCTCATCTCGTGTCCCCCAACATCTCCTGTCCCACCCCATCTCCTGTCCCTCCTCATCTCCTGTACTCCTCATTGCCTGTCACTCCTCATCTCCTCTCCGCTCACTATCTCCTGTCCCTCCTTATCTCCTATCCCCTATCCGTCTCCTTTACATCCTCATATCCTGTCCCCTCCCCATCTCCTGTCTCCTCCGCATCTCCTGTCTCCTCCAATTTACTGTCTTCCCCATCTACTGCCTATCCTCATCTACTCTCCACTTGCCATCTTTTCTCCTTCCTCATCTCCTCCCCCCCTCATCTATTGTCCCCTCCTCATCTCCTGTCCCTCCTCATCTCCTGTCCTTCATCATCTCTTCATGCACCTCATCTCCTGTCTCCTCGGCTTCTCCTGGCCCTCCTAACCCTCTGTAAACTCATCAACTACTGTATCTCCCCCTCTCCTGTTCCTCCTCTTCTCCTGTCCCTCCCCATCTCCTCTCCCTCATCATCTCCTCTTCCTCCTCATCTCCTGTCCCTCATCATTTCCTGTTCGTACTCATCTCTGGTCCCTCCGAATCTCCTGTCCCCTCCTCATCTCCTCTCCCTGCTAGTGTCCAGTCCCCCCATCTCCTGTCCATTCTCATCTATTTTCCCTCCTCATCTCCTGACCCATCCCTATCTCCTGACCCTCCCCATGTCGTGTCCCTACCCATCTCCTGTCACATCCACATCTACTTTCCTCCACCTCTCCTGACCCTTCCCATCTCCTGACCCTCCTCATCTCCTCTTCCCTCTTCATCTACCATCCCCTCCTCAACTCCTGTCCCTCTCATCTCCTCTTTCTCTACATTTCCAGTTATTCCTCATCTCTTCTCCCCTCCCCATCTCCTTTGCCTCCTCATCACCTGTCCCATCCCCATCTCCTGTCCTTTCCCCTCCTGTCTCCCGTCATCTCATTTCCTTCATCATCCCTTCATGCTCCTCATCTGCTGTCTCCTCCGCTTCTCCTGTCCCTCCCCATATACTGTCCCTCCTCATCTCCTGTCCCACCCCTTCTCCTGTCCTTCCCCATCTCCTCACCATCATCATCTCCTGTCCCTCCTGATCTCCTATGTCTATTCATCTCCTGTTCATCCTCATACCCTGTCCCTCCCCATCTCCTGTCACCACCACATCTCCTTTCCCTCCTCATCACCTGTCCCCTCCTCATCTCCTGTCCCTCCACATCTCCTCTCTCTCCTCATCTCCTGTTACTCCTCATATACTGTCCACGTCATCTCCTGTCTCTTCAAATCTCCTGTCCCTCCTCCTTTCCTGTCCCTTCTCATCTCCTTTCCCTCCCCATCTCCTTTCTTTCCTCCTCTCCTATTCCTCCTCATCTCCTCACCTTTCTAATCACCTATCCCTCCTCACCCTCTGTAACCTCCCCATCTACTCTCTCGCCCCATCTCCTGTCCCTCCCCATCTACTGTCCGCCCCGTTTCCTGTCCATCCTCATCTCCTTTCCCGTCCTAATCATCTCTCCGTCCTCATCTCCATTCCTTTGCCCATCCTCTGTCCATCCTCATTTTCTGTCCCTCCTCATCTTCTGTCCCATTCTCATATCCTGTCCCTCCCAGTTTCCTGTCCTGTCCTCATCTCCTGTCCCTCCCAATTTCCTGTCCCTCCCCATCAGCTATCCCTCCTCATCTCCTGTCCCCTCCTCATACCTCGAAGCTCCCCATGTAATGTGCCTCCTCATCTCCTCTAACTCACCATGTCCTGTCCCTCCTCATCTCCTTTCCCCCTCATCTCCTGACCCCTCCTCATTCCTGTCCCCTCCCTTTCTCTCATCGCTTCCCATCTCCTCTCCATCCTCCTCTCCTGTCCCTCCGCATCTCCTGACCCTCCACATCTGCTGTCCCTTCTCACTCCTATCCTTCCTCATCTCCTTTACTCCTCATTACCTGTCAATCCTCATCTCCTCTCCCCTCCCTATCTCCTGTCCCTCCTCATCACCTATCCCCTACCCATCTCCTGTCCATCCTCATATCCTGTCCCATCCCCAAGTCCTGTCTCCTCCGCATCACCTGTCTCCTCCAATTTCTTATCCATCCCCATCTCCTGTCTATCCTCCTGTACTCTCCCCTCCCCATCTTTTGTCCGTACTCATCTCCTCTCCCCCACCTCATCTACTGTCCCCTGCTCATCTCCTGTCCCTCTCCTTGTCCTGTCCCTCCTCATCTCATTTCCCCCTCATCTCCTGTCCCCTCCTCATTCCTGTTCCCTCACTTTCTATTCTCCCTTCCCATCTCCTGTCCCTCCTAATCTCCAGTCCATTCCTCATCTCGTGACCCCCCTCGTCTCTTGTCCCTCCTCATCTCCTGTTTCTCCTCCTCTCCTGTCCCTCCTCATCTCCAATCTCCTCCACATCACCTGTCCCCTCCTCATCTACTGTCCCTCCATATTTGCTGTCCATCCTCATCTCCTGTCCCTTCCCCATCCTCTGTCCGTCCTCATCTCCTGTCCTTTCCCTATCCTCTGTCCGTCCTCATTTCCTGTCCCCTCCTCACCTTTTGTCCCATCCTCATATCCTGTCTCTCCCAATTTCCTGTCCCCTCCTCATCACCAGTCCCTCCCAATTTCCTGTCAATCCTCAACAGCTGTCCCTTCCTCATCTCCTGTCTACTTCTCATCCCTTGAAACTCCCCATGTCCTATCCCTCCTCATCTTTCCCCCTCATATCCTGTCCCCTCCTCATTCCTGTCCCATCCCTTTCTCTTTTCCCTTCCCATCTCCTTTCCATCCTCCTCTCCTGTCCCTCCTCACTTCCTGTCCCTCCTCATCTCCTGTCCCTCACCATGTCCTGTCCCTCCTCATCTCCTTTCCCCCTCATATCCTGTCCCCTCCTCATTCCTGTCCCATCCCTTTCTCTTGTCCCTTCCTCTCTCCTGTCCATCCTCCTCACCTGTCCCTCCTCATCTCCTGTCCCTCATCATCTCCTGTTCGTCCTCATCTCTGGTCCCTCCCCATCTCCTGTCCCCTCCCCGCCTCCTCAGCCCTCCTCATCTCGTATCCCTGCTAAGGTCCTGTCCCCCCATCTATTGTCCATTCTTATCTACTTTCCCTCCTCATCTCCTGACCCATGCCCATCTCCTATGACTCCCTTCCCCTGTCCCTCCCCATCTACTGTCACCTACATGATATTAATTCACATACATTGATACCCTTTCACATGTCTTGGTACCCGTTTCCCTCCACCCCACACCCCCCACCCGTCCTTTCAATTAGCTTCACATTATATGTCCTTATGTATCAAGATTTTGCTCTATTGCAAATCTCTGCTAGTAGAGCCCAAGTTTTCTACTGATATAGGTCTATAGTTCTCTTTCTTTGGTGCATCTCTCTCTGGTTTGGGGATGAGGGTTATACTGGCTTCATAGAATGAGTTTGGTAGGGAACCTTCCTTTTCTTTTATTTATTTATTAATTTTTTTTAATTTTTTTTATTGTAAGTAGTAAAAGGGTTACATGATATTTTCCAGATAGAAGGTGCATTAATTCACATACATTGATACCATTTCACATGTCTTGGTACCCGTTTCCCTCCCCCCCCACAGCCCCCACCCATCTTGGTTTTCCCCCCATTCCTGTCAAATTTCAAATATCCAAATACAAATAAGTTCAATATATCAGATAACAAAGTGAGATACTATACCAATATGAGATAACCAAGGGACAGCAAAGGAGATGAGAGACAACATAGTACCTTAAGGACAACAATCATTCATTATATGGCTTTTGTTTCACTATCCTGGAGGTCCTTTCAATTAGCTTCATATTATATGTTCTTATGTATCAAGATTTTGCTCTATTGCAAATCTCTGCTAGTAGAGCCCAAGTTTTGTACTGATTATGACGAATGAGGGAAACCATTGAGCCTAAGTTCCTTTGAGTCTGGCTTACTTCACTTAATATGATTTTTTCTAAGTCTTTCCATTTCCTAACAAATGGGGCGATGTCATTCTTTCTGACAGCAGCATAGAATTCCATTGTGTACAAATACCACAACTTGTTGATCCACTCATCAACTGAGGGACATCTAGGTTGGTTCCATATCTTTGCTATGGTGAATAGTGCTGCAATGAACATTGTTGTGCTAGTGGGTTTAGTATGTCCTTGTTTCTGGATGGTTGGGTAAATGCCAAGTAGTGGAATTGCTGGGTCATAGGGGAGTTCTATGTTTAGCCTTTTGAGGCACTGCCACACTGCTTTCCATAGTGGTTGAACGAGTTTGCACTCCCACCAACAGTGTAGTAGTGATCCCTCCTGGCCACATCCCCTCCAGCATCTGTTGTCATTCGTTTTCCTGATCTTGGCCATTCTAGCTGGAGTGAGGTGGAATCTCAGAGTTGTTTTGATTTGCATTTTTTTTATGACCAGAGATGTTGAGCATTTCTTCATGTGTCTATAGGCCATTTTTGTTTCTTCTTCAGAGAAGACTCTCTTTAAGTCTTTGCCCCATTTTTTAATGGGATGGTTGTTACTTTGGAGGTTAGTTTTGGAGTGATTCAATTTTTTGAGTTGTTGAAATATTTTAGATATGAGGCCCTTGTCCGTTGTTTGGTTGGTGAAGATCTTCTCCCACTCTGTAGGCTTCCTGATTAGTTTAGTAGCTATGTCCTTTGCCATACAAAAGCTCTGAAGTTTAATGCAGTCCCACTTATCCAGCCTTTCTCTGATTTGTTGTGATTCTTGGTCTTTATTAAGAAAGTTTCGACCTGTGCCAAGGAGGCCTAGTGTATCTCCTATTCCTTCCTGTAGAGTTTTCAGTGTGTCAGCTTTTACCTCCAGGTCTTTGATCCATTTGGAGTTAATTCTAGTGCAAGTTGACAAAGAAGGATGCAGCTTTAGTTTTCTGCAGGTGCTTAACCAGTTCTGCCAGCACAACTTGTTGAAAAGGCTGTCTTTCTTCCTTTCTATTTTTTTGGCTCCCTTGTCAAAGATTAGGTGGCCATAGGTCTGTCGTTTAATGTATGGGTCCTCAGTTCTATTCCATTGCTCTTCAGGCCTGTTCCTGTGCCAGTACCAAGCTGTTTTGAGAATTATAGCTCTGTAATAGAGTCTAAAGTTTGGAATTGAAATTCCTCCAGCGCTGTTCTTTCTGCTAAGAAGTGTTTTTGCTATACGGGGTCTTTTACTATTCCATATGAAATTTTGAATTGCCTCTTGTATTTCTTTAAACAATGACATTGGGATGTTGATGGGTATTGCATTGAATTTGTAGATAGCTCTTGGCAAGATTGTCATTTTCACAATGTTGATTCTTCCAATCCAGGAGCATGGGAGGTTTTTCCATTTCCTTAGTTCAGCTTTAATTTCCTTTTTCAGGGTTTTAAAGTTTTCATCAAAAAGGTCCTTTACATTCTTAGTTAAGCTAATTCCTAGGTACTTTATTTTCTTTGAGGCTATTGTGAAAGGAGTTTCTTTCCTGATTATTGCCTCATTCCTCTCACTGGTGGCATAAAGGAAGGCAGTTGATTTTTGAGGGTTGATTTTATAGCCTGCTACTCTTCCAAAGCTTTGAATCAGGTCAAGGAGCTTGGGAGTAGAGTCTATAGGATTCTTTAAATACAGAATCATGTCATCTGCAAAGAGGAATAGTTTTATTTCCTCTTTCCCTCCTTGGATCCCCTTTATGCTTGCTTCTTGCCTTATTGCACTGGATAGGAATTCTAGTACTATGTTAAAGAGGAGTGGAGAGAGTGGGCATCCTTGTCTCGTTCCCGATTTTAGAGGGAATGGCTTTAGATTTTCACCATTAAGTGTAATACTAGCAGTAAGTTTCTCATACACAGCTTTTATTACATTGAGGAATGTTCCATGGATACCTAGTTTCTCTAGAGCTTTTAACATAAAGGGGTGTTGGATCTTGTCAAATGCCTTTTCCGCGTCTATTGAGACAATCATGTGATTTTTGTCCTTGCTCCTGTTGATGTGTTGAATTATATTAACTGATTTGCGTATGTTGAACCAGCTTTGCCTCCCTGTGATGAATCCAGTTTGATCATAGGGTTTAATTTTTTTTGATGATTTGTTGTAGACGGTTGGCCAGTATTTTGTTGAGAAGTTTTGCATCGATGTTCACCAAAGATATAGGTCTATAGTTCTCTTTCTTTGATGAATCTCTGTCTAGTTTGGGGATCAGGGTTATAGTGGCTTCATAGAATGAGTCTGGTAAGGAACCTTCATTTTCAATTTCGTTGAAGAGCTTGAGGAGTATTGGTGTGAGCTCTGCTTTGAAGACCTTATAGAATTCAGCTGTGAATCCATCTGGCCCTGGGCTTTTCTTAGGTGGAAGTTCTCTAATTGCCATTTCTATTTCAGAGCTTGAAATAGGCCTGTTGAGTTGGCTTAGTTCTTCTTGGTTCAGTGTGGGTATGTTAATATTGGCTAGGAATTCATCCATTTCATCTAGATTCTCAAATTTGTTGGCATAAAGGTTTGACAAGTATTCTCTCATGATATTCTGGATCTTGGTAATTTCTGTCATGATATTACCATTTTCATCTGCGATTTTGTTTATTTCGATATGCTCTCTTCTTTTTTTGGTAAGATTTGCTAAGGGCTTGTCAATTTTGTTAATTCTTTCAAAGAACCAACTCCTTGTTTTGTTGATTCTTTCTATAGTTTTTTTGGATTCCAAATCATTTAATTCTGCTTTGATTTTAATAATTTGCTTTCTTTTACTGGGATTAGGGTTGGTTTGTTGCTCTTTTTCCAGGAGCTTCAGGTGGGACATTAACTTGTTGGTTTGCAATTTTTCCAACTTGTTGTTGTAGGCACTCAGCGCTATAAATTTTCCTCTGAGTACTGCCTTTGCTGTGTCCCAAAGGAGTTGGTATTTTGTGTGCTCCTTACAGTTAAATTCCATAAACTGTTGGATTTCTGTTCTGATCTCTTCGATGACCCATTGGTGATTCAACAATGTGTTGTTCAGTCTCCATGAGTTACAGGGTTTTCGTTGGTGGAGATGTGTGTTCAGTTCCAGTTTGATGCCTTTGTGGTCTGAGAGTGTGCATGGAAGAATTTCTGTGTTTCTGAATCTGTCCAGGTTTGTTTTATGGCCTAAGATGTGATCTATTTTCGAAAATTTTCCATGTGCTGCTGAGGAAAACGTTTATTGTGTTTCTGCTGGGTGGAATATTCTGCAGATGTCTGTTAGATCTAGTTGGTCTATATAGTTGTTCAGTTCTAAGGTTTCTCTGTTGAGTTTTTGCCTTGTTGATCTGTCCATAGGTGAAAGTGGTGTGTTAAAGTCACCGACAATCACTGTATTTCGATCTATGTATGGTTTCAGTGTAAGTAAAGTTTTCTTGATGAAGTTTGGAGCTCCGGGATTGGGTGTGTAAATATTTAGGATCGTTATGTCTTCCTGGAGGAAAGATTCCTTTAGTAGTATGTAGTAACCTTCTTTGTCTTTTCTTACTAATTTTGGTTTGAAGTCTATTTTATCTGATATGAGGATGGCAACTCCAGCCTGTTTATGGGGGCCGTTAGCTTGATAGAGTTTATTCCAACCTCTCACTTTCAAAAGATGCTTGACTTTTTGGGTAAGATGTGTCTCTTGAAGACAGCAGAATGATGGCTCTTGCTTTTTGATCCAACTAGACAGCCTATGCCGTTTAATTGGAGAGTTGAGTCCATTGATATTGAGAGTTAGGATTGAGAGATATTTATTAGGTCCTACCATTTTTAAAAGCTTTCATTTGGGCCTGTGTCTTGACAGTTCTTGTGGTCCTCAGGTGGTATGCTGTTTAGGTGCCATTTCTTTCCCTATATTGCATTTATTTTGGTTTTCTATGTATAGAACATCTTTCAGAATTCTCTGTAGTGTTGGTTTTGTTGCGACATATTGTTGCAGCTTTTCCCTGGAATGGAATGTTTTTATTGTTCCCTCAGTTATGAATGAGAGCTTAGCTGGGTACAGTATTCTTGGTTGGTAGTTATTTGACTTAAGGGCATGACATATATGCTTCCAGTCACTTCTTGCTTGCATGGTCTCTGCTGAGTAATCTGCGGTTATTCTGATTGGTTTTCCTTTATAGGTTACTGAGCCCTTTTCCCTGGCTGCCTTTAGGATCCTTTTTTTGGTTTCTACTGATCCAGTTCGGATTACGATGTGGCGGTGAGATGTACTTTTCTGGTATGGTCTGTTTGGGGTTCTAAAAGCTTCTTGTATCTGGTGGGTCTGCCCTTCTGGATATTTGGGAAATTCTCTGAGATGATTCCTTGAAGTATATTTCCAATACCATTGACCTCTTTCTCCAGATCCTCCTCAATACCAATTAGCCTTAAATTAGGCTTCCTGATTGTATCTTGGACCTCCTGAAGCGCTCTCTCATTTTTCCTAGATTTGAATTGACTCATTTTCTGTTTTTTCTCTATAATAACTAAATTATCTTCAGCCCCGGAGATTCTCTCCTCTGCATTGTCTAACCTGCTATCAAAGCTATCTACTTTATTTTTCATCTCCCTTGCTACTAATTGCTCATTTTTGATGCCTTGCATCTCTTCTTTTAGATCATGTATGGATTTCTTTATCTCCTTGATTTCCATTTGAGTGGTTAGCTCAGTAGCTTTATTTTCTTTGAACATTTCCTGGAGTTCTGTCACCTTTTTATTTGTGGATTCTATGAATTCATCCATCTTTCTTTGAACAGCCTTTATTATGGCCTCCTTTATGGCTCCTTCTTTTTCACTTATCACCTTGTTTATGGTTTCCTCTTGTTCAGCTATGGCTTCCTCCCTTATCTCTTTCTTTATATTTTCACATTTTTCATTAATGATGTTTGTCAATTGCATTTGTACAGCACTTGGAAGACTCTCCTCTAGGCTTGCCAGTGACTGTTCCATTGGCTGTTTACATTGGGTGGAGGAGGTGGGAGATGTTGTTTCTTGATTTGACATTTTTCGTGAGTTTCTTGTTCTGCCCATTTGAAAATGGGAGCAAGATTAATACTAAACAAGATTATAGTTTTTCAGATATAACCAGCTAGACCTCTGTAGCTGGCAGACTCTAGATGTTCACAAGTTTTGATTGGTGTTATCACTCTTTCTTTTTGTGCAGTTATGGACTAGTCTAATTATTCACTGATAAGCGATTTATATCCAAAACAATAAGCCTCTCAATCCAATCTCTATTGTCTTTAAGTCCCTCTGAGCCTAGAGGATAATTAAACACCTAGATATAAAATGTTGCTCAATAGCCATCAAGTGTAGATCCATGCAGTATAAGGGTTGAAAGAGGATTAGATGTCCAGAGATAGAAAAATAGAATGAGAGAGGTCAGGGGGTAAGTAGGTAGAGTATTTGAGTGCAAAGTTTGGAAATTATTAGAAAAAAACTTATTTGTTGCTGCGCGACTAGCTCTTAGCCCCACCAGTGGTCTCACAGTGGACCATAGGATGGATCTGCGAGCTTCCGTCTGAGCGCGGTTGGCAGACGTTTTCCTGTGCTGCTTACAGGGGCGGCCCCAAGCCAAATGTGTGGGGATTTAGAGTTTCAGGAGGTCTCAGCAGGACCAGTAGGAGGCCCCTCTGTTCCCAGGGGCGGGGCCCAGCTGGGGGCGTGGACTCCAAGGGCGGAGCCACGCCTTTTTGGTTCTCAGAGTGGGAGCTTGGCTGCTGGTTGGCCCTTCATATCTCTGCTGTGTTTCCACTGCTTTGTCAGAGTCTGTGACTGTGGGGGGGGCCCTCGGTGGTGTCTTGCTCAGGATTCCCAGCTGGAGGATGCCCCGCTCGAGAATTGAGGGGGGGCAGATGCTGGCTCCTATTTACCCGCACCCCCTACCCACTGTTGTAAGGCAGGGACTCAAAGTCCTCCACTATCCAGATCCAGTGGCCTGGGTGAGGAGCCTGGTGGGCGGGTGGGAGCTGGGACAGCTCCGCCTCCCCTGGTGGGGTGCTGAGTCTTATGGTCCGCCCAGTTGTCAGTCTCTAGTTAGAGGGCTGGGGGTTGAACCCATTGGGCGGGTGGGAGTTGGGGCAACCCCGCCTCCCTTGGTGGGGTTCTGGTTCTTATGGGTAGCCCGCCTATCAATCTCCAGTCAATGGCCTGAGGGAGGGGGCTGTTGAGGGGAGGGACAGGATTCTAAATTCCTTGCCCCCCTGCTATTGCTTGGCACCCGCTCCACTTTCCCGATGTGTTTGGGAATGCGCTGTATTACTCACGCGTCTGTGTCCATCTGCGGGCGCTCCACGGTGGTGGGGAGTCTTTCACTCCCCTCGGGTCTCCGCCGCCGCCTGTGTTCTGCGTCTGGGTTCTGCTACTTGCTGTTCTGGTTCCGCGTCTGGGTTCCGCTGCTTCCGCCGTTCGCTGGCCCGGTTCTGTGCTGGTTTCTGCAGCCGTTGGGCTCCCAGCCTGGTGCCCTCCACTGCCGCCGCTTTTCGTGGGTTAGAGCTGGTGCCCGCCCCCGCTTTCCCCGCGTGGAGCCAGTGCCCGCTCAAGCCGGTTTTCGTGGTTTGGTCTGGTGCGGCTTTCTGCGGCTTTGGGCGAGAGATGTGGGAGGGGTCCTCGCGTTCCGAATTCTTTGAGAAAGTTGGATGTGAGCTTTATCTGGATTTCTTTTCCGGTTTGAGTCCTTCTCCGTTGCTTTTTGAGTTTGTTTTTGAGGATTTCTTTAGAAAGCTGGCTCGTGGGACTCCCTGGTTCTCTCTTTTTGTCAGAGAAAGCTAGGCAGCGTCCCTATTGTCTCGGCGCCATCTTCCTTCCTTTTCCCTCCACATCTTCTAACCCTCCTCATCTCCTGTACTCCTGATTACCATGCACTCGTAATCTTCTCTACCCTGGACATCTCCTTTCCCTCTTCATCACCTGTACCCTCTCCATCTCCTGTCCTTCCCCATTTCCTGTCGCTCCTCATCTCCTGTTCCCTCCTCAACTCCTGTCCTTCCTCAACTCCTGGCCCTCCTCATCTCTCGTCCCTCCTCATCTCCTGTTTCTCTTCATACCCTGTCCCTCCTCATCTCCTGTCCCTCCTCATCTCTTGTTCCTCCTCATCTCCTGTTTCTCCTCATGCCCTGTCCCTCCCCATCTCCTGTCCCTCCATATCTTCTGTCCCTCCACCTCTCCCGTCCCTCCTCATCTCCTATCTCTGCTAAGGTCCTGTGCCACCATCTCCTGTCCAACCTTATCTACTTTCCCTCCTCATCTCCTGACCCATCGCCATCTCCTATACCTCCCTTCTCCTGTCCTTCCGCATCTCTTGTCACCTCCACATCTGCTTTGTCTCCACATGTCCTGGCCCTCCTCATCTCCTGTCTCTCCTCATCTCCTCCTCCCTCTGTATCTCCTGTCCCTCCTCATCTATTATCCCTTGTAATCTTCTATCCATCCTTATCTGCTGTCCTCTCCTAATCTCCTGACCCTCCCGATGTCCTTTCCCTCCTCATCTCCCCTCCCTCCCCATGTCCTGTCCCTTCTGATCTCCTGTCCCTCCTCATCTCCCGTTTGTCCACATGACCAGTTACTCCTCATCTCTTCTCCTCTCCCCATCTCCTTTCCCTCCTCATCACCTGTCCCCTCCCCATCTCCTGTCCTTCCCCATCTCCTGTCCCTCCTCATCTCTTCTCCATCATCTCTTCATGTTCCTCATCTCCTGTCTCCTCTGCTTCTCCTGTCCCTCCTCACCCTATGTAACCTCCCCATATACAGTCTCTCCCCATCTCCTGTCACTCCTCTTCTCCTGACCTTCTCCATCTCCTGTCCCTCATAATCTCCTGTCCCTCTTCATCTCCTATGCCTACTCATCTCCTGTTCATCCTCATCTCCTGTACCTCCCCATCTCCTGTCACCTCCACATCTGCTTTCCCTCCATCTCTCCTGACCCTCCTCATCTCCTGTCCCTTCTCATCTCCTGTAACCTCCTCATCTCCTATCCCTCCTCATCTCCTGTCCCTCCCCATCTCCTTCCCCTCCTCATCTCCTGTCCCTCCTCATCTCCTGTCCCTCCCCAACCCTGCCCTCCTTATCTCCTGTCTCCTCCCCATCTCCTCTCCCTCCACATATCCTGTTCCTCCTCATCTCCTGTACTCCTTATTACCTGTCACTCCTCATCTCCTCTCCCCTCCCTATATCCTGTCGCACCTCATCTCCTATCCCCTATCCATCTCCTGTCAATCTTCATATCCTGTCCCCTCCGCATCTCCTTTCTCCGCATCACCATTCTCCTCCAATTTACTGACCCTCCCCTTCTCCTGTCTATCCACATCTACTCTCCCCTCCCCATCTTTTGTCTCTCCTCATCTCCTTTCCCGCTCATCTCCTGTCCCCTCCTCATCTCCTCTCCCTCTGCTTCTCCTGTCCCTACTCATCTCATTTCCCCCCCATCTCGTGGCCCCTCCTCATTTCGGTTCCCTCCATTTCTCTTCTCCCGTCCCATCTCCTGTCCGTCCTCCTCTCCTGTCCCTCCTCATCTGCTGTCCCCTCCCCATCTCCTATTCCCTCCTCATTTCCTGTCCCATTCTCATCTCTTGTCCCTCCCCATGTCCTGTTCTTTCTCATCTCTTCTCCCTCCTCATGTCCTGTCCCTCCATTTCTCCTGCCCCTCCCATCTCCTGTACCCTCCACATCACCTGTCCCTCCCCATCTACTGTCCCCTCCGCAATTCCTGTCCCTCCTCATCTGCTGTCCGTCCGCATCCCCTATACCTCTCCCTCTCCTGTCCCTACTCATCTCCAGTCCCTCCCTGTGTCCAGTCCCTCTTCATCTCCACTCCCTCCCAATGTCCTGTCCCTCTTCATCTCCTGTCCCCCCTTATCACCTGTCTCCTCCTCATACCAGTCCCATCCCTTTCTCTTCAACAACGCCATCTCCTGACCCTCCTCATTTCCTATCCTTCCCCATTTGCTGTCCTTCTTCATCTCATGTCTCCTCCCCATCTTCTTTCCCTCCTCATCTAGTGTCCCTCCTCATCACTTTTCCCTCCTCATTAGCTACCACTATTCATCTCAACCCCCCCTCCCCATCACCTGTCCCTCCCCATCTCCTGTCCCTCCTCATTCCTGTCCCCACCACTTGTCCTGTCCTTCCCCATCTCCTGCCCCTCCTCATCTCCTGTCCCTCCTCATCTCCTGTCCCTACTCATCTCCTATTCCCTCCTTGTCTCCTGTCCCATCCTCATCTCCTGAAACTCCTCCTCTCCTGTCCCTTCTCCGTTTCTTTCGCTCCCTATCTTCTGTCCCTCATCCTCTCCTGTCTGTCCTTCTCTGCTGTCCCTCCTCATCTCCTGCCCCTCCCCATATCCTGTTCCTCCCCATCTCCTGTCCCTCCTCATCTGCTGTCCCCTCCTCATCTCCTGTCCCCTCCTCATCCCTCGACTCTCCCCATTTCCTGTCACTCCTCATATCCTGTCCCTCCTCCTCTCCTGTCCCTCCACATATCCTATACCTCCTCACCTCCTGTACTTCCTCATCTCCTGTGCTCTTCATTAGCTGTCACTCCTCATCTCCTCTCCCCCCCATCTCCTGTCCCTCCTAAACTCCTATCCCCTATCCATCTCCTGTCCATCTCATATCCTATCCCTCCCCATCTCCTGTCTCCTCCGCATCTCTTTTCTCCTCCACATCACCTGTCTCCTCCAATTAATGTCCCTCCCCATCTATTGTCTATCATATTCTACTCTCCACTCCCCATCTTTTGTCCGTCCTCATCTCCTCTCTTCCCCTCATCTCCTCTTCCTTCATTATTTCCTGTCCCTCCCCTTGTCCTGTCCCTCCTCATCTCATCTTTCCCTCATCTCCTGTCCCCACCTTATGCCTATTCACTCCCTTTCTCTTGTCCCTTCCGATCTCCTGTCCCTCCTCCTCTCCTGTCCCTCATCATCTCCTCTCTCCCCTCATCTCCTCTTCCCTCCTCATCTTCTGTCCCTCCTCATCTCCAGTCTCCTCCGCATCACCTGTCCCCTCCTCATATAATGTCCCTTACCATGCCTCTTCCACCTTCATCTCTTGCCCCTTCCCAATCCTCTGTCTGTCCTCATCTCCGGCCGCTCCTCATCTCCTACCCTCTCCTCGTCTCCAGTTCCTCCCCATTTCCTGTAACTCCTCATCTCCTGTCTCTCCTCATTTCCAGTCACTCCTCATCTCCACTCCCCTCCTGATCAGCTGTCTCCTCCCTATCTCCTCTCCTTCTCCCTCAACCCTCCCCTTGTCCTGTCACTCCTCATATCCTGTCCCTCCTCCTCTCCTTTCCCTCCACATATCCTATACCTCCTCACTTCCTGTACTTCCTCATCTCCTGTACTCCTCATTACCTGTCACTCCTCATCTTCTCTCCCCTCCCTATCTCCTGTCCCTCCTAAACTCCTATCCCCTCTCCATCTCCTGTACATCCTCATATCCTGTCCCCTCCCCATCTCCTGTCTCCTCCGCATCACCTGTCTCCTCCAATTTACTGTCCCTCCCCATCTCCTCTCTATCCTCATCTACTCTCCACTCCCCATCTTTGGTCGGTCCTCAACTCCTTTCCCTCCTCATCACCTGTCCCCTCCTCATCTCCTGTCCCTCCTCTTTTCCTGTCCCTTCTCACCTCATTTACCCCTCATCTCCTGTCCACTCCTGATTCTTGTTCCATCCCTTTCAATTGTCCCTTTCCATCTCCTGGCTCTCCTCATCTTCGGCCCCACCTCATCTCTGATCCCTCCACATCTCCTGTCCCTCCTCATCTTCTATCCATCTACACCGCTGTCCCAACTCATCTCCTGTCCCTCCTATCTCCTGTCTCTCCCCATCTCCTCTCCCTCCCCATCTCCTCTCCCTCCTCATCTCCTGTCACCTCCCCATCTCTTCTCCCTCCAAATCTACTGTCCCTCCTCATTTCCTGTAGTCCTCATTACCTGTCACTCCTCATCTCCTAACCCCTCCCTATCTCTTGTCCCTCCTTATCTCCTATCCCCTATCCATCTCCTGTCCATCCTCATATCTTCTCCCCTCCCCATCTCCTGTCTGCTCTGCATCATGTCTCCTTCAATTTACTGTCCCTCCCCATCTACTGTCTATCCTCATCTACTCTCTCCTACAGATCTTTGTCTGGCTCATCTCCTCTCCGCTCCTTTATCTCCTGTCCCCTCATCATTCCTGTCCCCACCCTTTCTCTCCTCCCGTCCCATCTCCTGTCCATGCTCCTCTCCTGTTGCTCCTCATCTCCTGTCCCTCCTCATCTTTTGTCCCTTACTAATATCCTATCCTTCCTCATCTCCTCTCCCTCCTCATCTCCTGTTGGTCCTCATATCCTGTGCCTCGTCATCTACTGTCCCTCCACATCTCCTGTCCCTCCCATTTTCCTCTCCCTGCTCATCTCCTTTCCCCCTCTTCTCCTGTCCCCTCCTCATTCCTGTCGCACCATTTCTCTAGTCCCTTCCTGTCTCTTTTCCATCCTCCTCTCATATCCCTCCTCATCTCCTGTCCCTTCCTAATATCCTGTCCCTCCTCATCTCCTCATGCTCCTCATATCCTGCCCCTCCTCCTCTTCTGTCCCACCACATCTCCTGTCCCTCAACATCTCCTATCCCTCCTCATCTCCTGTACATCTCATTACCTGTCACTCCTCATCTCCACTCACCTCCTTGTTCCTGTCCTTCCTCATTTCCTATCCCATGTCCATCTCCTGTCCATCCTCATATTGTGGACCCTCCCCATCTCCTGTCTCCTCCCCATCACCTGTATTTTCCAAGTTACTGTCCCTCCCCATCTCCTGCCTATCCTCATCTACACTCCTGTCCCCTCCTCATTCCTGTTCTCTCCATTTTCTAATGCCTTGCCATCTCCTTTCCCTCCTCATCTCCGGTCCCTTCTCCATCTCTTGATCCTCCTCATCTCCTGTCCCTCCTCATCTTCTGTTTCTCCTCATATCCTGTACCTCCCCATTTCCAGTTTCCTCCGCATCACCTGTCCCCTCCTCATCTGCTGTCCCTCCCCATTTCCTATCCATCCTCATCCTCTGTCCCTTCCCATCTTCTGTCCATCCTCATCTACTGTCCCTCCCCTTGCCCTGTCCCTCCTCATCTCATTTCACCCTCATCTCCTTTCCCCTCCTCATTCCTGTTCTCTCCTTTCTTTTATCCCTTCCCATCTTCTGTCCCTCCTCCTCTCATGTCCCTCCTCATCTCCTGTCCCCCCTCATCTCCTCTTCCCTCCTACTCTCCTGTCCCCCCTCATCTCCTGCTTTGTCTCATATTCCTGGCCGTCCTCTTCTAAAATCTCCTCCGCATCAACTGTCCACTCCTTATCTACTGTCCGTTACCATCCCTTGTCCAACTTCATCTCCTGTCCCTTCCCCATCGTCGGTCCGTCCTCATCTCCTGTCCTCTCCTCATCTCCTATCCCTTCCAATCTCCTTTCCATCCTTATCTGCTGTCCGTTCCTCATCTCCTGTCCCTCCCTATGTCTTATTCCTCTGCATCTCCTCGGCCTCTCCATGTCCTGTTCCTTCTCGTCTCCTGCCTCCTCTTCTCCTGTCCCGCTCATCTCCTGTCCCCTCCCCATTCCTGTGCCTTCCCTTTCTCCTGTCCCTCCCCATCTACTGTCCATCCTCCTCTAATGACCTCCTGAGATCCTATCCATGCTCATATCCTCTTCCCTCCTCATCTCCTGTCCCTCACTATCTGTTTCACCTAACATCCTGTCCCTCCTCATTTCCTGTCCCTCCTCTTCACCTGTCCCTCCATATCTCCTGTCCCTCCTCATCTCCTGTCCCACCCATCTCCCTTCGCTCCTCATCTTCTGTCCATCCTCATCTCTGTCCCTGCACATCTCCTGTCCCTCCCCATTTCCTGTCCCTTCATATCTCCTGTCTCCTCCCCATCTCCTGTCCCTCATCTGCTGTCCCTCCTCATCTCCTGTACTCATGATTACCATGCACTCCTCATCTCCTCTCCCCTGCCCATCTCTTGTCCCTCCTCATCTCCTGTCCCCTATCCATCTCCTGTCCCGCCTCATATCCTGTCCCCTCCCCATCTCCTGTCTCTTCCGCATCACCTGTCTCCTCCAATTTACTGTCGCTCTGCATCTCCTGTCTATCCTCATCTCCTTGCACCCTCATCTCCTGTCCACTCCTCATTCCTGCTCCCTCCCTTTCGGTTGTCCCTTCCCATCTCCTGTCCCTCCTCCTCTCCTATACCCTCATCTCCTGTCCCCCATATCTCCTCTTCTCTCCTCATCTCGTGTCCCTTCCTCATCTCGTCACCTTCCTCATCTCCTGTCGCTCCTCTTCTCCTGTTTCTCCTCATATCCTGTCCTTCTCATCTCCACTCTCCTCCGCCTCACCTGTCCCCTCCTCATCTACTGTCCCTTACCATCTTTTGTCCATCTTCATCTCCTGTCCCTTCCCCATCCTCTGTTCGTCCTCATCTCCTGTCCTCTCCTCATCTCCTATCCCTTGCAATCTCCTTTCCGTCCTTATCTGCTGTTCGTTCCTCCTCTCCTCTCCCCTGCCCATCTCTTGTCCCTCCTCATCTCCTGTCCCCTATCCATCTCCTGTCCCGCCTAATATCCTGTCCCCTCCCCATCTCCTGCCTCTTCCGCATCACCTGTCTCCTCCAATTTACTGTCGCTCTGCATCTCCTGTCTATCCTCATCTCCTTTCCCCCTCATCTCCTGTCCCCTCCTCATTACTGTGCCCTCCCTTTCTCGTGTCCCTCCACATCTCCTGTCCGTCCTCCTCTAATGTCCCTCCTGAGCTCCTATCCATGCTCATTTCCTCTTCCCTCTTCATCTCCTGTCCCTTCTTCATATCCTGTCCCTCCTCATCTCCTGCCCCTCCACATCTGTTTCACCTCACATCCTGTCCCTGCTCATCTCCTGTCCCTCCTCAACTATTGTACCTAAATATCTCGGGCCCCTCCTCATCTCCTATCCCACCCATCCCCCTTCGCTTCTCATCTTCTGTCCATCCTCATCTCTGACCTTCCACATCTCCTGTCCCTCGCCATTTCCTGTCCCTTCACATCTCCTGTCTCCTCCCCATCTCTTGTCCCTCCTCATCTGCTGTCCCTCCTCATCTCCTGTACTCATGAGTACCATGCAGTCCTCATCTCCTCTCCCTGTTTCCTGTTCCTGCCCATTTTCTGTCACTCATCTCCTGTTCCTCCACATTTACTCTCCCTCCGCATCTCCTGTCTCTCCTCATTACCAGGCACTCCCAATCTCCTTGCCCTCCTCATTACCTATCCACGCCCCTTCTCCTGTCCTTCCCCATCTCCTGTCCCTCCTCATCTCCTGTCCTTCATCATCTCTTCATGCACCTCATCTGCTGTCTCCTCGGCTTCTCCTGGCCCTCCTAACCCTCTGTAAACTCATCATCTACTGTATCCCCCGTCTCCTGTTCCTCCTCTTCTCCTGTCCCTCCCCATCTCCTCTCCCTCATCATCTCCTCTTCCTCCTCATCTCCTGTCCCTCATCATTTCCTGTTCGTACTCATCTCTGGTCCCTCCCCATCTCCTGTCCCCTCCTCATCTCCTATCCCTGCTAGTGTCCAGTCCCCCCATCTCCTGTCCATTCTCATCTATTTTCCCTCCTCATCTCCTGACCCATCCCTATCTCCTGTCCCTCCCCATGTCGTGTCCCTACCCATCTCCTGTCACCTCCACATCTACTTTCCTCCACCTCTCCTGACCCTTCCCATCTCCTGACCCTCCTCATCTCTTCCCTCTTCATCTACCATCCCCTCCTCAACTCCTGTCCCTCTCATCTCCTCTTTCTCTACATTTCCAGTTACTCCTCATCTCTTCTCCCCTCCCCATCTCCTTTGCCTCCTCATCACCTGTCTCATCCCCATCTCCTGTCCTTTCCCCTCCTGTCCCTCCTCATCTCATTTCCTTCATCATCCCTTCATGGTCCTCATCTGCTGTCTCCTCCGCTTCTCCTGTCCCTCCTCACACTCTCTAACCTCCCCATATACTGTCTCTCCTCATCTCCTGTCCCACCCTTCTCCTATCCTTCCCCGTCTCCTCTCCCTCATCATCTCCTGTCCCTCCTGATCTCCTATGTCTATTCATCTCCTGTTCATCCTCATACCCTCTCCCACCCCATCTCCTGTCACCACCACATCTCCTTTCCCTCCTCATCACCTGTCCCCTCCTCATCTCCTGTCCCTCCACATCTCCTCTCTCTCCTCATCTCCTGTTACTCCTCATATACTGTCCTTGTCATCTCCTGTACCTCCAAATCTCCTGTCCCTCCTCCCTTCCTGTCCCTTCTCATCTCCTTTCCCTCCCCATCTCCTTTCTCTCCTCCTCTCCTATTCCTCCTCATCTCCTCACCTTTCTAATCACCTATCCCTCCTAACCCTCTGTAACCTACCCATCCACTCTCTCGCCCCATCTCCTGTCCCTCCCCATCTACTGTCCGCCCCATTTCCTGTCCATCCTCATCTCCTTTCCCTTCCTCATCATCTCTCCGTCCTCGTCTCCATTCCTTTCCCCATCCTCTGTTCGTCCTCATTTTCTGTCCCTCCTCATCTTCTGTCCCATTCTCATATCCTGTCCCTCCCAATTTCCTGTCCCCTCCTCATCTCCTGTCCCTCCCAATTTCCTGTCCCTCCTCATCAGCTATCCCTCCTCATCTCCTGTCCCCTCCTCATGCCTCAAAGCTCCCCACGTAATGTCCCTCCTCATCTCCTCTAACTCACCAAGTCCTGTCCCTCCTCATCTCCTTTCCCCCTCATCTCCTGACCCCTCCTCATTCCTGTCCCCTCCCTTTCTCTCATCGCTTCCCATCTCCTCTCCATCCTCCTCTCCTGTCCCTCCGCATCTCCTGTCCCTCCATATCTCCTGTCCCTTCTCACTCCTATCCTTCCTCATCTCCTTTATTACTCATTACCTGTAAATCCTCATCTCCTCTCCCCTCCCTATCTCCTGTCCCTCCTCATCACCTATCCCCTATCCATCTCCTGTCCATCCTCATATCCTGTCCCATCCCCATCTCCTGTCTCCTCCGCATCACCTGTCTCCTCCAATTTCCTATCCATCCCCATCTCCTGTCTATCCTCCTCTACTCTCCCCTCCCCATCTTTTGTCCGTCCTCATCTCCTCTCCCCCACATCATCTACTGTCCCCTCCTCATCTCCTGTCTCTCTCCTTGTCCTGTCCCTCCTCACCTCATTTCCCCCCATCTCCTGTCCCCTCCTCATTCCTGTTCCCTCCCTTTGTATTCTCCCTTCCCATCTCCTGTCCCTCCTAATCTCCAGTCCATTCCTCATCTCGTGACCCCCCTCGTCTCTTGTCCCTCCTCATCTCCTGTTTCTCCTCCTCTCCTGTCCCTCCTCATCTCCAGTCTCCTCCACATCACCTGTCCCCTCCTCATCTACTGTCCCTCCCCATTTGCTCTCCATCCTCATCTCCTGTCCCTTCCCCATCCTCTGTCCGTCCTCATCTCCTGTCCTTTCCCTATCCTCTGTCCGTCCTCATTTCCTGTCCCCTCCTCACCTTTTGTCCCATCCTCATATCCTGTCTCTCCCAATTTCCTGTCCCCTCCTCATCACCTGTCCCTCCCAATTTCCTGTCAATCCTCAACAGCTGTCCCTTCCTCATCTCCTGTCTGCTTCTCATCCCTTGAACCTCCCCATGTCCTATCCCTCCTCATCTTTCCCCCTCATATCCTTTGCCCTCCTCATTCCTGTCCCATCCCTTTCACTTATCCCTTCCCATCTCCTGTCCATCCTCCTCTCCTGTCCCTCCTCACTTCCTGTCCCTCCTCATCTCCTGTCCCTCACCATGTCCTGTCCCTCCTCATCTCCTTTCCCCCTCATATCCTGTCCCCTCCTCATTCCTGTCCCATCCCTTTCTCTTGTCCCTTCCTCTCTCCTGTCCATCCTCCTCACCTGTCCCTCCTCATTTCCTGTCCCTCCTCATCTCTCCCTCCTCATCCCCTCTCCCTCCTCATCTCCTCACCCTCCTAATCTAGTCTCACTCCTCATCTCCTGTGCCTCCTCAACTCCTGTTCCTCCACATCTCCTGATCCTCCCCATCTCCTGTCTCTCCTCATCTCCAGTCTCCTCCCCATCTCCTGTTCCTCCCCGTCTCCTTTCCCTTCCCATCTCCTGTCCCTCCTCATTTCCTGTCCCCCTTCATCTCTCTCCCCTCCCCATCACCTGTCTCCTCCGCATCACCTTTATCCTCCAGTTTACATTCCCTCCTCATCTACTGTCCATAATCATCTACTCTCCACTCCCAATCATTTCTCTGACCTCATCTCATCCACACCCTCATCTCCTGTCCCCTCATCCTCTCCTGTCCCTCCCCTTGTTCTGTCCCTCCTCATCTTATTTTGCCCTCATCTCCTATCCTCTCCTCATTCCTGTTCCCTCCCTTTCTCTTGTCCCTTCCCATCTCCTGTCACTCCTCATTTTCTGTCCTCTCCGCCCCTCCTATTCCTCCTCATATAGTCTTCCCTCCTCATCTCCTGTCCCTCTACCTCTCCTGTCCCTCCTCCTCTCCTGTCCCTCCTCATCTCCTGTCCCCTCCTCAACACCTGCCCCTCCTCATCTCTTCTCCTTCCTAATCTCCTGTTTCTCCTCTTACACTGTCCCTCCTCATCTCCTTTCCCTCCGCATCTCCTGTCCCTCTCATTTCCTGTCTCTCCTCATCTCCTGTCCCTCTTCATCTCCTGTCCCTCCCCATTTCCTTTCTCTACTCATCTCTGGTCCCTCCTCATCTCCTGACCTTTCTAATCACCTATCCCTCCTCACACTCTGTAACCTCCCCATCTCCTCTCTCTCCCCATTTCCTATCTCTCCCCATCTTCTGTCCCTTCCCATTTCCTGTCAATCGTCATCCTGTCCCTTCCCCATCCTCTGTCCATCCTCATCTCCTGTCCCTTCCCCATTCTACATCCATCCTCATTTCCTGTCCCCTCCTCATCTTCTGTCCCATCCTCATATCCTGTCCTTCCCAATTTCCTGTCCCCTCCTCAATTCCTGTCCCTCCCAGTAACCTGTCCCTCCTCATCTGCTGTCCCCTCCTCATCTCCTTTCCCCTCCTCATCCCTTGATCATCCCCATGTCCTGTCCCTCCTCATCTCCTCTCCCTCCCTCTGTCCTCTCCCTCCTCATCTCTTTTCTCTCTCATATCCTGTCCCCTCGTCATTCCTGTCTCCTCCATTTCTCTTGTCCCTTCCCAACTCCTGTCCACCTTCCTCTCCTATCACTCCTTATTTCCTGTACCTCCTCATCTCCTCTCCCTCCTTATCTCCTGTCCCTTCATAATCTCCTGTCTTTCATCATATCCTTTCCCTCCTCATCTCCTGTTTCTCCTCATATCCAGACCCTTCCTCATGTTCTTTCCCTCCCCGTCTCCTGTCCCTCCTCATCTCCTGTCCCTCCTCATCTCCTGTCCCTCCACATCTACAGTCCCTCCCCATCTCCTTCCCTCTTCATCTCCTGTCTCCTCCCCTTCTCCTGTCCCTCCACATCTCCTGTCCCTCCTCATCTCCTGTACTCTTCATTACCTGTCACTCCTCATTTCCTCTCCCCTCCCTAGCTCCTGTCTCTCCTCATCTCCTATCCCCCATCCATCTCCTGTCCATCCTCATATCCTATCCCTCATCATCTCTGTCCCTCCACGTCTCCCATCCTTCCTCATCTCCTATCCCTCCTCATCTGCTGTCCCTCCCCATCTCCTTTCCCTCCTCATCTCCTCTCCCTCCTAATTTCCTGTCCCTCCACATCTCCTGCCCCTCGCCATCTCCTGTCCCTCTGCATCTCCTGTCTCCTCCCCATCTCCTGTACCTCCTCAACCTCTGTCCATCCTCAGCTCCTGTACTCCTGATTACCATGGACTCCTCATCTCCTCTCCCCTGCCTGTCTCCTCTCCCTCTTCATCTCTTTCCTCTATCCATCTCCTGTCCTTCCTCATATCCTGTCGCAACCCATCTCCTGTCTCCTCCCCATCACCTGGCCCCTCTTCATCTACTATCCTTTCCTTCTGCCCATTCCCATCTCCTAACCTCTCCTCATTTTTGTCTGTCATCATCTCCTCTACCCTCCTCATCTCCTGTCCCTCCCTATGTCTTGTCCCTCCTCATATCCTAGCCCTCCACATGTCCTGTCCCTCATCATCTCCTATAGAACCTCATGCCCTGTCCTCCTCATCTTTTGTCACCTCACAACTCCTGTCTCTCCTCATCTCCTGTCCCTCTTCCTCTCCTACCCCTCCTCCTCTTCTGTCCATCCTCATCTACTGTCCGCTGCCCATCTCCTGTCCTTTTCCATCTCATGAGCCTCCTCATTTGCTGTACTTCATCATCTCTTGTTCCTCCTCATCTCCCGTCTCCTCTGATTCTCATGTCCCTCCTCACCCTCTGAACTGACCATCTCCTGTGTCTCCCCCTCTCCTGTCTCTCCTCTTCTCCTGTCCCTCCGCATCTCCTGTCCCTCATCATCTCCTCTTCCTCCTCATCTCCTGTCCCTCCTCATCTCCTGTTTGTCCTCATCCCTGGTCCCTCCCCATCTCCTGTCCCCTCCCCGCCTCCTGAGCCCTCCTCATCTCCTATCCCTGCTAAGGTCCTGTCCCCCCATCTCCTGTCCATCCTTATCTACTTTCCCTCCTCATCTCCTGACTGATCCCCATCTCCTATCCCTCCCTTCCCCTGTCCCTCCCCATCTCCTGTCACCTCCACATCTGCTTTGCCTCCACCTCTCCTGGCCCTCCTCATCTCCGGTCTCTACTCATCTCCTGTTCCCTCCTCATTGCCTGTCCCCCCATCTCCTGTCCCTCCTCATCTTCTGTCCTTCCAAAACTCCTCTCCCTCCCCAACTCCTGTCTCTCCTCATCTCCTGTCTCCTCCACATCTCCTGTCCCTCCACATCTCCTGTCCCTCCTCATCTCCTGTACTCCTCATTACCTGTCACTCCTCATCTCCTCTCCCCTCCCGATCTCCTGTCACTCCTCATCTCATATCCCCTATCCATGTCCTGTCCATGCTCATGTCCTGTCCCCTGCCCATCTCCTGTCTCCTCCACATCACCTGTCTCCTCCAATTTACTGTCCCTCCCCATCTACTGTCTATCCTCATCTACTCTCCACTCCCCATCTTTTCTCCATCCTTATCTCCTCTCCCACCTCATCTCCTGTCCTCTCCTCATCTCCTGTCCCTCCCCTTTTCCTGTCCCTCTTCATCTCATTTCTCCCTCATCTCCTGCCCCACTTCTTTCCTGTTCCCTCCTTTTGTCTTGTCCCTTCCCATCTCCTATTCCTCCTCCTCTCCTGCCCTCCTCATCTACTGTCCCCCTCATTTCCTCTCCCCACATAATTCCTGTGCCCTCCCTTTTCCTTGTCCCACTCCATCTCCTGTCCCTCCCCCTCTACTGTCCCTCCTGAGCTCCTATCCATGCTCATTTCCTCTTCCCTCCTCATCCCCTGTCCCTCCACATCTCCTGTTTCTCCTCATCTGTTTCACCTCACATCCTGGATGGCACACCTGGCGTCAGGATTTAATTCGCGCAAGGATGTAGGGTTGGTATCTCCTTTTAAGAGATCAAAGAGGGGTTTTAACTCTCCTGTGGAGAGCTTTAGATAAGGCCGAAGCCAATTTATATCTCCTAAGAATTGCTGAAAATCATGAAGAGTTCTTAAGTGTGAAGTTTTTAATTGTATTTTTTGGCTTTTAAAATAGTGTGGGCCTAATATATGGCCTAGATATGTAAAAGGGGGGTGTTCCTGAACCTTTTCAGCTGCTATTATAAGGCCAAAGAGGCTCAGATCTTGCTTCAGTTGTCCAAAGGCTTGTCGTACGACAATAGAGTCAGAACAAGCCAACAAGATGTCATCCATATAATGAACAATATAAACAGAAGAAAATTTTTCACGAGTGGAAGAAATGGCTCTAGCTACAAAACTTTGATATAAAGTTGGGCTATTTGCCATGCCCTGTGGGAGCACAAGCCAGTGATATCGCTTCATGGGTTCTTTAAAATTAACAGAGGGGACGCTGAAGGCAAAGCGCTTACAGTCTTGAGGCACCAGGGGTATAGTATAGAAACAATCCTTCAAATCTATAATAATCTTATAAGTATCTTTTGGGATTGCCATGGGTGAAGGCAAGCCAGGCTGTAGGGCCCCCATCAGTTCCATAGTGGCGTTGACTTTTCTCAAATCCTGTAACAGCCTCCATTTACCTGATTTTTTCTTTATAACAAAAATTGGAGAATTCCATGGAGAGTTAGAAGGGGCCACATGTCCCAAGTCCAGCTGTTCCTGTACCAGCTGTTGTACTGCAATGATCTTTTCTAGTGAAAGAGGCCACTGTTCGACCCATACCGGTTGTTCAGAGAGCCAATTTATGGGATCAGCATGAGGGGCAGGACAAACTACAGCCCCCGTTAGAGAATACCCTAATCCTTGTCTCATAGGGTGAGACTGGGGTTGGAGTGGCTCTAGCTCCCCCTGTGCTGCTCGGCCTAGTCCCCTAAAGGGGAGGAGGCCTTGATCAAGTAACTGGTTAGTGACCGCAGCACTAGGACTAAACCTATACACTCCCATTTTTTCCATGATATCACGACCCCATAAATTAATTGGCAGATGATCCAAGACAAATGGCTGAAAATGACCAGAGTGCCCTTCCTCATCTCTCCAAACAAGGATCGCACTGCTCTGCTGTGGGTCAGTTGCTTGCCCAACCCCCTGTAGGGAAGTCATAGAGGTTGTCAGGGGCCATTGGGCTGGCCAATGTTTTTTAGATATCACAGACACATCTGCTCCAGTGTCTAATATTCCTTTAAAGGGCTTTTCTTGTATAAATATAGTCATCTCAGGCCTCTCTTGTTTTATGCTTTGTACCCAATAGATATCAGAAGATCTAAATCCTCTCTGTCCACATGGGGAATTAGCAGTCTCCCCGGGAGGTAAAGGCACAAGTATTAATTGTGCTAATTTTTGACCGGCTGGGATCGATACCACGTGTTTCGGGGCAGAGGCCATAACTTTGATTTCTCCAGTAAAATCCTGGTCAATTTTGCCAGGTGTAATCTGTATCCCTTTAAGGGCTGAGCTACTTCGCCCTAACAGCAATCCAGCCACTCCCGGGGGAAGGGGGCCGAAGACCCCCGTGGGGAGAGCTTGTGTCCCCATCTCTGGGGTCAATACTGAGCAGGTAGAGGAACAGAGGTCCAATCCTGCACTGCCTGGGGTGGCACAGAAGAGGCCGGAGACTGATCTTGGGGGGTTGTTAGAAGATGCACTTGTGGCCGAGAAGAGGGAGGGACTGCCCCATGGTTTTGCGGGGCTAGGGGCTGGCCCCTTCTCCAGTTTCCCAAATACGGGCGGCTATTGCGATTTGTTGCTGACTTGCAATCTTTAGCCCAGTGCTTCCCTTTACCACAGCGTGGACATGTGCCAGGTGATTTTTCTCTCTTTTGCCTGGCCTGGCGTGGGCATTGCGTCATCCAATGTCCTATTTGTCCACAAGAAAAGCAACGCCCTGGGGGTCTAGCATCCCGAGAATGCCGCTGACCTCTATATTTTAGAAACTCAGTAACAGTCTTTCCTTGAGGAGCGGCGGCTAAAGTAAGGCCTTGTACATGGGAGTGTCCAATATCAGCACACAGTGAAATAAAGTCCGTGATTCCTCCCTTATTCCTATGGGGTCTGATAGCCGACTGACAGGCGGCGTTGGCATTTTCATAGGCTATGTGTCTAACTATACTCTTCCTTGCATTCTCATCTTGTACTAGGCAGTCTGCAGTCTCCATTAATCGAGACAAAAATTCTAGATGAGGTTCATTCGGTCCCTGTTTAACTTCTACTAGATTTTTTGTACGATTGGAATTGTGTAACTTTTTCCAAGCCTCTCTCGCCGCAGCATTTATTTGTAAATAGGCCTCCTTTGCATAACCCAATTGATCTTCGGTGTTTTTATAGGTTCCCTCTCCTAACAACTGATCAAAAGTGTAAGGCAGGTTCTTAGACCTATTTGTTTCAATTTTAGCCCGACACTGTGCAGTGAACTCTGTCTCCCATAATAAGTACTCTCCTGCACTAAGGCATGCTCTGGCAAGCCGCTTCCAGTCATTTGGGCATGTAATACCAGCACACACGGCCTCCAATATTACTTGAGTAAAAGGGGCAGTTGGCCCATATTGGGAGCAGGAACTCTTTAAATCCTGTAATAGTTTAACAGGAACAGGTTGATGGTATACTTGTTCATCATGATCAACTAAACTAGGGAAGCATCGAGGCCCTGAAATATCTTCCCTCTCTCTAGCAGCCTGAGTCAGGTTTAATTGCGATGCACTGTGCCTGGTTGTAGTGCCTGTTAAAAGGGACTTGTTGCTAGGGCCTTTAGGCTTGCCTAAAGGTTGAAAAAGGGATTGAGGCCATAAGGCTGCAGCCGGAGGCGGTGGGTGTGAGGGGTAAGGTTTAGAATCAGACACCATAGTGGCCTGAGGGTCATCTTTCTTTCCTACTTCTGGGGGGGCTCTCTGCTCTATCCCCATTTTCGATAGAAGATGTAGCATTTCTTCTAACTTCTTCTCTATCGTAGCCACCCGGCCCTCCATTGACTCATCATAACTTTCCTCCTTGATATTCAAACCTGAATTCTGATACTCAATATCTACTGGTTGTTGTTCCCATTTCAAGATCTCACTTAGACTCTCTTGGGCTGCGGCATATGGCTCAGCCTCAGGTTTTTCAGAAGGGTCCTTTAACTCATAAATTTCCCTTAATTCAAGATTAAGTTCAGCATTCTCATGTAGAGGATCTATGCATTCACTTACTATATTCCATACATCAATAGCCTCTTCTGGGGTCTTTTCGGGGCCATATACATTATAATATTCTTGAATTCTTATTCCCATCCGCTGCCAGGTTTTTTGGAATTCCTCCTCTATAAACCTCGGGCATGCCTCCTCGACAAACTGTAGGAAGCTCTGAAGCACCCCTTTTTCCACCCACGTTCCGTGGGCTTCAAGTAGGCCTGTTAAGATTGGTAGATATAACCTATGGCTATTAACTTGACCCATAATTTTTACTCCTGACTATACACTCTCTTAAGATCCTCTCTTAATAGTCCTACGATGTGTTACTCACCACAGGGAGGGGTCCTTCACCTTCGTCCCAGATTTTCAGGGTCCCTGTTTGGGCGCCAGATGCCGGGGCCAACCGGCAGCAAACCAGGGTTCGCAGATTGGGGTTCCTGAAATAGGGGACAAGGACTAGGAAGAAAAAGAAGAGAGACAGACACACGCGGTCCGGGATGTCCGCAGTCCAGGCAAAGGCTGCTGAGACTGCCGCGTTTATTTTCCACTCCCCCTTCTCCCCTCCTCCAGACCCCGGGAACCTCCAGGTGTTACATTCATATGGTTATTCTCAGGTCATTTACATAGAATAGGGCCAGAAAGCAATAAGACAATAAAGCCATGGTCTGATGCAAGTCAAGGTACAGTTTGATTCCACTCTGGCTCCCAACAGGGGAGGAGATGAGGAGGGAAAGGACATGGGGAGGAACAGGAGACGCGGAGGGGACAGGACATGAGGAGGCACAGAAGAGGAGGAGGGACGGGAGAGGAGTTGAGACAGGCGATATAGAGGGACAGGAGATGAGGAGGATCAGGAGTTGTGGGGGGCAGCAGATGGGGAGGATAGGAGATGAGGAGGGATAGGAGGTGAGGAGGGGACAAGAGATGAGGAGGGAAAATAGATGTGGATAGATAGCAGATGGGGAGGGACAGGACATGATGTGGGAAAGGAGATGAGTAGGGGACACGAGATGGGGAGGGGACAAGATCTGGGGATGGACAGGGGATGAGGGCCAACAAGAGATGGGGAGGGACAGGAGATGAGAAGGAAGAGGGGATTATTAGGGAGCAGACATAGGGACTGACAGGAGATGAGGAGGGGACAGAAAATGAGGAGGGGAAGGACGACGACGGACAAAAGATGGGGAGGGGTGAGGAGAAGAGGATGAACAGGAGATGGGGAGGGCTAGTAGATGAGGAGGGGACAGGTGATGAGGAGGAGACAGGAGATGGTTGGCGACAGGATATGAGGAGGGATAGGAGATGGATAGAGGACAGGAGATGAGGAGGGACAAGAGATGGGCAGGGGAGAGGAGATGAGGAGTGCATGGTAATCAGGAGTACAGGAGATGAGGAGGTAGAGCAGATGGGGAGGGACAGGAGATGGGGAGGAGACAGGAGGTGCGGAGGGACACGAGATAGCGACGGACAGGAGATGTGGAGGGACCAAGATGAGAGGGACAGAAGATGAGGAGGGAAAGGAGATGGGGGGGAGAGGAGATGAGGAGGGAAAGGACATGGGGAGGGTCAGGAGAAGAGGACTGAAGAGGAAATGAGTATGGACAAGAGCTTAGGAGGGACAGTAGAGGAGGAGGGGCAGGAGATGGGGAGGGACAAGAGAAAGGGAGGGCACAGGAATGAGGGGACAGGAGAGGAGGGGGACAGGAGATGAGGCTGGCAGGAGATGAGACGGAACAGGACATGGGGGGAAGAGATGAGGAGGAAATGACATGGGGAGGGTCAGCAATGAGGAGAGGATAGAAGATAAGGACGGACAGGAGATTGAAAGGGATAGGAGATGAGGAAGGGACAGGAGATTAGGACAGACAGAGGATGGGGAAGCGACCGGAGATGAAGATGGACAAGAGATGTTAAGGGACAGTAGATGAGGTGGGGACAGGTGAGGCGGAGGAGACTGGAGATGAGAAGGGACAGGATAAATGGAGAAACCGGAGCTGAGGAGTGACAGGAGATGAGGTGGGTCAGGAGATGAGAAAGGGACACGAGATGAGGAGAGAAGAGGATATGTGGGGAGCGGAGTTGAGGGTGGACAGGAAAGGAGGGACAGGAGATGGGAAGGGACAACAGGAAGGGAGGGAACAGGAATGAGGAGGGGACAGGAGATGAGGGGGAAAGGAGATGCGGATAGACAGGAGATGGGGTGGGACAGTAAATTGCAGGAGACAGGTGATGCAGAAGAGACAGGAGATGGGGAGAGGACAGGATATGAGGAGGGACAGGAGATGGATAGGGGACAGGAGATGAGGAGGGACTGGAGATGGGCAGGGGAGAGAGTATGAGGAGTGCATGGTAATCATGAGTACAGGAGATTAGGAGGGACAGCAGATGAGGAGGGACAGGAGATGGGGAGGAGACAGGAGATGTGAAGGGACAGGAAATGGCGAGGGAGAGGAGATGTGGAGGGTCAGAGATGAGGATGGACAGAAGATGAGAAGCGAAGGGGGATGGGTGGGATAGGAGATGAGGAGGGACAGGATATGAAGAAGGGACAGGAGATGAAGAGGGAAGAGGAAATGAGCATGGATAGGAGCTCAGGAGGGACATTAGAGGAGGACGGATAGGAGCTGTGAAGGGACAAGAGAAAGGGAGGGCACAGTAATGAGGAGGGGACAGGAGATGAGGAGGGACAAGTGATGGGCAGGGGAGAGGAGAGGAGGAACGAACAGCAGATAAGGACGGAAAGGAGATTGCAAGGGATAGGAGATGAGGAGAGGACAGGAGATGAGGATGAACAGAGGATGGGGAAGGGACAGGAGATGAAGATGGACAGGAGATGGTAAGGGACAGTAGATGAGAAGGGGACAAGTGAGGCGGAGGAGACTGGAGATGAGAAGGACAGGATATGAGGAGAAATAGGAGAAGAGGAGCGACAGGAGATGAGGAAGGTGACGAGATGAGGAAGGGACACGAGATGAGGACAGAAGAGGAGATATGGGGGACAGGATATGAGGGTACAGGAGAGGAGGAGGGACAGGAGATGGGAAGGGACAACCGAAAGGGAGGGAGCAGGAATGAGGAGGGGACAGGAGATGAGGGGGAAAGGAGATGAGGATAGACAGGAGATGCAGAGCGACAGTAAATTGGAGGAGACAGGTGATGCGGAAGAGACAGGAGATGGGGAGGGGACAGGATATGAGGCGGGACAGGAGATGGATAGGGGACAGGAGATGAGGAGGGACAAGAGATGGGCAGGGGAGAGGAGATGAGGAGTGCATGGTAATCATGAGTACAGGAGATGAGGAGGGACAGCAGATGAGGGACAGGAGATGGGGAGGAGACAGGAGATATGAAGGGACAGGAAATGGGGAGGGACAGGAGATGTGCAGGGACAGAGATGAGGATGGACAGAAGATGAGGAGCGAAGGGAGATGGGTGGGACAGGAGATGAGGAGGGACAGGAGATATGGAGGGACAGGAGATATGGAGGGACAGGTGAAGAGGAGGGACAGGATGTTAGGTGAAACAGATAGTGAGGGACAGGAGATGAGGAGGGAAGAGGATATGAGCATGGATAGGATCTCAGGAGGTCATTAGAGGAGGACAGACAGGAGATGGGGAGGGACAAGAGAAAGGGAAGGCACAGGAATGGGGAGGGGACAGGAGATGAGGGGGACAGGAGAAGAGGAGGCAGGAGACGAGAAGGAACAGGACATGGAGAGGGCGAGGAGATGCAGAGGAATAAGACATAGGAAGGGACAGGAGATGAGGAACGGACAGCAGATAAGTACGGAAAGGAGATTGGAAGGGATAGGAGATGAGGAGAGGACAGGAGATGAGGATGGACCGAGGATGGGGAAGGGACAGGAGATGAAGATGGACAAGAGATGGTAAGGGACAGTACATAAGGAGGGGACAGTTGATGCGGAGGAGATTGGAGAAGAGGACGGCCAGGAATATGCGGAGAAGCAGGAGATGAGGGGGGACAGGAGATGAGGAGGGACAGGAGAGGAGGAGGGACAGGAGATGGGAAGGGAAAAAAGAAAGGAGAGAACAGGAATGAGGAGGGGAAAGGAGATGAGGGTGAAATGAGATGAGGAGGGACAGGACAAGGGGAGGGACAGGAGATGGGATGGACAGATGAGGGGAAGGGAAAGAGGATTAGGATGGATAGGAAATGGGGAGGGACAGCAGATGAGGAGGAGACAGGTGATGCGGAGGAAACTGGGAATGGGGAGGGACAGGATATGAGGAGAAACAGGAGATGAGGAGGGACAGGAGATGAGGAGGATCAAGAGATGGAGAAGGGACCGGAGATGAGGAGGGACAGGAGATGGGAAGGGATTAGAAAAGAGAGGGAACAGGAATGAGGAGGGGACAGGAGATGAGGGGAAATGAGATGAGGAGGGACAGGACAATGGATGGTACAGGAGATGAGGAGGGGACAGTAGATGAGGGGTGGAGAGAAGATGAGAACGGACAAAAGATGGGGAGGGGAGTGTAGATGAGGATAGACAGGAGATGGGGAGGGACAGTAAATTGGAGAATACAGGTGATGGGGAGGAGACAGGAGATGGGGAGGGTCCACAATATGAGGATGAACATGAGATGGACATGGGATAGTAGATGAGGAAGGACAGGAACAAGGATGTGAGTGGAGATGAGGAGTGACAGGTAATGAGGTGTACAGGAGATGAGGAGGGATAGGAGATGTTGAGGGACAGGAGATGTGGTGGGACAGAAGAGGAGGAGGGGCAGGATATGAGGAGCAAGAGGAGATGAGGAGGGACAGGATATTAGGAAGGGACAGGAGATGAAGAGGGATATGAGAGGAGGATGGAAAGGAGACAGGAAGGGACTAGAGAAATGGTGCGACAGGAATGAGGAGGGGACAGGAGAAGCGGGGAAAGGAGATGAGCAGGGAGAGGAAAATGGGAGGGACAGGAGATGTGGCGGGACAGTAGATGAGGAGGCACAGGGTATGAGGACCAACAGGAGATGAGGAGGGAGAGGAGATGAGGAAGGATGGGATATTAGTAAGGGACAAGAGATGAGGAGGGACAGGAGATGAGGAGCAACAGGAGAGGAGCATGGACAGGAGATGGGAAGGGACGAGAGAAAGGGTGGGGACAGGAATGATGAGGGGACAGGAGATAAAGGAGGGGAGAGGAGATGAGCCAGACAAAGATGGTAGGAGAGAGTAGATGAGGATAGACAGTAGATGGGGAGGGAGAGTAAAATGAAGGAGACAGATGATGCAGAGCAGACAGGAGATGGGGCAGGGAGAGGATATGAGGATGGACAGGAGATGGATAGGGGATAGGAGATGAGGAGGGACAGGAGATAGGGAGGGGTTAGGAGATGAGGAGTGACAGGTAATGAGGACTACAGGAAATGAGGAGGGACAGGAGATTTGGAGGGAGAAGAGATGGGGAGGTGACAGGGGATGAGGAGGGAGAGGAGATGGGGAGGGAGAGGAGATGGGGAGAGACAGGAGATAGGAGGGACAGGAGATGAGTTGGGAAAGCGATGTGGATGGATAGAAGATGAGGAGGGACAGGGGATGTGGAGGGACCAGAGAGGAGGTGGGACCGAAGATGAGGAGGGACAGGAGATGGAAAGGGACAATTGAAAGGGATGGAACAAGAATCAGGAGGGGACAGGAGATGAGGGGGAAATGAGATGAGAAGGTACAGGAAAAGAGGAGGGACAGGAGATGAGGAGGGGACAGGTGATGAGGAGGGAAAGGAGTTGAGGACCGACCAAAAATGGGGAGTGGAGAGTAGATGAGGATAGAGAGGAGATGGGGAGGGACAGTAAATTGGAGGAGATAGGTGATGCGGAGGAGACAGGAGATGGGGAGGGGACAGGATATGAGGATGTACAGGAGATGGATAGGGGATAGGAGATGAGGAGGGATAGGATATAGGGAGGGGAGAGGAGATGAGGAGTGACAGGGAATGAAGAGTACAGCAGATGAGGAGGTACAGGAGATGTGGAGGGACAGGAGATGGGAAGTAGACAGGAGATGAGGAGGCAGAGAAGATGGGGAGGGACAGGAGATGTGGAGGGACAGGGGATGAGGGGGGACAGGAGATGAGGAGGAAAAGGAGATGGTGAGTTTCAAGAGATGAGGTTGGGACAGGATATGAGGAGGGAATAAGAGATGTGGAGAGACAGGAGATGAGGAGGGACAGTAGATTAGGAGGGACAGGACAAGTGGTGCGGATAGACATGAGGAGGGGACAGGATATATGGAGGGACAGGTGATGGGGAGGGGAGTGGAGATGAGTAGTGATAGTTAATGAGGAGGGACAAATGATGAGGAGGGACAGTAGAGGAGGAGGGAAAAGAGATGGGGAGGAGACAGGAGATGAGGAGGGGACAGGATATGAGGATGTACAGGAGTTGGAAAGGGGATAGGAGATGAGGAGGAACAGGAGATAGGGAGGGGAGAGGAGATGAGGGGTGACAGGGAATGAAGAGTACAGGAGAGGAGGAGGTACAGAAGATGTGTAGGGACAGAAGATGAGGAGAAGGCAAGAGATGATGAGGGAGAGAAGATGGGGAGGGTCAGGAGATGTGGAGGGACAGGAGATTGGGAGGGAAAGAAAAAGTAGTGGGGGCAGGAATGAGGAGGGGACAGGATATATGGAGGGTCAGGTGATGGGGAAGGGAGTGGAGATGAGTAGTGATAGTTAATGAGGAGGGACAAATGAGGAGGGACAGTAGATGAGGAGGGAAAGGAGATGGGGAGAGACAGCAGATCAGGAGGGACAGGACATGAGGAGGGATAGGAGATGAGGAGGGGACAGGAGATGAGGACGGACAGATGATGGGGAAGGGACATGAGTTGAAGATGGACAAGAGATGGTAAGGGACAGTAGATGAGGAGGGGACTGGTGATGCGGAGGAGACTGGAGATGAGGAGGGAAAAGATATGAGGAGAAACAGGAGATGAGGAGGGACAGGAGAGGAGGAGGGAATAGGAGATGAGAGGGGACAGGAGATGAGGAGGGACAAGAGAGGAGGAGGGACAGGAGATGGGAAGTGACAAGACAAAAGGAGACTGGAGATGAGGAGGGACAGGAGAGGAGGAGAAACAGGAGATGAGGAGGGTCAGGAGATGAGGTGGGTCACGAGATGAGGAATGGAGAGGAGTTGAGGAGGGACAGGAGATGGGAAGGGAGAATAGACAGGGAGGGAACAGGAATGAGGAGGGAACAGGAAATGAGGGGGAAATGAGATGAGGAGGGACAGGACAAGGGGAGGGACAGGAGATGAGGAGGGGACAATAGATTAGAGGGAAGAGGAGATGAGGAAGGAGAAAAGATGGGGAGTGGAGAGTAGATGAGGATAGACAGTAGATGGGGATGGACAGTAAATTGGGGGAGACAGGTGTTTGGTCGGAGACAGGAGATGGGGAGGAGACAGGATATAAGGATGGACAGGAGTTGGATATGGGATAGGAGATGAGGAGAGACAGGAGTTAGGGAGGGGGCAGATGAGAAGTGACAGGTAATGAGGAGTACAGGAGATAATGAGGGACAGGAGATGAGGAGGGACAGGACATGGGGAGGGACATGAGATGTGGAGGGACAGGAGATGAGGAGGGACAGCTAATGAGGAGGGAAAGGAGCAGGGCAAGGATAGGAGAAGAGTAGGGTAAGGAGATGTGAAAGGACAGTAGATGAAGAGGGATAGGATATGAGGAGCAACAGGAGATGAGGAGGGAGAGGAGATGAGGAAGGATAGGATATTAGGAAGGGAAATGAGATGAGTAGGGACAGGAGATGCGGAGGGTCAGGAGAGGTGGATGGACAGGAGATGGGAAGGGACTAGAGAAAGGGTGGGGACAGGAATGATGAGGGGACAGGAGATAAGGAGGGAGAGATGAGCAGGACAAAAGATGGGGAGGAGAGAGCAGATGAGCATAGACAGGAGATGGGGATGGACAGTAAATTGGAGGGGACGGGAGATTTGGAGGGAGAAGAGATGGGGAGGAGACAGGAGATGGGGAGGGACAGGAGATGGGGAGAGGCAGGAGAGAGGAGGGACAGGAGATGAGGAGGGACAGAGATGTGGATGGACAGAAGGTGAGGAGGGAGAGGAGATGTGGAGGGACCAGAGATGAGGAGGGACCAAAGATGAGGAGGGACGGATGTTGGGAAGGGACAATTGAAAGAGAGGGAACAGCAATCAGGCGGGGACAGGAGATGAGGGGGAAATGAGATGAGGAGGGACAGGACAAGGGGAGGGACAGGAAATGAGGAGGGGACAGGAGATGAGGGGGGGAGAAGAGTTGAGGACAGACAAATGATGGGGAGTGGAGAGTAGATGAGGATAGAGAGATGGGGAATGAGAGTAAATTGGAGTAGACAAGTGATGCCGAGGAGACAGGATATGAGGAGGGGATACGATATGAGGATGGACAGGAGACGGATAGGGGATAGGAGATGAGGAGGGACAGTAGATAGGGAGGGGTGAGGAGATGAGAAGTGACAGGGAATGAAGAGTATAGGAGATAAGGAGGTACAGGAGATGAGGAGGTACAGGAGATGTAGAGGGACAGGAGATGGGGAGTAGACAGGAGATGCGGAGGGAGAGAAGATGAGGAGGGACAGTAGATGTGGAGGGACAGGGGATGAGGGGGACAGGAGATGAAGAGGGAAAGGAGATGGGGAGTTTCAGGAGATGAGAATGGGACAGGATATGAGGAGGGAATAAGAGATGTGGAAAGACAGGAGATGAGGATGGACAATAGATGAGGAGGGACAGTAGATTATGAGGGACCGGACAAGTGGTGGGCACAGGAATGAGGAGGGGATAGGATATATGGAGGGACAGGTGATGTGGAGGGGAGTGGAGATGAGTAGTGATAGTTAATGAGGATGGACAAATGATGATGAGGGACAGTAGAAGAGGAGGGAAAGGAGATGGGGAGGAGACTGGAGATGAGGAGGGACAGGAGTTGGGGAGTAACAGGACCCGCGGAGGGGTCAGGAAATAAGGAGGGAAATTAGATGAGGAGGGACAGGAGTTGAGGAATGACAGGAGATTAGGTAGTGACAGGAGATGAGGAGGGAAGAGGAGATGTGAAGGGACAAGACACTGGGAGGGACAGGAGATGAGGAGGGGACAGGTGATGTGGAGGAGACAGGAAATTAGGAGGGACAGGACATGAGGATGGACAGGACATGGGGAGGCAGAGGAGATGCGGAGGGACAAGACATAGGGAGGGACAGGATATGAGGAGGGGACAGGAGTTGAGGAGGGACAGGAGATGAGGATGGACAGAGGATGGGGAAGGACAGGAGATGAGGACGGACAGACGATGGGGAAGGGATAGGAGATGAGGATGGACAGGAAATGCGGAGGGACAGTAGATGGGGAGGGACAGGAGATGGGGAGAGAGAGTCGATGGGGAGGTTACAGAGGGTGAGGAGGGGTAGGTGATTAGAAAGGTCAGGATATGAGGAGTGACAGGAGATGAGGAGAGAAAGGAGATGGGGAGGGACAGGAGATGAGGAGGGACAGGAGATGAGGAAGGACAGGATATGAGGAGAAACAGGAGATGACGAGTGAGAGGAGATGAGGAGGGACAGGAGTGGAGGAGGGGACAGGAGATGAAGAGGGAAGAGGAGATGATGAGGGACAGGAGATGGGGTGGACAGGAGAAGAGGAGGGACAGGAGAGGTGGAGATACAGTAGATGGTGAGTTTACAGAGGGTGAGGAGGGACAGGAGAAGCGGAGGAGACAGGAGATGGGGAGGAACAAGTGTTGATGAAGGTCAGGAGAGGAGGAGGGACAGGAGATGGAGAAGGACAGGAGATGGGAAAGGTACAGCAGATGGGGAGAAGAGTGGAGGTGAGGAGTGACTGGTAATGAGGAGAGACAGGAGAATCGGAGGGACAGGAAATGAGGAGGCACAGGAGATGAGGAGTGACAGCAAATGGGGAGGAACAGGAGAAGGGCAGGGGACTGGAGTTGAGAAGAGTTGGAAGAGGAAGAGGGACAGGAGATATGGAGGGACAGGAGATGAAGAGGGACTGGAACTGTGGGTGCACAGCAGATGAGGAGGTCAGGAGATGAGGAGGGACAGGAGAAGAGGAGGGGACAGGAGATGAGGAGGGAAAGTAGATGGGGAGAGACAGCAGATGGGCAGGGACAAGACATGCGGTGGGATAGGAGATGAGGAAGGGACAGGAGATGAGGACAGACAGAGGATGGGGAAGGGACAGGAGATGACGATGGACAATAGATGGTACGGGACAGGTGATGCGGAGGAGTTTGGAGATGAGGAGGGACAGGATATGAGAAGAAACAGGAGATGAGGAGGTACAGGAAATGAGGAGGTAACACTTGATGAGGGGGCCAGATGAGGAGGAACAGGAGAGGAGTAGGGACAGGAGATCAGGAGAAACAGGAGATGAGGAAGTACAGGAAATGAGGAGGGAGAGGTGATGAGGAAGGACAGGAGAATAGGAAGTGACAGGAGATGAGGAGGGAGAGGAAATGAGGAGGGACAGGAGAGGAGAATGGCCAGGAGATGGGAAGGGACAAGAGAAAGGGAGGGGAAAGGAATGAGGAAGGAACAGGAGATGAGGGGGAAAGGAGATGAGGAGGGACAGGACATGGAGAGGGAGAGGAGATGAGAAGGGACTGGATATGGGGAGGGTCGAGGGATGAGGAGGGGAGATCAGAAGAGGAGGGAAAAGAAATGGGGAGGGACAGGAGATTAGGAGGGGACAGAAAATTGGGAGGGTCAGGACATGAGGATAGGACAGAAGATGAGGAGGGGACAGGGAATGAGGACGGATAGATGATGGGGAAAGCACAAGAGATGAGGATGTACAGAAAATGCGGAGGGACAGTGGATGGGGAGGGACAGGAGATGGGGAGAGAGAGTAGATGATGAGGTTACAGAGGGTGAGGAAGGGTATTTGATTAGAAAGGTCAGGAGATGAGGAGAGACCGGAGATGAGGAGAGAAAGGAGATGGGAAGAAAGGAGATGAGGAGGTACAGGAGATGAGGGCGGACAGGAGATTTGGAGGGACAGGAGATGAGGAGGGAAGAGGAGATGAGGAGGGACAGGAGATGAGGAGGGACAGGAGAGGTGGGGGGGGAAAGCAGATGTGGAGGTGACAGGAGATGGGTAGGGGCAGGGGATGGGGAAGGACAGGAGATAGGGATGGATCAGGACATGAGGAGGGAAAGTATTTGAGGATGGACAGGAGATGGTGGGACTGGACACTAGCAGGGATAAGAGATGAGGAGGAGTCAGGAGACGAGGAGAGGACAGTAGATGGGGAGGGACCGGAGATAAGGACAAAGAGGAGATCATGACGGACAGGAGATGAAGAGGGATCAGGAGACGGGGAGGAGAGAGGAGATATTGAGGGACCAGAAATGAACAAACAGGACATGATGAGGGACAGGAGATGAGGGGGAAGAGGAGATGGGTATGGACAGGAGATGGGGAGGGACAGGAGAAGAGCAGGGACACGAGAGGGGGAGATAGAGTAGATGGTGAGTTTACAGAAGGTGTGGAGGGACAGGAGAAGCCTAAGAGACAGGAGACATGGAGGAACAATAGATGATGAAGGACAGGAGATGAGGAGGGACATGAGATGGAGAAGGAGAGGAGATGGGGAGGGGACAGCTGATCAGAAGGGGAGTAGGGATGAGGAGTGACTGGTAATGAGGAGAGACAGGAGATGAGGAGTTAGAGGAAATCGGGAGGAACTGGAGACAGGGAGGGGACTGGAGATGAGTAGGGACAGAAGAGGAGGAGGGACAGGAGAGGAGGAGGAACAGGAGATATGGAGGGACAGGAGATGAGGAGGGACAGGAGAGGAGGAGGGAAGAGGAGATGAGGGGGGACAGGAGATGAGGAGGGACAGGAGAGGAGGAGGGACAGGTGATGGGAAGGGCTAAGAGAAAGGAGGGAACAGCAATGAGGAGGGGACAGGAGATGAGGGGGAAATGAGATGAGGAGGGACAGGACAAGGGGAGGGACAGGAGATGAGGAGGGGACAGGAGATAAGGGGAGGGAGAGGAGATAAGGATGGAGAAAAGATGGGGAGTGGAGATTAGATGAGGATAGACAGTAGATGGAGAGGGACAGTAAATTGGAGGAGACAGGTGATTGGGAGGAGATAGGAGATGGGGGCGGGGACAGGACATGAGGATGGACGGGGGTGGATCGAGATAGGAGAGCAGGAGGGACAGGAGATAGGGAGGTAAGAGGAGATGAGGAGTGACAGGTAATGAGGAGTACAGGAGATTAGGAGGAACAGGAGATGTGGAGGGAAGGAGATGGGGAAGAGACAGGTGATGTGGAGGGACAGGAGATGGGGAGGGTCAGGAGATATGGAGGGACAGGAGATGAGGAGGGAAAGGAGATGGTGAGGGATAGGAGATGAGGAGAGACAGGAGATGTGGAGGGACAGGATATGAGGAGAAACAGGAGATGAGGAGTAAGAGGGGTTGCGGAGGGAGGGGAGATGAGGAGGGAGAGGAGATGAGGAGGGACAGGAAATGAGATGGGACAGGAGAGGAGGATGGACAGGAGATGGGAAGGGAGAAGAGAAAGGGATGGGACAGGAATGAGGAGGGGACAGGATATAAGGGGGAAAGGATATGAAGGGGGACAGGTCATTGTGAGGGAGAGGAGATGAGTTGGGACAGGATATGGGGAGGGTCAAGGGATGAGGAGGGGACAGGAGATGAGGACGGGACAACAGCTGAGGAAGGACAGGAAACTGGGAGGGATAGCAGATGAGGAGTGAACAGGAAATTGCACGGGAAAGAATATGAGGATGGGACAGAAGATGAGGACGGAACAGGAAATGAGGACGGACAGAGTATAGGGAAAGGAGAGGAGATGAGGACAGACAGAGGAGGGGAAGGGACAGGAGATGAGGATGGACAGGAAATGGGAAGGGACAGCAGATGAGGAGGGGATAGGTGATGCTGAGGAGAGTGGAGATGAGGAGGGACAGGATATGAGGGGAAAGAGGAGATGAGGGACAGTAAATTGGAGAAGACAGGTGATGCGGAGGAGATAGGAGATGGGGAGGGGACAGAGTATGAGGATGGACAGGAGATGGACATGTGATAGGAGATGAGGAGGGACAGGAGCAAGGAGGGGAGTGGAAGTGAGGAGTGATAGGTAATGAGGAATACAGAAGATTAGGAGGAACAGGAGATGTGGAGGGAGAAGAGATGTGGTGGGACAGAAGATGAGGAGGGGCAGGATATGAGGAGCAACAGGAGAAGATGAGGGATAAGAGATGAAGAGGGACAGGATATTAGGAAGGGACATGAGATGAGGAGGAACAGGAGATGAGGAGGGGACAGCAGTTGAGGATGGGCAAGAAATTGGGAGAGACAGGAGATGAGGAGGGTTCAGGAATTTGGGAGGAACAGGATAAGAGGATGGGAGAGAAGATGAGGAGAAGACAGGAAATGAGGACGGACAGAGGATAGGGAAACCACAGTAGATGAGGATGGACAGAGAATGGGGAAGGGACAGGAGATGAGGATGGACAGGAAATGGGGAGGGACAGAGATGAGGAGGGGACAGGTGATGCGAAGGAGACTGGAGATGAGGAGGGACTTCATATGAGGAGAAACAGGAGATGAGGAGGGACAGGAGATGAGGAGAGTCATGAGATGAGGAAGGGACAGGAGATGAGGTGGGACAGGAGAGGAGGAGGGACAGGAGATCGGAAGGGACAAGAGATGAGGAGGGGACAGTAGATGAGCGGGAGAAGAGGAGATGTGGACGAATAAAAGATGGATAGTGGAGTGTAGATGAGGATAGACAGGAGGTGGGGAAGGACAATGAATTGGAGGAGACAGGTGAAGCGGAGGAGCCAGGAGATGGGGAAGGGACAGGATATGAGGATGAACAGGAGATGGATAGGGGATAGGGGAGGAGGAGGGACAGGAGCTAGGGAGGGGAGAAGACATGAGGAGTGACAGGAGACGGGGAGGGAGAAGAGAAGGGAGGGCACAGGAATGAGGAGGGGACAGGAGATGAGGGGGACAGGACATGAGGATGGAAGAAGATGAGAAGGGATAGGACATGGGGAGGGAGAGGAGATGAGGAGGGAAAGGAAATGGGGAGGAACAGGAGACACGGAGGGGACAGGAGAGGAGGAGGCACAGAAGAGGATGAGGGACAGGAGAGGATTTCGATCCGGAGATATGGAGGGAAGAAGAAGGGAGGAGACAGGTGATGTGGAGTGACAGGAGATGGGGAGGGACAGGAGATGTGGAGGGATAGGTGATGAGGAGGGACAGGAGATGGGAAGGGAAAGGAGATGGTGAGGGATAGGAGATGAGGAGAGACAGGAGTTGTGGAGGGACAGGATATGAGGTGAAACAGGAGATGAGGAGTGAGAGGAGATGAGGAGGGACAGGAGAGGAGGAGGGACAGGAGATGAGAAGGGACAGGAAATGAGGAGGGACAGGACATGATGAGGGAGAGGAGATGAGGAGGGACAGTACATGGGGAAGGTCAAGGGATGAGGAGGGGACATGAGATGAGGAGGGACAGCAGATGAGGAGGGACAGGAAATTGGGAGGGACAGGATATGAGGATGGGACAGAAGATGAGGAGGGAACAGGAAATGAGGATGGACAGAGTATAGGGAAAGGATAGGAGATGTGGATGGATAGAGGAGGGGAAGGGACAGGAGATGAGGATGGAAGGAAATGGGGAGGGACCGTAGATGAGGAGGAGACAGGTGATGCGGAGAAGACTGGAGGTGAGGAGGGACAGGATATGAGAGGGAACAGGAGATGAGGAGGGACAGGAGATGAGGAGGGTCAAGAGATGAGGAAGGGACAGGAGATGAGGAGGGACAGGAGATGGGAATGGATAAGAGAAAGGGAGGGAACAGGAATGAGGAGGGGACAGAAGATGAGGGGAACTGAGATGAGGAGGGACAGGACAAGGGAAGGGACAGGAGATGAGGAGGGGACAGTAGATGAGGGGCAGAGAGAAGATGAGAACGGGCAAAAGATGGGGAGGGGAGTGTCGATGAGGATAGACATAAGATGGGGAGGGACAGTAAATTGGAGAAGACAGGTGATGCGGAGGAGACATGAGATGGGGAGGGCACAGAGTATGAGGATAGACAGGAGATGGACAGGGGATAGGAGATGAGGAGGAACAGGGGCAAGGAGGGGAGTGGAGATGATTAGTGACAGGTAATGAGGAGTAGAGACGATGAGGAGGGATAGGAGATGTGCAGGGACAGGAGATGAGGAGGGGCAGGATATGAGGAGCAACAGTAGATGAGGAGCGAGAAGAGATGAGGAGGGACAGGATACTAGGAAGGGCAGGAGATGAGGAGGTGCAGGAGAGGAGGAGGGACAGGAGAGGACGATGGAAAGGAGACGGGGAGGGACTAGAGATAGGGTGGGGACAGGAATGAGGAGGGGACAGGAGATTAGGGGGAAAGGAGATGAGGAGGGAGAGGATAATGGGAGGGACAGCAGATGTGGCGGGACAGGAGATGAGCAGGGACAGGATATGAGGAGCAACAGGACATGAAGAGGGAGAAGAGATGAAGTAGGATAGGATATTAGGAAGGGACAGGAGATGAGGAGAGACAGGAGAGGAGGATGGACAGGAGATGGGAAGGCACTAGAGAAAGGGTGGGGACAGGAATGAGGAGGACAGGATATAAACGGGGGGAGAGGAGATGAGCCGGACAAAAGATGGGGAGGAGAGAGCAGATGAGGATAGACAGGTGATGGGGAGGGATTGTAAATTGGAGGAGACAGGTGATGCGGAGCATACAGGAGATGGGGAGGGGACAGGATATGAGGATGGACAGGAGATGGATAGGGGATAGGAGAAGAGGAGGGACAGGAGATAGGGAGGGGGAGGAGATGAGGAGTGACAGGTAATGAGGAGTACAGGAGATGAGGAGGGACAGGAGATTTGGAGGGAGAAGAGATGTGGAGGAGACAGGAGATGAGGAGGTAGAGGAGTTGGGGAGGGACAGGAGAGGGGGAGGGACAGGAGATGAGGAGGAAGAGAAGATGTGGAGAGACAGGGAAGAGGGGGGACAGGAGATGAGGAGGTAAAGAAGATGGGGAATTTCAGGAGATGAGAATGGGACAGGATATGAATAGGGAATAAGAGATGTGGAAAGACAGGAGATGAGGAGGGACAGTAGATGTGGAGGGAAAGGAGATGGGGAGGAGACATGAGATGAGGAAGGAGAGCAAATGGGGAAGGACAGGAAATGTGGAGGGACAGGAGATGGGGAGGGACAGCAGACGAGGACGGATAGGAGATGCGGAGGTTACAGGAGATGAGAAGAGACAGGAGATGAGGAGGGACAGGAGAGGTGGAGGGAAAGGAGATGTGGAGGTGACAGGAGATGGGGAGGTACAGTAGATGAGGATGAACAGGAGATGAGTAGGCATAGGTGATGAGGAGGGACAGGATTTGATGAGGGACAGGAGATGGAGAAAGTCAGGGGAAGAGGAGGGACAGGAGATGGGGAGTTACAGTATATGTGGAGGTTACAGACGGTGAGGAGGGACTGGAAAAGCGGTGGAAACAGGAGATGAGGAGCATGAAGAGATGATGAAGGACAGGAGATCAGGAGGGACAGGAGATGGGGAAGGACAGATGGGGAGGAGACAGGTGATGAGGGAAAGGAGATGGCGAGGGGAGAAGAGATGAGGAGTAACTGGTCATGTGGAGAAACAGGAGATGAGGAGGGACAGGAGATGAGAAGGGACAGGACATGGGGAGGGAGAGGAGATGAGGAGGGAAAGGACATGGGGAGGGTCAGGAGATTAGGGAGGACAGCAGATAAGGACGGACAGGAGATTGCAAGGGATAGGAGATGAGGAGGGTTTAAGTGATGAGGACAGGCAGAGGATGGGGAAAGGACAGGATGAGGATGGACATGAAATGGGGAGAGACAGTAGATGGGGAGGGACAGGAGATGGGGAGAGAGTGTAGATGGGGAGTTTACAGATTGTGAGGAGGGATAGGTGATTAGAAAGTTCAGGAGACAGGGAGGGCAGGAGATTAGGAGGGAAAGGAGATGAGAAGGAACAGGAGATGTGGAGGGACAGGAGGTGAGGAGGGACAGGAGATGAGGAAGGTAAGAAAATGGTGAGGGATAGGCGGTGAGGAGGGATAGGAGATGGGGAGGGACAGGAGTAGAAGAGGGATAGGATGTTAGCAGAAACAGGAGATGAGGAGGGAGATTAGATGAGGAGGGATAGGAGATTAGGAAGGGAAAGGAGATTAGGAGCTAGAGATGAGGAGGGACAGGAGAGCAAGATGGACAGGAGATGGGAAGGGACAAGAGAAAGGGAGGGGACAGGAATGAGGAGGGGACAGGAGATGAGGGGGAAAGGAGATGAGGAGGGACAGGAGTTGGGGAGGGAGAGGAGATGAAGAGGGACAGGACATGGGGAAGATCAAGGGTTGAGGAGGGCACAGGAGATGAGGAGGGGATAGCCGATGAGGAAGGACAGGATATTGGGAGATACAGGAGATGAGGAAGGGACAGGAAATTGGGAGGGACAGGATATGACGATAGGACAGAAGATGAGGAGGGGACAGGAAATGAGGATGGACAGAGGATGGGGAAAGGACAGGAGATGAGGATGGACAGCTAATGCTGAGGGACAGTAGATGGGGAGGGACAGGAGATGGGTAGAGAGAGTATATGGGGAGGTTACAGATTGCGAGGAGAGATGCGTGATTAGAAAGGACAGGAGATGAAGATGGACAGGACATGAGGAGAGAAAGGAGATGGGGAGGGACAAGAGATGAGGAGTGATAGGAGAGGTGGAGGGAAAGGAGATGTGGAGGTGGCGTGAGTTGGGAAGGAACAGGGGATGAGGATGAACAGGAGATGATTAGGCATAGGTGATGAGGAGGGACAGGAGATGATGGGGGACAGGAGATGGGGAAGGACAGGAGATGAGGAGGGACAGGAGAGGTGGAGGGAAAGGAGATGTGGAGGTGGCGTGAGTTGGGAAGGAACAGGGGATGAGGATGAACAGAAAATGATTAGGCATAGGTGATGAGGAGGGACTGGAGATGATGAGGAACAGGAGATGTGGAAAGACAGTACATCGGGTGGTTAGAGAGGGTGAGGATGGGCAGGAGAAGTGGAGGAGACAGGAGATGAGGAGCATGAAGAGATGATGAGGCGGGGGAAGGAAGATGGCGCCTAGACAATAGGGACGCTGCTTAGCTTTCTCTGACAAAAAGAACCAGGGAGTCCCACGAGCCAACTTTCTTAAGAAATCCACGACAACAAACTCAAAAAGCAACGGAGAAGGACTCAAACCGGAAAAGAAATCCAGATAAAGCTCACATCCAACTTTCTCAAAGAATTTGGAACGCGAGGACCCCTCCCCCACCTCTCGCCCAAAGCCAGGGAAAGCTGCACCAGACCAAGCTGCGAAAAACAGCTTGAGCTGGCACCGGCTCCACATGGGGAAAGCGGGGGCGGGCACGGGCTCTAATCCATGAAAAGTGGCGGCAGTGGAGGGCACCAGGCTGGGAACCCAACGGCTGCAGAAACCAGCACAGATGATGAAGAACAGGAGATGAGGAGGGACAGGAGATGGGGAAGGACAGGAGATGGGGAGGGGACAGGTGACCAGGAAGGAAAGGAGATGGAGAGGGGAAAAGAGATGAGGAGTAACTGGTCATGTGGAGAAACAGGAGAAGAGAAGGGACAGGATATGAGTCCTCACATGAGATGAGGAGGGACAGGAGAGGAGGAGGGAGAGGAGAGGAGGAGGGACAGGAAATGAGGAGGTACGGGAGAGGAGAAGGGACAGGAGAGGAGGAGTTTAAGGAGATGAGGATGGGACAGGAGATGAGGAGGTGATAGAAGATGAGGAGGGACAGGAGATGAGAAGGTACAGGAGATGAGGAGGGACAGGATATGCGGAAGGACAGGATAAGTGGTGGACCAGGAATGAGGAGTGGACAGGATAGGTGGATGTCCTAGTGATGGGGAGGGGTGTAGATATGAATAGTGGTAGTTAATGAGGAGGGACAAGTGATTAGCCCAGACAGTAGATGAGGAGGGCAACGAGATGGGGAGGAGACAGGAGATGAGGAGGGACAGGAGATGGGCAGGAACAGGACCCGCGAAGGGGTCAGGAAATGACGAGGGACATTAGATGAGGAGGGACAGGAGATGAAGAGGGAGAGGAGATGAGGAAGCGACAGGAGATGAGGAGGGAAGAGAAGGGTGGAGGGACAAGAAATAAGGAGGGACAGGAGATGAGGAGGGGACAGGAGATGAGGAGGGGAGAAGAGATAACAGACGAAAGATGGGGAGGGGAGAGGAGATGAGGATGGCTAGGAGATGGGGAGGGATAATAGATGAGGAGGGGACAGGTGATGGGGAGGAGACAAGAGATGGGTGGTGAGAGGATATGACGAGGGACCGGAGATGGAGAGGGGAAAGGAGATGAGGAGGGACAGGAGATGGGCAGGGGAGAGGAGTTGAGGATTGCATGGTAATCAGGAGTACAGGAGATGAGGAGGTACAGCAGATAAGGAGGGACAAGAGATGGGGGGGAGACAGGAGATGCAGAGGGACAGGAGATGTTGAGGCTCAGGAGATGTGGAGGGACAGCGATCAGGATGGACAGAAGATGATGAGGCAAAGGAGATGGGGGGACAGGAAAAGTGGAGGGACAGGGGATGTGTAGGGACAGGAGATGAGGAGGGGCAGGTAATGAGGAGAAGCAGAAGATGAGGAGGGTCAAGCGATGAGGAGGGACAGGAGTTGAGGAGGGGACAGGAGATTAGGAGGGACAGGAAAGGTGGAGGGAAAGGAGATGAGGAGGTGACAGGAGATGGGAAGGGACAGGGGTGAGGATGAACAGGAGATAATTAGGCATAGGAGATGAGGAGGGATAGGAGATGATGAGGGACAGGAGATGGGAAGGACAGGAGATGAGGAGGGACAGGAGATGGGGAGAGACAGTATATGGGGAGGTTACAGAGGGTGAGGAATGGCAGGAGAAACGGAGGAGACTGGAGATGAGGAGAATGAATTGATGATGAAGGATAGGAGATGAGGAGGGACAACAGATGGGGAAGGACAGGAGATGGGGACGGGACAGGAGATGGGGAGGGGCGAAGAGAGGAAGAGTAACTGGTCATGTGGAGAAATCAGAGATGAGGAGCGACAGGAGATGAGGCAGCACTGGAGATAAGGAGGGACAGGAGATGCGTAGTTATCGTAGATGAGGAGGGCACAGGTGATGGGGAGGAGACAGGAGATGGGTGGCGAAAGGATATGAGGAGGGACAGGAGATGGATAGGGGACAGAAGATGAGGAGGGACAGGAGAGGTGGAGGGACAGATGATGAGGAGGGACAGGAGAGGAGAAGGGATAGGAGAGGAGGATGGACGGGAGATGAGGAGGGACAGGAGATGAGGATGGACAGGAGATGAGCAGGGACAGGAGATGAGGAGGGACAGAAGATGAGCAGGGACAGGAGATGAGGAGGGATAGAAGAAGGGGAGGGACAGGGTATGAGGAGAAACAGGAGATGAGGAGGGACAAGAGATGTGGATGGACAGGGATGAAGATGCGGGATGATTAGAGATGGGGAGGGGACAGGAGATGGGGATGGGTCCGGATATTAGGTTGGAAAGTAGTTGAGGATTGACAGGAGATGGGGGTGAGGACACTAGCAGGGATAGATGAGGAGGAGTCAGGAGACGGGGAGGGGACATGACATGTGGAGGGACCGGGGATGAGGATGAACAAGAGATGATGAGGGACAGGACATGAGGAAGAAGAGGAAATGATGAGGGACAGGAGATGGAGAGGGACAGGAGAAGAGGAGGGACAGGAGATGGGGAGATACAGTAGATGGGGAGTTTACAGAGGGTAAGGAGGGACAGGAGAAGCAGAGTAGACAGGAGATGAGGAGGAACAAGAGATGATGAAGGACAGCAGATGAGGAGAGACATGAGATAGAGAAGGAGAGGATATGGGGAGAGAACAGGAGATCAGGAGGGGAGTGCTGATGAGGAGTTACTGGTAATGAGGAGAGACAGGAGGTGCACAGGGACAGAAATGAGGAGGCACAGGAGATAAGAAGTGACATGACATGGGGAGGAACAGGAGAAGGGGAGAGACAGGAGGTGAGGAGGGATAGAAGAGGAGGAGGGACAGGAGATATGGAGGGACTGGAGATGAGGAGGGACAGGATTTGTGGGAGGACAGCAGAGGAGGAGGGACAGGAGATGAGGAGGGGACAGGAGATGAGGAGGGAAAGTCTATGTGGAGAGACAGCAGATGGGGAGGCAGAGGACATGAGGTGGGATAGGAGATGAGGAGGGGTCAGGAGATGGGGATAGACAGGGGATTAAGACGAACAGGAGATGCAGAGGGACAGGAGATGAGGAGGGACAGGACATATGGAGGGCGAGGAGTTGGGAAGGGAGATGACATAGGGAGGGACAGGAGATGAGGAGGGGTCAGGAAATGAGGAGGGGAGAGGAGATGATGATGGACAATAGACGGGAGGGTAGAAGAGATGAGGATAGACAGAAGACGGGGAAGGATAGTAGATGAAGAGGGGACCGGTGATGGGGAGGAGAAAGGAGATGGGTGGAGACAGGATATGAGGAGGGACAGGAGATGGATAGGGGACAGGGGATTAGGACGGACAGGTGATGGGCAGGGGAGAGGAGATGAGGAGTGCATGGTAATCAGGAGTAGAGGAGAGGAGGAAGGACAGCAGATGAGGAGGGACAGGAGATGGGGAGCACACAGGAGATGTGGAGGGACCGGAGCAGGCGAGAGACAGGAGACGTGGAGAGACAAAGATGAAGATGGACAGAAGATGAGGAGGGAAAGGAGATGGGGGGACAGGAGATGAGGAGGGACAGGAGATGAGGAGGGACAGGACGTGAGGTGAAACAGATGAGGAGAAACAGGAGATGAGAAGAGACAGGAGCTGAGGAAGGGACAGAAGTTCAGGAGGGAAGAGGAAATGAGCATGGACAGGAGCTCAGGAGGCACAGTAGAGGAGGAGGGACAGGAGATGGGAAGGGACAAGAGAAAAGGAGGGAACAGGAAAAAGGACGGGACAGGAGATGAGGGGGAAATGAGATGAGGAGGGCAGGAGAGGAGGAGGGACAGGAGATGGGAAGGGACAATAGAAAAGTAGGGAACAGGAAAAAGGAGGGGACAGGAAATGAGGGGAAAATGAGATGAGGAGGGACAGGACATGGGGAGGGACTGGAGATGAGGTGGGGACAGGAGATGAGGAGGGAGAGGAGATGAGGATGGAGAAAACATGGGGAGTGGAGAGTAGATGAGGATAGACAGTAGATGGTGAGGGACAATAAATCGGACGAGACCAGTGATGGGAGACAGGAGATGGGTAGGGGAGAGGATATGATGATGGACAGGAGATGGATAGTGGGTAGGAGATGAGGAGGGACAGGAGATAGGGAGGGGACAGGGGAAGAGGAGTGACAGATAATGAGGAGTACAGGAGATGAGGAGGGACAGGAGATGTGGAGGGACAAAGATGAGTTGGAGACAAGAGATGAGTAGGGACAGGAGATAGGGAGGGACAGGAGTTGGGGAAGGACAGGAAATGAGGAGTGACAGGAGATGAGGAGGGAAAGGAGATGGGGATGGATAGGAGATGAGGAGGGACAGGAGATGAAATGGAGAGGCGATGAGGAGGGACAGGAAATGAGAAGGGACAGGAGAGGGAGGAGGATGGACAGAAGATGGGAAGGGACAAGAGAAAGGGAGGGGCAGGCATGAAGAGGGGACAGGGGATCAGTGGGAAAAGAGATGAGGAGAGACACTACATGGGGATGGTCAAGGGATGAGGAGGGGACAGGAAATGAGGAGGGGACAGCAGATGAGGAGGGACAGGAAATTTGGAGGGACAGGAGATGAGGAGGGGCCAGGAAATTGGGAGCGACAGGATATGAGGTTGGGACAGAAGATGAGGAGGGGACAGGAAATGAGGATGGACAGAGGATGGGGAAAGGACAGATGAGGATGGACAGGAAATGGGGAGGGACAGTAGATGGGGAGAGAGAGTAGATGGGGAGGTTACAGAGGATGAGGAGAGATAGGTCATTAGAAAGGTCAGGAGATGTAGAGGGTCCAGAGATGAGGAGGGTCACGTGATGAGGAAGGGACAGGAGATGAGGAGGGAAGAGGGGAAGAGGCTGGAAAGGAGAGGAGGAGGGACAGGTGATGGAAAGGGAGAAGGGAAAGGGATGGAACAGGAATGAGGAGATGTCGAGGAAATGAGATGAGGAGGGACAGTACAAGGGGAGGGACAGAAGATGAGGAGGGGACTGTAGATGAGGGGTGAGAGGACATGAGGACGGAAAAAATGAGGAGGGGAGAGTAGATGAGGTTAGGCAGGAGATGGGGAGGGACAGTAAATTGAAGGAGACAGGTGATGCGGAGGAGACAGGAGATGGAGATGGTCAGTATATGAGGATGGACAGGAGATGGATAGGGGATAGGAGATAAGGGAAAACAGGAGATCGGGAGGAAAGAGGAGATGACGAGGGATAGGTAATGAGGAGTACAGGGGATGAGGAGGAACAGGGGATGTGCAGGGACAGGAGATGAGGAGGGAAAGGAGATGGGGAAGGATAGGAGATGAGGAGGGATAAGAGATGTAGAGGGACAGGAGATGAGGAGGGAGAGGATATGAGGAGGGAGAGGAGAAGACTAGGGAGAGGAGATGAGGAGGGACAGAAGAGGAGGGTGGACAGGAGTTGGGAAGGGACAACAGAAAGGGAGGGGCAGGAGTGAGGAGGCGACAGGAGATGAGGCGGAAAGCAGATGTGCAGGGAGAGGACATGGGGAGGGAGAGGAGGTGAGGAGGCACAGGACATGTGGATGGTCAAGGGATGAGGAGGGGACAGGGTTTGAGGAGGGGAAAGCAGATGAAGAGGTACAGGAAATTGGGAGGGACAGGAGATGATGAAGGTACAGGAAATTGGGAGGGACAGGAGATGAGGAATGGACAGGAAATTGGGAGGGACAGGATATGAAGATGGGACAGAAGATGAGGAGGGGACAGGAAATGAGGACAGACAGAGATGGGGAAAGGACAGGAGATGAGGACAGACAGAGGATGGGGAAGGAACAGGAGATGAGGATGGACAGGAAATGGGGAGGGACAGTAGATGGGGAGAGAGAGTAGATGGGGAGGTTACAGAGGGTGAGGAGGGATAGGTGATTAGAAAGGTCAGGCGATGATGAGGGACCGGAGATGAGGAGAGAAAGAGATGAGGAGGGACAGGAGATGTGTAGGGACAGGAGATGAGGAGGGACAGGAGTTGAGGAGGCAAGAAGAGATGAGTAGTGAAGAGGAGATGGGGAGGGACAGGGGATTAAGAAGGACTGGAGAAGGGGAGGGACAGGAGATGGGGAGATACAGTAGATGGTGACTTTACATAGCGTGAGGAGGGACAGGAAAAGAGGAGGAGACAGGAGACGAGGAGGTACTAGAGATGATAAAGTACAAGTGATGAGGAGGGACAGGTGATGGAGAAGGACAGGAAATGGGGAGGGGACAGCAGATAGGGAGAGGAGTGGAGATGAGGAGTGACTGGTAATGAGGAGAGACAGGAGAATCGGAGGGACAGGAAATGAGGAAGCAGAGGAGATGAGGAGTGACAGGAAATGGGGAGGAACAGGAGGAGGGGAGGGGACTGGAGATGAGGAGGGACAAAAGAGGAGTTGGGACCAGATAGGAGGAGGGACAGGAGATATGGAGGGACAGGAGGTGAGGAGGGACAGGAAATGTTGGGGGACAGCAGATGAGGAGGACAGGGGACGAATAGGGACAGGAGATGAGGAGGGGACAGGAGGTGAGGAGGGAAAGTAGATGGGGAAAGACAGCAGATGGGCAGGGACAGGACATGAGGTGGGATAGGAAATGAGGAGGGGACAGAAGATGAGGACAGACAGAGGATAGGTAGGGACTGGAGATGAAGATGGACAAGAGATGGTAAGGGACAGTAGATGAGGCAGAGACTGGAATGAGTAGATACAGGATATGAGGAGAAACAGGAGATGAGGAGAGACATTAAATGAGGAGGGAAGACTAGATGATGGGGGACAGGAGATGAGGAGGGACAGGAGAGGATGAGGGACAGGAGATGGGATGGGAGAAGAGAAAGGTAGGGAATAGGAATGAGGAGGGGACAGGAGATGAGGGGGAAATGAGATGAGGTGCGACAGGACAAGGGCAGGGGCAGGAGATGAGGAGGGGACAGGAGATGAGGGGGGGAGAAAAGATGAGGATTGACAAAAGATGGGGAGTGGAGAGTAGATAAGAATAGACAGTAGATGGGGAGGGACAGTAAATTGGAAGAGACAGGTGATGCGGAGGAGACAGGAGATTGGGAGGGGACAGGATATGAGGATGGACAGGAGATGGATAGGGGATAGGAGATGAGGAGGGACAGGAGATAGGGAGGGGAGAGGAGATGAGGAGGGACAGGTAATGAGGAATACAGAAGATGGGGAGGGATAGGAGATGAGGAGGGACAGGAGATGCGGAGGGACAGGAGATGACTAGAAAGAGGGGATGAGGAGGGAGAGGAGATGAGAAGGGATAGGAGAATAGGAAGGGACAGGACATGGGGAGGGAGAGTAGATGAGGAGAGACAGGACATGGCGAGAGTCCAGTGATGAGGAGGGGACAGGAGATGAGGCGGGGACAGCAGATGTGGAGGTACAGAAGATGTGGAGGGACAGGAGGTGAGGAGGGGACAAGAATTTGGGAGGGACAGGATATGAGGATGGGAGAGAAGATGATGAGGGTACAGTACATGGGAAGGGACAGTAGATGAGGAGGGGACAGGTGATGCAGAGGAGACTGGAGATGAAGAGGGGCAGGATATGTGGAGAAACAGGTGATGAGGAGGGACAGGAGATGGGGAGGGTCACGAAATGAGGAAAGGACAGGAGATGAGGAGGGAAGAGGGGATGAGGAGGCACAAGAAAGGAGGACGGACAGGAGAGGAGGAGGGACAGGAGACGTGAAGGCGAAGAGAATGGGAAGGAACAGGAATGAGGAGGGGAAAGGAGATGAGGGGCAACTGAGATTAGGATGAACAGTACAAGGGGAGGAACAGGAGATGAGGAGGGGACAGTAGATGAGGGGGGAGAGGAGATGAGGAGGGAAAATAGATGGGCGGGGTGTGTAGATCAGGATAGACATGAGATGGGGAGGAACAGTAAATTGGAGGAGACACTTGATGGGGAGGAGACAGGAGATGGGGAGGGGACAGGATATGAGGATGGACAGGAGATGGATAGGGGATAGGAGATGAGGAGAGCAGGAGATAGGGAGGGAAGAGTAGATGAGTAGTGAGAGGTAATGAGGAGTACAGGAGATGAGGAGGGATAGGAGATGAGGAGCAATAGGAAAAATGGTGGGAAAGAAGATGAAGAGGGAGAGGACATGAGGAGAAACAAGAGATGAGGAGGGAGAAGAGATGAGGAAGGACAGGGGATTAGAAAGGACAGGAGATGGGTAGGGACAAGAGAAAGGGATGGGACAGTAATGAGGAGGAGACAGGAGACGAGGGGGAAAGGAATGAGGAGGGACAGGACATGGGGAGGGAGAGGACATGAAGAGGGATAGGATATGGGGAGGGTGGAGGGATGAGGAGGGGACAGGAGATGAGGAGGGGACACCCGATGAGCAGGGACAGGAAATTGGGAAGGACAGGAGATGAGGAGGGAACAGGAAATTGTGAGGGACAGGATATGCGGATGGGACAGAAGATGAGGGAGGGACAGGAAATGAGGATGGACGGAGGATGGGGAAAGGACAGGAGATGAGGTTGAACAGAGGATGGGGATGGGACAGGAGGTGAGGATGGACAGGAAATGGGGAAGGACAGTAGATGGGGAGGGACAGGAGATGGAGAGAGAGTAGATGGGGAGGTTACAGAGGGTGAGATTGGATAGGTGATTAGAAAGTTCAGGAGATGAAGTGGGACAAGAGATGAGAGAAAGGAGATGGGGAGGGACAGGAGAAGATGAGGGACAGGAGATGGGGAAGGACAGGAGAAGAGGTGGGACAAGAGAGGGGAGGGACAGTATATGGGGAGTTTACAGAGGGTGAGGAGGTACACTAGAAGCAGAGTAGACAGGAGATGAGGAGCATGAAGAGATGATGAAGGACAGAAGATGAGGAGGGACAGGAGATTGCTAAGGAGAGGAGATGGGGATGGAACAGGAGATGAGGAGGGAAAGGAGATGGGGAGGGAAGAAGACATGAGGAGTAACTGGTAATGTGGAGAAAAAGGAGATGAGGAGGGGCAGGAGTTGAGGAGGGACAGGAGATGGGGGGACAGGATATGAGGAGGGAAGAGGAGATGAGGAGGGCCAGGAGAGGTGGAGGGAAAGCAGATATGGAGGTGACAGGATATGGGGAGGGACAAGGAAGGGAGGGATAGGAGATGGGATGGGTCAGGAGATGATGTGGGAAAGTAGATAAGGATGGACAGGAGATGGGGGGACAGGAAATTAGCAGGGATAGGAGATGAGGAGGACGCAGGGGACGGGGAGGGGACAGGAGATGGGGAGGGACCAGGGATGAGGACGAACAGGAGATCATGAGGGACAGGAGATGAGTAGGAAGAGGAGATGATGAGGGACAGGAGATGCGGAGGGACAGGAGAAGAGGAGGGACAGGAGAGGGTTAGATACAGCAGATGGTGAGTTTACAGAGGGTGAGGAGGGATAGGAGACAGGAGAGGAGGAGGAACAAGAGAAAATGAAGGACAGCAGATGAGGAGGGTCATGAGATGGAAAAGGAAAAAAGAGGGCAGCGGACAGTAGATGAGGATGGACAGTAGAGGAGGAGGGGCAGGAGAGGAGGAGGGACAGGAGATGAGGAGTGACAGGAGTTGTGGGGTGACAACAGATGAGGAGGACAGGAGATGAGGAGGGACAGGAGATGAGGAGGGGACAGGAGATGAGGAGGGAAAGCAGATGTGAAGAGACAGCAGATGGGGAGGGACAGGACATGAGGTTGTATAGGAGATGAGGAGGGACAGGACATGTGGAGGGCGAGGAGATGAGGAGGAAGAAGACATAGGCAGGGACAGGAGATGAGGAGGGGAGAGGAGATGATGACGAACAAAAGATGGGGAGAGGTGAGGAGATGAGAATGGACAGGAGAAGGGAAAGGATAGTAGATGAAGAGGGGCCAGGTGATGGGCAGGAGACAGGGGATGGGTGGCGACAGGATATGAGGAGGGAGAGGAGATGGATAGGGGAAAGGAGATGAGGAGGGACAGGAGATGGGCAGGGGAGAGGAGATGAAGAGTGCATGGTAATCAGAGATGAGGTTGTACAATAGTTGAGGAGGTACAGGAGATGGGGAGGAGACAGGAGATGTGGAGGGACAGGTGCTGTGGAGGAGACAGGAGATGAGGAGGGATGGAGATTGGGAGGGACTGGAGATGAGGAGGGAAAAGAGATGGAGAGGGACAGCAGATGAGGTGGGATAGGTGGGATAGGAGATGAAGAGGGACAGGAGACATGGAGGGACAGGAGATGAGGAGGGATAGGATATGAGGATGGACAGGAGATGATGGGGGATAGGAGATGAGGAGAGACAGGAGATAGGGAGTGGAGAGGAAATGAGGAGTGACAGGTAATGAGGAGGGACAGGAAATAAGGAGGGACAGGAGAGGAAGGTGGACAGGAGATGCGAAGGGACAAGAGAAATGGAGTGGACAGGAATGTGGAGGAGACAGGATATGAGAGAGAAAGGAGATGAGGAGGGACAGGACATGAGGAGGGAGAGGAGATAAGGAGGGACAGGACATGGGGACGATCACGGGATGAGGAGGGGAAAGGAGATGAGGAGGGGACAGCAGATGAGGAGGGACAGGAAAGTGGGAGGGACAGGAGTTGAGGAGGAGAAAGGAAATTGGGAAGGAGAGGATATGAGGATGGGACAGAAGATGAGGAGGGGACAGAAAATGAGGATGGACGTAGGATGGGGATAGGACAGGAGATGAGGATGGACAGAGGATGGAGAAGGGCCAGGATGATGATTGACAAGAAAATGGGCGGGACAGTAGATGGGGAGAGAGAGGAGATGGGGAGAGAGAGGAGATGGGGAGGTTACAGAGGGTGAGGAGGGATTGGTGATTAGAAAGGTCAGGAGATGAGGAGGGACCGGAGATGAGTAGAGAAAGGAGATCAGGAGGGACAGGAGATGAGGAGGGACAGGAGATGAGAAGGACAGGAGATGTGGAGGGAAAGGAGATGAGGAGGGACAGTGTAAGAGGAGAAACAGGAGATTACGAGGGAGAAGAGATGAGGAAGGGCAGGAGTTGAGGAAGGGACAGGAGATGAGGAGGGACAGGAGAGGAAGAGGGACAGGAGAGGTGGAGGGAAAGGAGATGTGAAGGTGACAGGACATTGGGAGGAACAGGGGATGAGGATGAACAAGAGATGATTAGGCATAGGAGATGATGAGGGACAGGAAATGATGAGGGACGGGAGATGGGGAAGGACAGGTGAAGAGGAGGGAGAGGAGATGGGGAGAGACAGTATATGGGGAGGTTAGAGAGGATGAGGAGGGACAGGAGAAGCGTAAGAGACAGGAACAAGAGATGATGAAGGGCAGGAGATGAGGAGGGACATGAGACGGAGAAGGAGAAGAGATGGGGAGGGGACAGCAGATCAGGAGGGGAGTGGTGATGAGAAGTGACTTATAATGAGGGGAGAAAGGAGATGAGAAGTTACAGGAAATGGGGAGGAACTGGAGATGGGGAGGGCACTGGAGATGAGGTGGGACGGAAGAGGAGGAGGGACAGAAGATATGGAGGGACAGGAGATGAGAAGGGACAGGAGTTGTGGGTGTACAGCCAATAAGGAGGACAGGAGATGAGGGACAGGAGATGAGGAGGGGACAGGAGATGAAGAGGGAAAGTAGATGTGGAGAGACAGCACCTAGGGAGGGATAGGACATGAGGTGGGGTAGGAGATGAGGAGGAGACAGGAGATGAGAACAGACAGAGGATTGGGAAGGGACAGGAGATGAAGGTGGACAAGAGATAGTAAGGGACAGTAGATGAGGAGGGGAAAGCCATGAGTAGCAACAGGAGATCAGGAGGGAGAGGAGATGAGGTAGGATAGGATATTAGGAAGGGACAGGAGAGGAGGATGGACAGGACATGGGAAGGGGTCTAGAGGAAGTGTGGGGACAGGAATGAGGAGGGGACAGGAGATAAGTGGGGGGAGAGGAGATGAGCCGGACAAAAGATGGGGAGGAGAGAGTTGATGAGGAGGGACAGGACATGTGGAGGGTCAAGGAATGAGGCGGGGACAGGAGATGAAGGATACAGGAGATGAGGAGGGCAGGAGATGAGAAGGGATAGGACATGGGGAGGGAGAGGAGATGAGGAGGGAAAGGACATGGGGAGGAACAGGAGACGCAGAGGGGATAGGAGATGAGGAGGCACAGAAGAGGAGGAGGGTCAGGAGAGGAGTTGGGACAGGAGATATGGAGGGAAGGAGATGGGGAGGAGACAGGTGATGTGGAGGGACGACAGGACATGGGGAGGGACAGGAGATGTGGAGGGACAGGAGATGAGGAGGGACAGGAGATGGGAAGGGAAAGGAGATGGAGAGGGATAGGAGATGAAGAGGGACAGGACATGGGGAGGGACAGGATATGAGGAGAAACAGGAAATGAGGAGTCAGAGGAGATGAGCAGGGACAGGAGAGGAGGAGGGACAGGAGAGGAGGATGGACAGGAGATGTGAAGGGGCTAGAGAAACAGTGGGGACAGGAATGAGGAGGGGACAGGTGATGCGAAGGAGACTGGAGATGAGGAGGGACGGGATATGAAGGGAAATAGAGATGTGGAGGTACAGGGGAAGAGGAGGGTCAAGAGATGAAGAAGGGACAGGAGATGAGGAGGGACAGGAGATGGGAAGGGATAAGAGAAAGGGAGGGAACAGGAATGAAGAGGGGACAGGAGATGAGGGGGAACTGAGATAAGGAGGGAAAGTACAAGGGAAGGGACAGCAGATGAGGAAGGGACAGTAGATGAGAGGCGGAGAGAAGATGAGAATGGACAAAAGATGGGGAGGGGAGTTTAGATGAGGATAGACAGGAGATGGGGAGGGACAGTAAATTGGAGAAGACGGATTGTGCAGAGGAGACAGGAGATGGGGAGGGGATAGATTATGAGATTGGACAGGAGATGGACAGGGGATAGGAGATGAGGAGGTACAGGAGGGGACAGTAGATGAGGGGCGAATAGAAGACAAGAACGGACAAAAGATGGGGAGAGGAGTTTAGATGAGTATAGACAGGAGATGGGGATGGACAGTAAATTGGAGAAGACAGGTGATGTGGAGGAGACAGGAGATGGGGAGGGGACAGAATATGAGGATGGACATCAGATGGACAGGGGATAGTAGATGAGGAGGTACAGGGGCAAGGAGGGGAGTGGAGATGATTAGTGACAGGTAATGCGGAGTACAGGAAACGAGGAGGGATAGAAGATGTGGAGGGACAGGAGATGTGGAGGGACAGGAGATGAGGAGGGGCAGGATATGAGGAGCAACAGGAGATGAGGAGGGAGAAAAGATGAGGAGAGACAGGATATTAGGAAGGAACAGGAGATGATGAGGGACAGATGACGAGGAGGGACAGGAGATGAGGAGAACAGGAGATGAGGAGGGAGAGTAGATGAGGAGGAATAGGAGTGGAGGAGGGGACAGGAAATGAGGAGGGCAGTGGAGATGATTAGGGACAGGAGATGGGGAGGGACAGATGATGAGGAGGGACAGGAGATGAGGAGAAACAGGAGATGTGGAGGGAGAGTAGATGAGGAGGAATAGGAGTGGAGGAGGGGACAGGAAATGAGGAGGGCAGTGGAGATGATTAGGGACAGGAGATGGGGAGGGACAGGAGAATAGGAGGGACAGGAGAAGCATAAGAGACAGGAGATGTGGAGGAACAAGAAACGATGAAGGACAGGAGATGAAGAGGGACATGAGATGGAAAAGTAGACGAGATGGGGAGGGGACAGCTGATCAGGAGGGGAGTGGAGATGAGGAGTGACTGGAAATGAGGAGAGACAGGAGATGAGGAGTTACAGGAAATGGGGAGGAACTGGATACTGGGAGAGGGTAGGAGATGAGGAGTGGACGGAGAAGAGGACAGACAGAGGATTGGGAAGGGGCAAGAGATGAAGGTGGAAGAGGCATGGTAAGGGACATTACATGAGGAGGGGACAGGTGATACGGAGGAGACTGGAGATGAGGAGGGACAGGATATGAGGAGAAACAGGGATGAGGAAGGACAGAAGATGAGGAGGGAAGAGGAGATGAGGGGGGAGAGGAGATGATGAGGGACAGGACAGGAGGAGGGACAGGAGATGGGAAGGGACAAGAGAAAGGGAGTGACTAGGCACAAGGTGGGGACAGGAGATGAGGGAAAGATGAGATGAGGAGGGACAGGACAACGGTAAGGACAGGAAATAACGAGGGGAGAGGAGATGAGGGGGAGAGAGGAGATGAGGACGGACAAAAGATGGGGAGTGGAGAGTAGAAAATGATAGACAGTAGATGGGGAGGGACATTAATTTGAGGAGACAGGTGACGTGGAGGAGACAGGAGATGTGGAGGAGACAGGAGATGGGGAGGGATAGGATATGAGATGGACAGGAGATGGATAGGGGATAGGAGTTTAGGAGGGACAGGAGAAAGGGAGGGGAGAGGAGATGAGGAGTCACAGGTAATGAGGAGTACAGGAGATGAGGAAGTACAGGAAGTGAGGAGGTATAGGATATGTGGAGGGACAGAAGAGGAGGAGGGACAGGATATGAGGAGTGACAGGACATGGGGAGGGTCGAGGGATGAGGAGGGGACAGGAGATGAGGAGGGGACAGCAGGTGAGGAGGGACAGGAGATGGGGAGGAATAGGATACGGGGAGGGGGCAGGAGATGAGGAGGGACAGCAGAGAAGGAGAGACAGGAGAGGATGAGGGACAGAAGATTAGGAGGGGCAGGAGATGGGGAGGGACAGGACAAGTGGTGGGGACAGGAATGAGGAGGGACAGGAGATGGGGAGGGACAGGTGATGGGGAGGGGGCGTGGAGATGAATAGTGGTAATTAATGAGGAGGGACAAGTGATGAGGAGGGACAGTAGATGAGGAGGGAAAGAAGATGGGGAGGAGACATGAGATGAGGAAGGACAGCAAATGGGGAAGGACAGGAAATGAGGAGGGTCAGGAGATGGGGAGGTTGAAGAGAAAGGGAGGGGACTGGAATGAGGAGGAGATAGGTGATAAGGGGGACAGGATATGAAGAGGGACAGGACATTGGGAGGGAGTGGAGATGAGGAGGGACTGGACACAGGGAGGGACAGGAGATGAGTAGGGACAGGAGAAGGAGAGGTAAAGGAGATGCGGAGGGACAGCAGATGAGGAGGGACAGGAATTGCGGAGGGGACAGTAGATGGGGAGGGACAGGTGATGTGGAGGGTACAGGAGATGGGAGGTTCAGGAGAAATGGAGTGACAGGTCATGAGGAGGGAGAAGAGATGAGAAAGAACAGGACATAGGGAGGGACAAGAGATGAGGATTGGACAGGAAATGAGGAGGGAATAGGAGATGGGGAGGGGGTAACAGATGAGGAGGGACAGGAGAGGGAGCAATACAGGAGATGGGGTGTGACAGGAGTTGGTGAGGTGACATGAGTGGGGGAGGGATAGGAGACTGGGAGGGAAGAGGAGTTGGGGATGGAATAGGAGATGGGGAGGGACAGGTGATGAGGAGGGACAGGAGATGAGGAGGGACAGGCGATGGGAAGGGACAGGAAATGAGGAGGCACAGGTGATTAGAAGGGTCGAGAGATGAGGAAGGGACAGGAATGAGGAGGGAAGAGGAGATGAGGGTGGACAGGAGAGGAGGAGGGACAGGAGAGGAGGACGGACAGGAGATGGGACGGGAGAAGAGAAATGGAGGGAACCGAAATGAGGAGAGGCCACGAGATGGGGGGGAAATGAGATGAGTAGGGACAGGACAAGCGGAGGGAGAGGAGATGAGGAGGGGACAGGAGATGAGGGGGGAAAGGAGATGAGGAGAGACAAAAGATGGGGAGGGGAGAGTAGATGTGGATAGACAGGAGATGGGGAGGGTCAGTAAATTGGAGGAGAAAGGTGATGCGGAGAAAGGAGATGGGGAGGGGACAGGATATGAAGACTGACAGGAGATGGATAGGGGATAGGAGATGAGGTGGGACAGGAGATAGGGAGGGGAGAGGAGAGGAGGAGTGACAGGTAATGAGGAGTACAGGAGATGAGGAGGGACAGGATATGTGGAGGGAGAGGAGATGGGGAGGAGACCGGAGATGAGGAGGGAAGGAGATGGGGAGGGACAGGAGATGAGGAGAGACAGGAGATGAGGAAGGAAAGGAGATGGGGAGGGACAGGAGATGAGGGAGGATAGGAGATGAGGAGGTTACAGGAGATGAGAAGGGACAGGAGATGAGGAGGGACAGGAGAGATGGAGGGAAAGGAGATGTGGAGGTGACAGGAGATGGGGAGGTACAGGAGATGAGGATGAACAGGAGATGAGTAGGCATAGGAGATGAAGAGGGACAGGAGATTATGAGGGACAGGAGATGGAGAAGGTCAGGAGAAGAGGAGTGACAGGAGATGGGGAGAGACTGTATATGGGGAGGTTACAGAGGGTGAGGAGGGACAGGAGAAGTGGAGGAGACAGGAGATGAGGAGCATGAAGAGATGATGGACAGGAGATGCGGAGGGACAGGGGATGGGGAAGGACAGGAGATGGGGAGGGGACAGGTGATGAGGAGGGAAAGGAGATGGCGAGGGGAGAAGAGATGAGGAGTAACTGGTCATGTGGAGAAATGGGAGATGAGGAGGGACAGGAGATGAGAAGGGACAGGATATGGGGAGGGAGGGGAGATGAGGAGGGAAAGGACATGGGGAGGGTCAGGAGATGAGGAGAGGACAGCAGATAAGGACGGATAGAAGATTGCAAGGGATAGGAGATGCGGAGGGACAGGAGATAAAGAGGGCGAGTAGATGAGGAGAGACAGGAGATGAGGAGGGACAGGACATTGGGAGGGAGTGGAGATGAGGAGGGACTGGACACAGGGAGGGACAGGAGATGAGTAGGGACAGGAGAAGGAGAGGTAAAGGAGATGCGGAGGGACAGCAGATGAGGAGGGACAGGAATTGCGGAGGGGACAGTAGATGGGGAGGGACAGGTGATGTGGAGGGTACAGGAGATGGGAGGTTCAGGAGAAATGGAGTGACAGGTCTTGAGGAGGGAGAAGAGATGAGAAAGAACAGGACATAGGGAGGGACAAGAGATGAGGATTGGACAGGAAATGAGGAGGGAATAGGAGATGGGGAGGGGGCAGCAGATGAGGAGGGACAGGAGAGGGAGCAATACAGGAGATGGGGTGTGACAGGAGTTGGTGAGGTGACATGAGTGGGGGAGGGATAGGAGACTGGGAGGGAAGAGGAGTTGGGGATGGAATAGGAGATGGGGAGGGACAGGTGATGAGGAGGGACAGGAGATGAGGAGGGACAGGCGATGGGAAGGGACAGGAAATGAGGAGGCACAGGTGATTAGAAGGGTCGAGAGATGAGGAAGGGACAGGAATGAGGAGGGAAGAGGAGATGAGGGTGGACAGGAGAGGAGGAGGGACAGGAGAGGAGGACGGACAGGAGATGGGACGGGAGAAGAGAAATGGAGGGAACCGAAATGAGGAGAGGCCACGAGATGGGGGGGAAATGAGATGAGTAGGGACAGGACAAGCGGAGGGAGAGGAGATGAGGAGGGGACAGGAAATGAGGGGGGAAAGGAGATGAGGAGAGACAAAAGATGGGGAGGGGAGAGTAGATGTGGATAGACAGGAGATGGGGAGGGTCAGTAAATTGGAGGAGAAAGGTGATGCGGAGAAAGGAGATGGGGAGGGGACAGGATATGAAGATTGACAGGAGATGGATAGGGGATAGGAGATGAGGTGGGACAGGAGATAGGGAGGGGAGAGGAGAGGAGGAGTGACAGGTAATGAGGAGTACAGGAGATGAGGAGGGACAGGATATGTGGAGGGAGAGGAGATGGGGAGGAGACCGGAGATGAGGAGGGAAGGAGATGGGGAGGGACAGGAGATGAGGAGAGACAGGAGATGAGGAGGGAAAGGAGATGGGGAGGGACAGGAGATGAGGGGGGATAGGAGATGAGGAGGTTACAGGAGATGAGAAGGGAAAGGAGAGGGGAGGGACAGGAGAAGGGGAGGTACAGGAGATGAGGATGAACAGGAGATGAGTAGGCATAGGAGATGAAGAGGGACAGGAGATGAAGAGGGACAGGAGATGGAGACGGTCAGGAGAAGAGGAGTGACAGGAGATGGGGAGAGACTGTATATGGGGAGGTTACAGAGGGTGAGGAGGGACAGGAGAAGCGGAGGAGACAGGAGATGAGGAGCATGAAGAGATGATAAAGGACAGGAGATGAGGAGGGACAGGAGATGGGGAAGGACAGGAGATGGGGAGGGGACAGGTGATGAGGAGGGAAAGGAGATGGCGAGGGGAGAAGAGATGAGGAGTAACTGGTCATGTGGAGAAATGGGAGATGAGGAGGGACAGGAGATGAGAAGGGACAGGATATGGGGAGGGAGGGGAGATGAGGAGGGAAAGGACATGGGGAGGGTCAGGAGATGAGGAGAGGACAGCAGATAAGGACGGATAGAAGATTGCAAGGGATAGGAGATGCGGAGGGACAGGAGATAAAGAGGGCGAGGAGATGAGGAGAGACAGGAGATGAGGAGGACAGGACATTGGGAGGGGGTGGAGATGAGGAGGGACTGGACACAGGGAGGGACAGGAGATGAGGGGGGATAGGAGATGAGGAGGTTACAGGAGATGAGAAGGGAAAGGAGAGGGGAGGGACAGGAGAAGGGGAGGTACAGGAGATGAGGATGAACAGGACATGAGTAGGCATAGGAGATGAAGAGGGACAGGAGATTATGAGGGACAGAAGAAGGAGAAGGTCAGGAGAAGAGGAGTGACAGGAGATGGGGAGAGACTGTATATGGGGTGGTTACAGAGGGTGAGGAGGGACAGGAGAAGCGGAGGAGACAGGAGATGAGGAGCATGAAGAGATGATAAAGGACAGGAGATGAGGAGGGACAGGAGATGGGGAAGGACAGGAGATGCGTAAGAAGAAGGTAAGGGGAGAGGAGAGGAGAGGAAGAGGGACAGGAGAGGAGGAGTTTTAGAAGATGAGGAGGGACAGGAGGTGGGGAGGGAGAGGAGATGGGGAGGGACAGGACAATTTGTGGGGACAGGAATGAGGCGGGGACAGGATATGTGGAGGGACAGGTGATGGGGAGGGGAGTGGAGATGAGTCGTGATAGTTAATGAGAAGGGACAAGTGATTAGGAGGGACAGTAGATGAGGAGGGTAAGGAGTCTGGGAGGAGACTGGAGAAGAGGAGGGAGAGAAGATGGGGAGGAAAAGGACCCAAGGAGGGGTCAGGAAGTGAGGAGGGACATTAGATGAGGAGGGACAGGAAATGAGGAGGGACAGGAGATGAGGAAGTGATAGGAGATGAGGAAGGCAGAGGAGACGTGGAGGAACAAGACATAGGGAGGGACAGGAGATGAGGAGGGGATAGGACATGAGGAGGGGAGAGGAGATGATGATGGACAAAAGATGGGGAGGTCACAAGAGACGAGGATGGACAGGAGATGCGGAGGGACAGTAGATGAGGAGGGGACAGGTGATGGAGTGGAGACAGGAGATGGGTGGCGACAGGATATGAGGAGGGACAGGAGATTGATAGGGGACAGGAGATACGGAGGGACAGGAGATGGGCAGGGGAGAGGTGATGAGGAGTGCATGGTAATCAGGAGTACAGGAGATGAGGAGGGACAGCAGAGGAGGAGGGACAGGATGTGGGAAGGAGACAGGAGATGCGAAGGGAGAGAAGATGGCGAGGGACAGGAGATGTGGAGGGACATAGATGTGGATGGACAGGAAATGAGGAGGGACAGGAATGTGGAAGGGACAGGAGATGAGGAGGGACAGGAGATGAGGAAGGACTGGAGATATGGAGGGACAAGAGATGAGGAGGGACAGGATGTGAGGTGACACAGATGAGGAGGGGACAGGAGAAGAGGACGGTCAGGAGATGAGGATGGGACAGGAGATTAGGAGGGAAGACGAAATGAGCATGGACAGGAGCTCAGGAGGGACAGTAGAGGAGGAGTGACAGGAGATGGGGATGGACAAGAGAATGGGAGGGCACAGGAATGTGGAGGGGACAGGAGAAGAGGGGGAAAGGAAATGAGGAGGGCAGGAGATGAGAAGAGACACGACATGGGGAGGGAGAGGAGATGAGGAGGGAAAGGACATGGGGAGGGTCAGGAGATTAGGATCAGACAGCAGATAAGGATGGAGAGGAGATTGCAAGGGATAGGAGATGAGTAGGGGACAGGAGATGAGGACAGACAGAGGATGGGGAAGGGACAGGTGATGAAGATGGACAAGAGATGGTAAGGGACAGTAGATGAGGAGGGGACAGTTGATGCGGAGGAGACTGGAGATGAGGAGGGACAGGATATGAGGAGGGTCACAAGATGAGGAAGGGACAGGAGATGAAGAGGGAAGAGGAGATGAGGGGGGACAGGAGATGAGGAGGGACAGGAGAGGAGGAGGGACAGGAAATGGAAGGGATAAGAGAAAGGGAGGGAACAGGAATGAGGAGTGGACAGGAGATGAGGGGTAATTGAGAGGGGCAGGGACAGGACAAGGTGAGGGACAGGAGATGAGGAGAGGACAGTAGATGAGGGGCGGAGAGGAGATGAGGACGGACAAAAGATGGGGAGGGGAAAGTAGATGTGGATAGACAGGAGATGGGGAGGGACAGTAAATTGGCAGACAGGTGATACGGTGGAGGCAGGAGATAGGGAGGGGACAGGATATAAGGATGGACAGGAGAAGGATAGGGGATAGGAGATGAGGAAGGACAGTAGATTAGGAGGGGAGAGGAGATGAGGAGTGACAAGAAATGAGGAGTACAGGAGATGAGGAGGGATAGGAGTTGAGGAGGTACAGGAGATGTGGAAGTACAGGCGATGAGGAGGGACAGGATATGAGGAGAAACAGGAGATGAGGAGGGAGAGGAGATGAGGAGGGACAGGAGATTTGAAAGGACAAGAGATGAGGGGGGAGAGGAGAGGAGGAGGGACAGGAAATGAGGAGAGACAGGAGAGGAGGATGGACAGGAGATGGGACGTGACTAGAGAAAGGGAGGGGACAGGAAGGAGGAGGGGACAGGAGATGAGGGGGAAAGGAGATGAGGAGGGACTGGACATGTTGAGGGAGAGGAGATGAGGAGGGACAGGACATGGGGAGGGTCAAGGGATGAGGAGGGGACAGCCGATGAGGAGCGACAGGTCATTGGGAGGGACAGGAGATGAGGAGGGGACAGGAAATTGGGAGGGACATGATATGAGGATGGGAGAGAAGATGAGGAGGGGGCAGGAAATGAGGATGGACAGAGGATGGGGAAAGAACAGGAGATGAGGATGGACAGAGGATGGGGAAGGGACAGGAGATGTGGATGGACAGGAAATGTGGAGGGAGAGTAGATGGGGATGGACAGGAGATGGAGAGAGAGAGTAGATGTGGAGTTACAGAGGGTGAGGAGGGATAGGTGATTAGAAAGGTCAGGAGATGAGGAGGGAAAGGAGATTGGGAGGGACAGTAGATGATGAGGGACAGGAGATGGGGAAGGACAGGAGAAGACGAGGGACAGGACAGGGTTGAGACAGTATATGGGGAGGTTACAGAGGCTGAGGAGGGACAGGAGATGTGGAGGAGACAGCAGAGGAGGAGCATGAAGAGATGATGAAGGACACAGGATGAGGAGGGACAGGAGAGGGGAAGGACAGGTGATGGGTAGGGGACAGGTGATGAGGAGGGAAAGGAGATGGGGAGGGGAGAAGAGATGAAGACTAACTGGTAACGTGGAGAAACAGGAGATGAGGAGGGACAGGAGATGAGGAGGGACAGGAGTTGAGAAGGTGACAGGAGATGAGGAGGGGACAGGAGATGAGGAGGTAAGAGGAGATGAGGGGGGACAGGAGATGAGGAGGGACAGGAGAAGAGGAGGGACAGGATGTGAGGTGAAACAGATGAGGAGAAACAGGAGATGTGGAGGGACAGGAGATGAGGAGGAAAGAGGAAATGAGCATGGATAGGAGCTCAGGAGGGACAGTAGAGTGGGAGGGACAGGAGATGGAGTGGGACAAGAAAAAGGGAGGGCACAGGAATTATGTGGGGAGAGGAAATGAGGGGGACAGTAGATGAGGAGGGCAGGAGAGGAGGAGGAATAGGAGATGGGAAGGGACAAGACAAAAGGAGGGAAGAGGAAAGAAGTGGGGCAGGAGATGAGGGAGAAATGAGATGAAGAGGGATAGGAAAAGGGGAGGGACAGGAGATGAGGAGGGGACAGGAGATGAGGTGGAAGAGGACATAAGGATGGAGAAAAATGGGGAGTGGGGAGTAGATGAGGATAGACAGTAGATGGGGAGGGACAATAAATCGGAGGAGACAGGTGATGCAGAGGAGACAGGGGATGGGTAGGGGACCGGATATGAGGATCGACAGGAAATGGATAGGGGATAGGAGATGAGGAGGGATAGGACATAGGGAGGGGACAGGAGATGAGGGGTGACAGGAGGTGAGGAGGGACAGGAGAGGAGGAGGTACAGGAGATGGCAAGGGACAAGACAAAGGAAGGGAACAGAAATAAGGAGGGGACAGGAGATGTGGAGGGACAGGAGATGTGGAGGAGACAGGAGATGAGGAGAGACAGGAGTTGGGGAGGGAGAGGAGTTTTGGAAGGACAGGAGATGAGGAGGGACAGGAGATGAGGAGGAAAGAAGACATGAGGAGTAACTTGTATTTTGAAGAAAAAGGAGATGAGGAGGGACAGGAGATGAGGAGGGATAGGAGATGGGGAGGATAGGCAATGAGAAGGGAACAGGAGATGAGTAGAGACCGGAGATGACGAGGGCGAGGAGAGGTGGAGGCAGGGCAGATGTGGAGGTGACAGGAGATGGGGAGGGACAGAGGAAGGGAGGGATAGGAGATGGGGATGGGTCAGGAGATGAGGAGGGAAAGTAGATAAGGATGGACAGGAGATGGGGGGACAGGACCTTAGCAGGGATAGGAGATGAGGAGGGCTCAGGAGGCGGGGAGGGGACAGGAGATGGGGAGGGACCATGGATGAGGACAAACAGGAGATGATGAGGGACAGGAGATGAGGAGGAAGAGGAGATGATGAGGGACAGGAGATCCGGAGGGACAGGAGAAGAGGAGGGACAGGAGAGGGGGAGACACAGGAGATGGTCAGTTCAGAGGGTGAGGAGGGACAGGAGAATCGATGGAGACGGGAGATGAGGAGGAACAAGAGATGATGAAGTACAGCAAATGAGGAGGCTCATGTGATGGAAAAGGGCAGGAGATGGGCAGCAGACAGTAGATGAGGATGGACAGAAGAGGAGGAGGGGTAGGAGAGGAAGAGGGACAGGAGATGAGGAGTGACAGGAGTTGTGAGGTGACAAAAGATGAGGAGGACAGGGCATGAGGTTGTATAGGAGATGATGAGGGACAGGACATGTGGAGGGCTAGGATATGAGGAGGGAGAAGACATAGGGAGGGACAGGAGATGAGGAGGGTAGAGGAGATGATGACAGACAAAAGATGGGGAGAGGGGAGGAGATGGGAATGGACAAGAGAAGGGAAAGGATAGTAGATGAAGAGGGGCCAGGTGATGGGAAGGAGACAGGAGATGGGTTGCGACAGGATATGAGGAAGGACAGGAGATGGATAGAGGAAAGAGATGAAGAGGGAGAGGAGATGGGCAGGGGAGAGGAGATGAGGAGTGCATGGTAATCATGAGTACAGGAGCTGAGGATGGACAGAGGTTGAGGAGGTACAGGAGATGGGGAGGAGACAGGAGATGCAGAGGGACAGGAGATGGCGAAGGGCAGGAGATGTGGAGGGACAGGAAATTAGGAGGGAGAGGAGATGAGGAGGGAAAGGAGATGGGGAGGGACAGCAGATGAGGAGGGATAGGAGATGAGGAAGGATGGGAGACGTGGAGGGACAGGAGATGATGAGGGATAGGATATGAGGATGGACAGGAGATGGATGGGGGATAGGAGATGAGGAGAGACAGGAGATAGGGAGGGGAGAGGAAATGAGGAGTGACAGGTAATGAGGAGTACAGGAGATGAGGAGGGACAGGAGATGTGGAGGGACAGGAGAAGGGGAGGAGACAGGAGATGAAGAGGGAAGGAGATGGGGAGGGACTGGAGATGTGGAGGGACAGGAGATGAGGAGGGACAGGAGATGAGGAGGGACAGGAGACGGGGAGGGAAAGAACATGAGGAAGGGTCTGGATATGAGGAGAAACAGGAGATGAGGAGGGAAAGGATATGATGAAGGACAGGAGATTATGAAGGGACGGGAGATAAGGAGGGAGAGGAGATGAGGAATGACAGGAAATAAGGAGTGATAGGAGAGGAAGGTGGACAGGAGATGGGAAGGGACAAGAGAAATGGAGGGCACAGGAATGACGACGGGACAGGAAATGAGAGAGAAAAGAGATGAGGAGGGACAGGACATGGGGAGGGAGAGGAGATGATGAGGGACAGGACATGGGGACGATCAAGGGATGAGGAGGGGAAAGGAGATGAGGAGGGGACAGCAGATGAGGAGGGACAGGTTACTGGGAGGGACAGGAATTGAGGAGGGGACAGGAAATTGGGAAGGACACGATATGAGGATGGGACAGAAGATGAGGATGGGACAGGAAATGAGGATGGACGTAGGATGGGGAAAGGACAGGAGATGAGGATGGACAAAGGATGGGGAAGGGACAGAATGACGATTGACAGGAAATGGGAAGGGACAGAAGATGGGGAGAGATAGGAGATGGGGAGAGAGAGGAGATGGGGAGGTTACAGAGGGTGAGGAGGGATAGGTGATTAGACAGGTCAGAAGATGAGGAGGGACCAGAGATGAGTAGAGAAAGGAAATGGGGAGGGACAGGAGATGAATAGGGATAGGAGATGAGGAGGGACAGGAAATGAGAAGGACAGGAGATGTGGAGGGAAAGGAGATGAGGAGGGACAGTGTAGGAGGAGAAACAGGAGATTAGGAGGGAGAAGAGATGAGGAGGGGCAGGTGTTGAGGAGGGGACAGGAGATGAGGAGGGACAGGAGAGGAGGAGGGACAGGAGAGGTAGAGGGACAGGAGATGAGGAGGGAAGACTATATGAGGAAGAATAGGAGGGACAGAGAGGACAGAAATGAGGAGTGACAGGAGATGGGAAGGGACAAGAGAAAGGGAGGGAACAGGAATGAGGAGAGGATAGGAGATGAGGGGAAAATAAGATGAGGAGGGACAGAACAAGGGGAGGGACAGGAGACGATGAGGGGACAGGAGATGAGGGTGTAGATGAGATGAGGTCAGAGAAATGATGGGGAGTGGAGAGTAGATGATTATGGACAGTAGATGAGGCGGGAGAGTAAACTGGAGGATATAAGTGATGCGGAGGAGACAGGAAATGGGGAGGGGAGAGGAGATGAAGGGGGACAGGAAATGAGGAGGGACAGGAGATGGGAAGGGAAAGGAGACGTGGAGGAACAGGAGATGGGGAGGAGACTGGAGATGAGGAGAGACAGGAGATGGGGAGGATCAGGAGATGTGGAGGAACAGGAGTTGAGGAGGCACAGGAGATGAGGAGGGAAAGGAGATGGTGAAGGATAGGAGATGAGAAGGAACAGGAGATGTGAAGGACAGGATATGAGGAGAAACAGGAGATGAGGAGTGAGACTAGATTAGGAGGGTGAGGAGATGAGGAGGGAGAGGGGATGAGGAGGGAGAGATGAGGAGGGACAGGAAATGAGGAGGGACAGGAGAGGAGGATGGACAGGAGAGAGGAAGGGACAAGAGAAAGGGATGGGACAGGAATGAGGAGGGGACAGGATATGAGGGGGAAAGGAGATGAGGAGGGACCGGACATGGTGAGGGACAGGAGGTGAGGAGGGACAGGAAGTGAGGAGTGACAGGAGAGGAGGATGGACAGGAGATGGGAAGGGATAAGAGAAAGGAATGGGACAGGAATGAGGAGGGACAGGATATGAGGGGGAAAGATGAGGAGGGATAGGACATGGGGAGGTTCAAGGGATGAGAAGTAGACAGGAGATGAGGAAGGGACAGCTGTTGAGGATTGACAGGAAATTGGGAGGGACAGGTGATGAGGAGGGGACAAAAGGTTAGGAGGGGACAGGAAATGAGGATGGGCAGAGGATAGGGAAAGGACAGGAGATGAGGACGGACAGAGGATGGGGAAGGGACAGGAGATGAGGATGGACAGCAAATGGGGAGGGACAGTAGATGAGGAGGGGACAGGTGATGTTGAGGAGACTGGATATGAGGAAGGACAGGAGTAGGGGCGTGGATAGGTAATGAGGAGGGCAAGGAGATTGGGAGTGCCTGGTAATGAGGAGAGATAGGAGATGCGGAGGGACAGTTAATGTGGAGGAACAGGAGATGAGTGACAGAAAATGGGTAGGAACAGCAGACGGGGAGGGTACTGGAGACGAGGAAGGGGAGAAGATGACGAGGGACAGGAGAGGAGGAGGACAGGAGATATGGAGGGACAGGAAATGAGGAGGGAGAGGTGTTGTGGGGGGGCAGCAGATGAGGAGGACAGGAGATGAGGAGGGACACGAGACGAGGAGGGGACAGGGGATGAGGAGGGAAAGTAGATGTGGAGAGACAGCAGATGGGGAGGGACAGGACATGAGGAGGGTTAGGAGATGAGGATGGGACAGGAGATTAGGACAGACAGAGGATGGGGAAGGAACAGGAGTAGAAGATGGACAAGAGATGGTAAGGGACAGTAGATGAGGAGGGGACAGGTGATGCAGAAGAGATTGGATATGAGGAGGGACAAGACATGAGGAGAAACAGGAGATGAGGAGGTACAGGAGATGAGGAAGTAATAGGAGATAAGAGGGGAAAGGAGATGAGAAGGGACAGGAGAGGAGGAAGGATAGGAGATGGGAAGGGACAAGAGAAAGGGAGGGAACAGAAATGAGGAGGGGACAGGAGATGAGGGAAAAATGGGATGAGGAGGGACAGGACAAGGAAGGGACAGGAGATGAGGAGGGACAATAGATGAGGGGGGGAGGAGATGAGGAAGGAGAAAAGATGGCGAGTGGAGAGTAGATGGGGAGGGACAGTAAATTGGAGGAGACAGTTTATGCAGAGGAGACAGGAGATGGGGAGGGGACAGGATATGAGGATGTAAAGGAGACGGATAGGGGATAGGAGATGAGAAGGGACAGGAGATAGTGAGGGGAGAGGAGATGAGGAGTGACAGGCAATGAGGAGTACAGGAGATGAGGAGGGACAGGAGATGGGGTGGGACAGGAGATGTGGAGGGACACGAGATGAGGAGGGACAGCTAATGAGGAGCGAAAGTAGAAGGGCAGGGATAGGAGATGTGTAGGGACAGGAGATGTGGAAGGAGAGGAGATGAGGAGGGAGCGGAGATGAGGAGGGACAGGAGATGAGAAAGGAGAGGAGATGAGGAGGGACAGGAAATGAGGTGGGACAGTAGAGGAGGATGGAAAGGAGATGGGAACGGACAAGAGAAGGAGATGGGACAGGAATGAGGAGGGCACAGGATATGAGGGGGAAAGGAGATGAGGAGGGACAGGACATGGTGAGGGAGAGGAGATGAGGAGCGACAGGACATGTGGAGGGTCAATGGAAGAGGAGGGGACAGGAGATGAAGAGGGGACAGCAGATGAGAATGGGCAGGAGATTGGGAGGGACAGGAGATGTGGAGGGGACAGGAATTTGGGAGTAAAAGGATATGAGAATGGGACAGAAGATGAGGAGAGGACAGGAAATGAGGACGCACAGAGGAGATGAGGAGGAAGAGAAGATGGGGAGGGACAGGAGATGTGGAGGGACAGGGGATGAGGGGGGGGCAGGAGATGAGGAGGAAAAGGAGATGGGGAGTTTCCGGAGATGAGGTTGGGACAGGATATGAGGAGGGAATAAGTGATGTGGAGAGACATGAGATGAGGAGGACAGTAGATTAGGAGGGACAGGACAAGTGGTGCGGATAGACATGAGGAGGGGACAGGATATATGGAGGGACAGGTGATGGGGAGGGGAGTGGAGATGAGTAGTGATAGTTAATGAGGAGGGACAAATGATGAGGAGGGACAGTAGAGGGGGAGGGAAAAGAGATGGGGAGGAGACAGGAGATGAGGAGGGGACAGGATATGAGGATGTACAGGAGTTGGAAAGGGGATAGGAGATGAGGAAAGACAGGAGATAGGGAGGGGAGAGGAGATGAGGGGTGACAGGGAATGAAGAGTACAGGAGATGAGGAGGTACAGAAGATGTGTAGGGACAGGAGATGAGTAGAAGGCAAGAGATGATGAGGGAGAGAAAATGGGGAGGGTCAGGAGATGAGGAGGGACAGGAGTTTGGGAGGGAAAGGAAAAGTGGTGGGGGCAGGAATGAGGAGGGTCAGGATATATGGAGGGACAGGTGATGGGGAGGGGAGTGGAGATGAGTAGTGTTAGTTAATGAGGAGGGACAAATGATGAGGAGGGACAGTAGATGAGGAGGGAAAGGAGAGTGGAGAGACAGCAGATCAGGAGGGACAGGACATGAGGAGGGATAGGAGATGAGGAGGGGACAGGAGATTAGGATGGACAGAGGATGGGGAAGGGACAGGAGTTGCAGATGGACAAGAGATGGTAAGGGACAGTAGATGAGGAGGGGACTGGTGATGCGGAGGAGACTGGAGATGAGGAGGGAAAAGATATGAGGAGAAACAGGAGATGAGGAGGGACAGGAGAGGAGGAGGGAATAGGAGATGAGAGGGGACAGGAGATGAGGAGGGACAAGGAAGGAGGAGGGACAGGAGATGGGATGGGACAAGACAAAAGGAGACTGGAGATGAGGAGGGACAGGAGAGGAGGACAAACAGGAGATGAGGAGGGTCAGGAGAAAAGGAGGGTGATGAGATGAGGAATGGACAGGAGATGAGGAGGGACAGGAGATGGGAAGGGAGAATAGACAGGAAGGGAACAGGAATGAGGAGGGAACAGGAAATGAGGGGAAAATGAGATGAGGAGGGACAGGATAAGGGGAGGGACAGGAGATGAGGAGGGGACAATAGATTAGAGGGAAGAGGAGATGAGGAAGGAGAAAAGATGGGGAGTGGACAGTAGATGAGGATAGACAGTAGATGGGGAAGGACAGTAAATTGGGGGAGACAGGTGATGGGTAGGAGACAGGAGATGGGGAGGAGACAGGATATAAGGATGGACAGGAGTTGGATAGGGGATAGGAGATGAGGAGAGACAGGAGTTAGGGAGGGGGGAGATGAGAAGTGGCAGGTAATGAGGAGTACAGGAGATAATGAGGGACAGGAGATTATGAGGGACAGGACATGGGGAGGGACAGGAGATGTGCAGGGACAGGAGATGAGGAGGGACAGCTAATGAGGAGGGAAAGGAGAAGGGCAGGGATAGGAGAAGAGTCGGGACAGGAGATGTGAAGGGACAGTAGATGAGGAGGGATAGGATATGAGGAGCAACAGGAGATGAGGAGGGAGAGGAGATTAGGAAGAATAGGATATTAGGAAGGGAAAGGAGATGAGTAGGGACAGGAGATGCGGAGGGTCAGGAGAGGTGGATGGACAGGAGATGGGAAGGGACTAGAGAAAGGGTGGGGACAGGAATGATGAGGGGACAGGAGATAAGTGAGGGGAGAGGAGATGAGCAGGACAAAAGATGGGGAGGAGAGAGTAGATGAGGACCGACAGGAAATAGTTTGGGTCAAGGGATGAGGAGGGGTCAGGAGATGAGTAGGGGACAGCAGATGAGGATGGGAAAGAGATTGGGAGGGACAGGAGATGAGGAGGGGTCAGGAATTTGGGAGGGACAGGAGATGAGGAGGGGTCAGGAATTTGGGAGGAACAGGATGTGAGGATGGGACAGAAGATGAGGCAAGGACAGGAAATGAGGATGGACAGAGGATAGGGAAACCTCAGGAGATGAGGAGGGACAGGATATTGGGAGGGACAGGAGATGAGGATGCACAGCAAATGGGGAGGGACAGAGATGAGGAGGGGACACGGGATGCGGAGGAGACTGGATATGAAAAGGGAGTTGATATGAGGAGAAACAGGAGATGAGGAGGGACAGGAGATGAGTAGGTTCATGAAATGAGGAAGGGACAGGAGATGGGGAGGGACAGGAGAGGATTAGGGACAGGAGACGGGAAGGGACTAGAGAAAGGGAGGGAAGAGGAATGAGAAGGGGACAGGAGATGAAAGGGAATTGAGATGAGGAGGGATAGGACAAAGGGAGGCAGAGGAGATGAGGAGGGTAGAGTAGATGAGCGCGGGGAGAGGAGATAAGGACGGATAAAAGATGGGGAGGTGAGTGTAGATGAGGATAGACAGGAGATGGGGAGGGACAGTGAAAGGGACGAGATAGGTGATGATGAGGAGACAGGAGATGGGGAAGGGACAGGATATGAGGATGGACAGGAGATGGATAGGGGATGGGAGAGGAGGAGGGACAGGAGCTAGGCAGGGGAGAGGAGATGAGGGGTGACAGGAGATGGGGAGGGAGAAGAGAAGGGAGAGCACAGGAATGAGGAGGGCACAGGAGATGAGGGGGAAAGGAGATGAGGAGTGCAGGAGATATGAAGGGATAGGACATGGGGAGGGAGAAGAGATGAGGAGGGAAAGGACTCGGGGAGGAACAGGAGACACGGAGGGGACAGGAGATGAGGAAGCACAGAAGAGTAGGAGGGACAGAAGAGGAGTTCGGACAGGAGATGGGAAAGTAAAGGAGATGGGGAGGGACAAGAGATGAGGAGGGACAGGAGATGGGAAGGGACAGGAGATGGTGAGGGATAGGAGATGAGGAGGGACAGGAGAAGAGGATGGACAGGAGATGGGTTGGGTCTAGAGAAAGTGTCGGGGTAGGAATGAGGAGGGGACAGGAGATGAGGGGGAAAGGAGATGAGGAGGGACAGGACATGGTGAGGGAGAGGAGATGAGGAGGGACAGGACATGGCGAGGGTCAAGGGATGAGGAGGGGACATGAGATGAGGACGGGACAGTAGATGAGGAGGGACAGGAAAATGGGAGGGACAGCAGATGAGGAGGGGACAGGAAATTGGGCGTGAAAGGATATGAGGATGGAACGGAAGATGAGGAGGGAACAGGAAATGAGGACGGACAGAGTAATTGGAAAAGAGAGGAGATGAGGACGGACAGAGGAGGGGAAGGGACAGGAGATGAGGATGGACAGGAAATGGGGAGGGACAGTAGATGAGGAGGAGACAGGTGATGCGGAGAAGACTGGAGATGAGGAGGGACAGGATATGAGAAGGAACAGGAGATGAGGAGGGTCAAGAGATGAGGAAGGGACAGGAAATGAGGAGGACAGGAGATGGGAAGGGATAAGAGAAAGGGAGGGAACAGGAATGAGGAGGGGACAGGAGATGAGGGGGAACTGAGATGAGGAGGGACAGGACAAGAGAAGGGACAGCAGATGAGGAGGGGACAGTTGATAAGGGGCAGAGAGAAGATGAGAACGGACAAAAGATGGGGAGGGGACTGTCGATGAGGATAGACAGGAGATGGGGAGGGACAGTAAATTGGAGAAGACAGGTGATGCAGAGGAGAAATGAGACGAGGAGGGGACAGAATATGAGGATGCACAGGAGATGGACAGGGGATAGGAGATGAGGAGGAACAGGGGCAAGGAGGGGAGTGGAGATGATTAGTGACAGGTAATGAGGAGTAGAGGAGATGAGGAGGGGATAGGAGATGTGGAAGGACAGGAGATGTGGCGGGACAAGACATGAGGAGGGGTAGGATATGAGGAGCAACTGGAGATGAGGGGGGAGAAGAGATGAGGAGGGACAGGATATTAGGAACGGACAGGAGATGAGGAGGGACAGGAGATGAGGAGGGACAGGAGAGGAGGATGGACAGGAGATGGGACGGGACTAGAGAAAGGGTGGGGACAGGAATGAGGAGGGGACAGGAGATGAGGGGGAAAGGAGATGAGGAGGGAGAGGATAGGGAAGGGACAGGAGATGTGGTAGGACAGTAATGAGGAGCGACAGGATATGAGGAGCAACAGGAGATGAGGGAGAGGTGGTGAGGAAGGATAGGACATAAGGAAGGGTCAGGAGATGAGGAGGGACAGAAGATGAGGAGGAACAAGAGAGGAGGATGGACAGGAGATGGGATGGGACAAGAGAAAGGGTGGAGACAGGAATGAGGAGGAGACAGGAGATTTGGAGGGAGAAGAGATGGGGAGGAGACAGGAGATGGCGAGGGACAGGAGATGGGGAGAGACAGGAGGTAGGAGGTACAGGAGATGAGGAGGGACAGAGATGTGGATGGACAGAAGGTGAGGAGGGAAAGGAGATGTGGAGGGACCGGAGATGAGGATGGACAATAGATAAGGAGGGACAGTAGATTATGAGGGACATGACAAGTGGTGGGCACAGGAATGAGGAGGGGATAGGATATATGGAGGGACAGGTGATGTGGAGGGGAATGGAGATGAGTAGTGATAGTTAATGAGGATGAACAAATGATGATGAGGGACAGGGAGAGCGGAGGGAAAGGAGATGGGGAGGAGACTGGAGATGAGGAGGGACAGGAGTTGGGGAGGAACAGGACCCGCGGAGGGGTCAGGAAATAAGGAGGGAAATTAGATGAGGAGGGACAGGAGATGAGGAATGACAGGAGATGAGGAGGGAAGAGGAGATGTGAAGGGACAAGACACTGGGAGGGACAGGAGATGAGGAGGGGACAGGTGATGTGGAGGAGACAGGAAATTAGGAGGGACAGGAGATGAGGATGGACAGGACATGGGGAGGCAGAGGAGATGCGGAGGGACAAGACATAGGGAGGACAGGATATGAGGAGGGGACAGGAGATGAGGAGGGACAGGAGATGAGGATGGACAGAGGATGGGGAAAGGACAGGAGATGAGGACGGACAGACGATGGGGAAGGGATAGGAGATCAGGATGGACAGGAAATGCGGAGGGACAGTAGATGGGGAGGGACAGGAGATGTGGAGAGAGAGTCGATGGGGAGGTTACAGAGGGTGAGGAGGGGTAGGTGATTAGAAAGGTCAGGATATGAGGAGTGACAGGAGATGAGGAGAGAAAGGAGATGGGGAGGGACAGGAGATGAGGAGGGACAGGAGATGAGGAAGGACAGGATATGAGGAGAAACAGGAGATGACGAGTGAGAGGAGATGAGGAGGGACATGAGTGGAGGAGGGGACAGGAGATGAAGAGGGAAGAGGAGATGATGAGGGACAGGAGATGGGGATGGACAGGAGAAGAGGAGGGACAGGAGAGGGGGAGATACAGTAGATGGTGAGTTTACAGAGGGTGAGGAGGGACAGGAGAAGTGGAGGAGACAGGAGATGGGGAGGAACAAGAGTTGATGAAGGTCAGGAGAGGAGGAGGGACAGGAGATGGAGAAGGACAGGAGATGGGGAAGGTACAGCAGATGGGGAGAGGAGTGGAGGTGAGGAGTGACTGGTAATGAGGAGAGACAGGAGAATCGGAGGGACAGGAAATGTGGAGTCACAGGAGATGACAAGTGACAGGAAATGGGGAGGAACAGGAGAATGGGAGGGGACTAGAGTTGAGGAGAGTCAGAAGAGGAGGAGGGACAGGAGATATGGAGGGACAGGAGATGAAGAGGGACTGGAATTGTGGGAGGACAACAGATGAGGAGGTCAGGAGATGAGGAGGGACAGGAGAATAGTAGGGGACAGGAGATGAGGAGGGAAAGTAGATGGGGAGAGACAGCAGATGGGCAGGGACAACACATGCGGTGGGTAGGAGATGAGGATGGGACAGGAGATGAGGACAGACTGAGGATGGGGAAGGGACAGGAGATGACGACGGAAAATAGATGATACGGGACAGGTGGTGTGGAGGAGATTGGAGATGAGGAGGGACAGGGTATGAGGAGAAACAGGAGATGAGGAGGTACAGGAAATGAGGAGGTAACACTTGATGAGGGGGCCAGATGAGGAGGAACAGGAGAGGAGTAGGGACAGGAGATCAGGAGAAACAGGAGATGAGGAGGTACAGGAAATCAGGAGGGAGAGGTGATGAGGAAGGACAGGAGAATAGGAAGTGACAGGAGATGAAGAGGGAGAGGAAATGAGGAGGGACAAGAGAGGAGAATGGCCAGGAGATGGGAAGGGACAAGAGAAAGGGAGGGGAAAGGAATGAGGAAGGAACAGGAGATGAGGGGAAAAGGAGATGAGGAGGGAAAGGACATGGAGAGGGAGAGGAGATGAGGAGGGACTGGATATGGGGAGGGTCGAGGTATGAGGAGGGGAAATCAGAAGAGGAGGCAAAAGAAATTGGGAGGGACAGGAGATGAGGAGGGGACAGAAAATTGGGAGGGTCGGGACATGAGGATAGGACAGAAGATGAGGAGGGGACAGGGAATCAGGACGGATAGATGATGTAGAAAGCACAAGAGATGAGGATGAACAACGGATGGGGAAGAGACAGGAGATGAGGATGTACATGAAATGCGGAGATGAGGGCGGACAGGAGATTTGGAGGGACAGGAGATGAGGAGGGAAGAGGAGATGAGGAGGGACAGGAGATGAGGAGGGACAGGAGAGGTGGGGGGGGAAAGCAGATGTGGAGGTGACAGGAGATGGGTAGGGGCAGGGGATGGGGAAGGACAGGAGATAGGGATGGATCAGGACATGAGGAGGGAAAGTATTTGAGGAAGGACAGGAGATGGTGGGACTGGACACTAGCAGGGATAGGAGATGAGGTGGGGTCAGGAGACAAGGAGAGGACAGTAGATGGGGAGGGACCGGAGATAAGGACAAACAGAAGATCATGACGGACAGGAGATGAAGAGGGATCAGGAGACTGGGAGGAGAGAGGAGATAGGGAGGGACCGGAAATGAACAAACAGGACATGATGAGGGACAGGAGATGAGGGGGAAGAGGAGATGGGTATGGACAGGAGATGGGGAGGGACAGGAGAAGAGGAGGGACAGGAGAGGGGGAGATAGAGTAGATGGTGAATTTACAGAAGGTGAGGAGGGACAGGAGAAGCGTAAGAGACAGGAGACATGGAGGAACGATAGATGATGAAGGACAGGAGATGAGGAAGGACAGGAAATGAGATGGGACAGGAGAGGAGGATGGACAGGAGATGGGAATGGCGAAGAGAAAGGGATGGGACAGGAATGAGGAGGGGACCGGATATAAGGGGGAAAGGATATGAAGGGGGACAGGTCATTGTGAGGGAGAGGAGATGATGTTTGACAGGACACGGGGAGGGTCAAGGGATGAGGAAGGGACAGGAGATGAGGACGGGACAACAGCTGAGGAAGGACAGGAAACTGGGAGGGACAGCAGATGAGGAGTGAACAGGAAATTGCATGGGAAAAAATATGAGGATGGGACAGAAGATGAGGACAGAACAGGAAATGAGGACGGACAGAGTATAGGGAAAGGAGAGAAGATGAGGACAGACAGAGGAGGGGAAGGGACAGGAGATGAGGATGGACAGGAAATGGGGAGGGACAGCCAATGAGGAGGGGACAGGTGATGCTGAGGAGAATGGAGATGAGGAGGGACAGGATATGAGGGGAAAGAGGAGATGAGGAGGGACAGTAAATTGGAGAAGACAGGTGATGCGGAGGAGAGAGGAGATGGGGAGGGGACAGAGTATGAGGATGGACAGGAGATGGATGGCGGGGATGTGGCCAGGAGGGATCACTACTACAGTGTTGGTGGGAGTGCAAACTCGTTCAACCACTATGGAAAGCAGTGTGGCAGTGCCTCAAAAGGCTAAACATAGAACTCCCCTATGACCCAGCAATTCCACTACTTGGCATTTACCCAACCACCCAGAAACAAGGACATACTAAACCCACTAGCACAACAATGTTCACTGCAGCACTATTCACCATAGCAAAGATAGGGAACCAACCTAGATGTCCCTCAGTTGATGAGTGGATCAACAAGTTGTGGTATTTGTACACAATGGAATTCTATGCTGCTGTCAGAAAGAATGACATCGCCCCATTTGTTAGGAAATGGAAAGACTTAGAAAAAATCATATTAAGTGAAGTAAGCCAGACTCAAAGGAACTTAGGTTCAAGGGTTTCCCTCATTCGTCATAATCAGTAGAAACCTTGGGCTCTACTAGCAGAGATTTGCAATAGAGCAAACTCTTGATACATAAGGTGAAGCTAATTGAAAGGACCTCCAGGATAGTGAAACAAAAGCCATATAATGAATGATTGTTGTCCTTAATGTACTATGTTGTCTCTCATCTCCTTTGCTGTCCCTTGTTATCTCATATTGGTATAGTATCTCACTTTGTTATCTGATATATTGAATTTATTTGTATTTGGATATTTGAAATATGATAGGGAAGGGGGGAAAACCAAGACGGGTGGGGGGTGTGGGGGGGGAGAGAAACGGGTACCAAGACATGTGAAAGGGTATCAATGTATGTGAATTAACGCACCTTCTATCTGGCAAATATCATGTAATCCTTTTACTAATTACAATAAAAAAGAAAAAAATAATAAAAAAGAGATGAAGAGGGACAAGATATTAGGAAGGGACATGAGATGAGGAGGGACAGGAGATGAGGAGGGGACAGCAGTTGAGGATGGGCAAGAAATTGGGAGAGACAGGAGATGAGGAGGGTTTAGGAATTTGGGAGGAACAGGATAAGAGGATGGGAGAGAAGATGAGGAGAAGACAAGAAATGAGGAAGGACAGAGGATAGGGAAACCACAGTAGATGAGGATGTACAGAGAATTGGGAAGGGACAGGAGATGAGGATGGACAGGAAATGGGGAGGGACAGAGATGAGGAGGGGACAGGTGATGCGAAGGAGACTGGAGATGAGGAGGTTCTTCATATGAGGAGAAACAGGAGATGAGGAGGGACAGGAGATGTGGAGAGTCATGAGATGAGGAAGGGACAGGAGATGAGCTGGGACAGGAGAGGAGGAGGGACAGGGGATCGGATGGGACAAGAGATGAGGAGGGGACAGTAGATGAGCGGGGGAAGAGGAGATGTGGACGAACACAAGATGGGGAGTTGAGTGTAGATGAGGATAGACAGGAGGTGGGGAAGGACAGTGAATTGGAGGAGACAGGTGAAGCGGAGGAGCCAGGAGATGGGGAAGGGACAGGATATGAGGATGAACAAGAGATGGATAGGGGATAGGAGAGGAGGAGGGACAGGAGCTAGGGAGGGGAGAAGACATGAGGAGTGACAGGAGACGGGGAGGGAGAAGAGAAGGGAAGGCACAGGAATGAGGAGGGGACAGGAGATGAGGGGGACAGGAGATGAGGATGGCAGGAGATGAGAAGGGATAGGACATGGGGAGGGAGAGGAGATGAGGAGGGAAAGGAAATGGGGAGGAACAGGAGACACGGAGGGGACAGGAGAGGAGGAGGCACAGAAGAGGATGAGGGACAGGAGAGGATTTCAGACCGGAGATATGGAGGGAAGAAGAAGGGAGGAGACAGGTGATGTGGAGTGACAGGAGATGGGGAGGGACAGGATATGTGGAGGGACAGGTGATGAGGAGGGACAGGAGATGGGAAGGGAAAGGAGATGGTGAGGGATAGGAGATGAGGAGGGACAGGAGTTGTGGAGGGACAGGATATGAGGTGAAACAGGAGATGAGGAGTGAGAGGAGATGAGGAGGGACAGGAGAGGAGGAGGGACAGGAGAGGAGGAGGGACAGGAAATGAGGAGGGACAGGACATGGTGAGGGAGAGAAGATGAGGAGGGACAGTACATGGGGAGGGTCAAGGTATGAGGAGGGGACATGAGATGAGGAGGGACAGCAGATGAGGAGGGACAGGAAATTGGGAGGGACAGCAGATGAGGAGGGGACAGGAAATTGGGCGGGACAGGATATGAGGATGGGACAGAAGATGAGGAGGGAACATGAAATGAGGATGGACAGAGTATAGGGAAAGGATAGGAGATGAGGATGGATAGAGGAGGGGAAGGGACAGGAGATGAGGATGGAAGGAAATGGGGAGGGACCATAGATGAGGAGGAGACAGGTGATGTGGAGAAGACTGGAGATGAGGAGGGACAGGATATGAGAGAGAACAGGAGATGAGGAGGGACAGGTGATGAGGAGGGTCCAGAGGTGAGGAAGGGACAGGAGATGAGGAGGGACAGGAGATGGGAAGGGATAAGAGAAAGGGAAGGAACAGGAATCACGAGGGGACAGGAGATGAGGGGGAACTGAGATGAGGAGGGACAGGACAAGGGAAGGGACAGGAGATGAGGAGGGGACAGTAGATGAGGGGCAGAGAGAAGATGAGAACAGACAAAAGATGGGGAGGGGAGTGTCGATGAGGATAGACATGAGATGGGGAGGGACAGTAAATTGGAGAAGACAGGTGATGCTGAGGAGATATGAGATGGGGAGGGCACAGAGTATGAGGATAGACAGGAGATGGACAGGGGATAGGAGATGAGGAGGAACAGGGGCAAGGAGGGGAGTGGAGATGATTAGTGACAGGTAATGAGGAGTAGAGAAGATGAGGAGGGATAGGAGATGTGCAGGGACAGGAGATGAGGAGGGGCAGGATATGAGGAGCAACAGTAGATGATGAGCGAGAAGAGATGAGGATGGACAGGATACTAGGAAGGGACAGGAGATGAGGAGGTGCAGGAGATGAGGAGGGACAGGAGAGGAGGATGGAAAGGAGATGGGAAGGGACTAGAGATAGGGTGGGGACAGGAATGAGGAGGGGACAGGAGATGAGGGGGAAAGGAGATGAGGAGGGAGAGGATAATGGGAGGGACAGCAGATGTGGCGGGACAGTAGATGAGGAGGGACAGAATATGAGGAGCAACAGGAGATGAAGAGGGAGATGAGATGAAGTAGGATAGGATATTAGGAAGGGACAGGAGATGAGGAGGGACAGGAGATGAGGAGGGACAGGAGAGGAGGATGGACAGGAGAGGGGAAGGGACTAGAGAAAGGGTGGGGACAGGAATGAGGAGGACAGGAGATAAGGGGGGGGAGAGGAGATTAGCCGGACAAAAGATGGGGAGGAGAGAGCAGATGAGGATAGACAGGAGATGGGGAGGGACTGTAAATTGGAGGAGACAGGTGATGCGGAGCATACAGGAGATGGGGAGGGGACACGATATGAGGATGGACAGGAGATGGATAGGGGATAGGAGATGAGGAGGGACAGTAGATGTGGAGGGAAAGGAGATGGGGAGGAGACATGAGATGAGGAAGGAGAGCAAATGGGGAAGGACAGGAAATGTGGAGGGACAGGAGATGGGGAGGGAAAGGAGACGAGGAGGGATAGGAGATGCGGAGGTTACAGGAGATGAGAAGAGACAGGAGATGAGGAGGGACCGGAGAGGTGGAGGGAAAGGAGATGTGGAGGTGACAGGAGATGGGGAGGTACAGTAGATGAGGATGAACCGGAGATGAGCAGGCATAGGTGATGAGGAGGGACAGGAGGTGATGAGGGACAGGAGATGGATAAAGTCAGGGGAAGAGGAGGGACAGGAGATGGGGAGATACAGTATATGTGGAGGTTACAGACGGTGACGAGGGACTGGAAAAGCGGTGGAGACAGGAGATGAGGAGCATGAAGAGATGATGAAGTTCAGGAGATGAGGAGGGACAGGAGATGGGGAAGGACAGTTGGGGAAGGGACAGCTGATGAGGGAAAGGAGATGGCGAGGGGAGAAGAGATGAGGAATAACTGGTCATGTGGAGAAACAGGAGATGAGGAGGGACAGGAGATGAGAAGGGACAGGACATGGGGAGGGAGAGGAGATGAGGAGGGAAAGGACATGGGAAGGGTCAGGAGATTAGGAGAGGACAGCAGATAAGGATGGACAGGAGATTGCAAGGGATAGGAGATGAGGAGGGTACAAGAGATGAGGACAGGCAGAGGATGGGGAAAGGACAGGATGAGGATGGACAAGAAATGGGGAGGGACAGTACATGGGGAGGGACAGGAGATGGGGAGAGAGTGTAGATGGGGAGTTTACAGATTGTGAGGAGGGATAGGTGATTAGAAAGTTCAGGAGACGGGGAGGGCAGGAGATTAAGAGGGAAAGGAGATGAGAAGGAACAGGAGATGTGGAGGGACAGGAGGTGAGGAGGGACAGGAGGTGAGGAGGGACAGGAGATGAGGAAGGTAAGGAGATGGGGAGGGATAGGCGGTGAGGAGGGATAGGAGATGGGGAGGGACAGGAGAAGAAGAGGGATAGGATGTTAGGAGAAACAGGAGATTAGGAGGGATTTTAGATGAGGAGGGACAGGAGATTAGGAAGGGAAAGGAGATTAGGAGCTAGAGGAGATGAGGAGGGACAGGAGAGCAAGATGGACAGGAGATGGGAAGGGACAAGAGAAAGGGAGGGGACAGGAATGAGGAGGGGACAGGAGATGAGGGGGAAAGGAGATGAGGAGGGACAGGACTTGGCGAGGGAGAGGAGATGAAGAGGGACAGGACATGGGGAAGATCAAGGCCTGAGGAGGGCACAGGAGATGAGGAGGGGATTGCCGATGAGGAAGGACAGGAAATTGGGAGATACAGGAGATGAGGAAGGGACAGGAAATTGGGAGGGACAGGATATGACGATGGGATAGAAGATGAGGTGGGGACAGGAAATGAGGATGGACAGAGGATGGGGAAAGGACAGGAGATGAGGATAGATAGATAATGCTGAGGGACAGTAGATGGGGAGGGACAGGAGATGGGTAGAGAGAGTATATGGGGAGGTTACAGATTGCGAGGAGAGATGTGTAATTAGAAAGGACAGGAGATGAAGATGGACAGGAGATGAGGAGAAAAAGGAGATGGGGAGGGACAAGAGATGAGGAGTGATAGGAGAGGTGGAGGGAAAAGAGATGTGGAGGTGACGTGAAATGGGGAGGAACAGGGAATGAGGATGAACAGGAGATGATTAGGCATAGGTGATGAGGAGGGACAGGAGATGATGGGGGACAGGAGATGGGGAGGGACAGGAGATGAGGAGGGACAGGAGAGGCGGAGGGAAAGGAGATGTGGAGGTGGGGAGAGTTGGGAAGGAACAGGGAATGAGGATGTACAGGAGATGATTAGGCATAGGTGATGAGGAGGGACTGGAGATGATGAGGAACCGGAGATGTGGAAAGACAGTACATCGGGTGGTTAGAGAGGGTGAGGATGGGCAGGAGAAGTGGAGGAGACAAGAGATGAGGAGCATGAAGAGATGATGAAGAACAGGAAATGAGGAGGGACAGGAGATGGGGAAGGACAGGAGATGGGGAGGGGAGAGGTGACCAGGAAGGAAAGGAGATGGAGAGGGGAAAAGGGATGAGGAGTAACTGGTCATGTGGAGAAACAGGAGAAGAGATGGGACAGGATATGAGTCCGCACATGAGATGAGGAGGGACAAGAGAAGAGGAGGGAAAAGAGAGGAGGAGGGACAGGAAATGAGGAGGTACAGGAGAGGAGAAGGGACAGGAGAGGAGGAGTTTCAGGAGATGAGGATGGGACAGGAGATGAGGAGGCGATAGAAGATGAGGAGGGACAGGAGATGAGAAGGGACAGGAGATGAGGAGGGACAGGATATGCGGAAGGACAGGATAAGTGGTGGACCAGTAATGAGGAATGGACAGGTTAGGTGGATGTCCTAGTGATGGGGAGGGGTGTAGATATGAATAGTGGTAGTTAATGAGGAGGGACAAGTGATTAGCCCAGACAGTAGATGAGGAGGGCAACGAGATGGGGAAGAGACAGGAGATGAAGAGGGACAGGAGATGGGCAGGAACAGGACCCGCGGAGGGGTCAGGAAATGACGAGGGACATTAGATGAGGAGGGACAGGAGATGAAGAGGGAGAGGAGATGAGGAAGCGACAGGAGATGAGGAGGGAAGAGAAGGGTGGAGGGACAAGACATAAGGAGGGACAGGAGATGAGGAGGGGACAGGAGATGAGGAGGGGAGAAGAGATAACAGACGAAAGATGGGGGGAAGAGGAGATGAGGATGGCTAGAAGATGGGGAGGGATAATAGATGAGGAGGGGACAGGTGATGGGGAGGAGACAGGAGATGGGTGGTGAGAGGATATGACGAGGGACCGGAGATTGATAGGGGAAAGGAGATGAGGAGGGACAGGAGATGGGCAGGGGAGAGGAGTTGAGGATTGCATGGTAATCAGGAGTACAGGAGATGAGGAGGTACAGCAGATAAGGAGGGACAGGAGATGAGGGAGAGACAGGAGACGCAGAGGGATAGGAGATGTTGAGGCTCAGGAGATGTGGAGGGACAGCGATCAGGATGGACAGAAGATGAGGAGGCAAAGGAGATGGGGGGACAGGAAAAGTAGAGGGACAGGGGATGTGGAGGGACAGGAGATGAGGAGGGGCAGGTTATGAGGAGAAGCAGGAGATGAGGAGGGTCAAGCGATGAGGAGGGATAGGAGTTGAGGAGGGGACAGGAGATTAGGAGGGACAGGAAAGGTGGAGGGAAAGGAGATGAGGAGGTGACAGGTGATGGGGAGGGACAGGGGTGAGGATGAACAGGAGATAATTAGGCATAGGAGATGAGGAGGGATAGGAGATGATGAGGGACAGGAGATGGGAAGGACAGGAGAAGAAGAGGGACAGGAGATGGGGAGAGACAGTATATGGGGAGGTTACAGAGGGTGATGAATGGCAGGAGAAGCGGAGGAGACAGGAGATGAGGAGAATGAAGTGATGATGAAGGACAGGAGATGAGGAGGGACAACAGATGGGGAAGGACAGGAGATGGGGAGGGGACAGGAGATGGGGAGGGTCAAAGAGAGGAAGAGTAACTGGTCATGTGGAGAAACCAGAGATGAGGAGCGACAGGAGATGAGGCGGCACTGGAGATAAGGAGGGACAGGAGATGCGTAGTTATCGTAGATGAGGAGGACACAGGTGATGGAGAGGAGACAGGAGATGGGTGGCGAAAGGATATGAGGAGGGACAGGAGATGGATAGGGGACAGAAGATGAGGAGGGACAGGAGAGGTGGAGGGACAGATGAGAAGGAGGGACAGGAGATGAGGATGGACAGGAGATGAGCAGGGACAGGAGATGAGGAGGGACAGAAGATGAACAGGGACAGGAGATGAGGAGGGACAGAAGATGGGGAGGGAGAGGGTATGAGGAGAAACAGGAGATGAGGAGGGACAAGTGATGAGGATGAACAGGAGTTAAGGAGGGGACAGGAGATGGCGATGGGTCAGGATATTAGGTTGGAAAGTAGTTGAGAATTGACAGGAGATGGGGGTGAGGACACTAGCAGGGATAGATGAGGAGGAGTCAGGAGATGGGGAGGGGACAGGACATGTGGAGGAACCGGGGATGAGGATGAACAAGAGATGATGAGGGACAGGACATGAGGAAGAGAGGAAATGATGAGGGACAGGAGATGGAGAGGGACAGGAGAAGAGGAGGGACAGGAGATGGGGAGATACAGTAGATGGTGAGTTTACAGAGGGTAAGGAGGGACAGGAGAAGCAGAGGAGACAGGAGATGAGGAGGAACAAGAGATGATGAAGGACAGCAAATGAGGAGAGACATGAGATAGAGAAGGAGAAGATATTGGGAGAGGACAGGAGATCGGGAGGGGAGTGCTGATGAGGAGTTACTGGTAATGAGGAGAGACAGGAGGTGCAGAGGGACAAGAAATGAGGAGGCACAGGAGATAAGAAGTGACATGACATGGAGAGGAACTGGAGAAGGGGAGAGACAGGAGGTGAGGAGGGATAGAAGAGGAGGAGGGACAGGAGAGTAGGAGGGCTGGAGAGGAGGAGGGACAGGAGATATGGAGGGACTGGAGATGAGGAGGGACAGGATTTGTGGGAGGACAGCAGAGGAGGAGGGACAGGAGATGAGGAGGGGACAGGAGATGAGGAGGGAAAGTCGATGTGGAGAGACAGCAGATGGGGAGGCAGAGGACATGAGGTGGGATAGGAGATGAGGAGGGGACAGGAGATGGGGATAGACAGGGGATTAGGACGAACAGGAGATGCAGAGGGACAGGAGATGAGGAGGGACAGGACATATGGAGGGCGAGGATTTGGGAAGGGAGATGACATAGGGAGAGACAGGAGATGAGGAGGGGTCAGGAGATGAGGAGGGGAAAGGAGATGATGATGGACAATAGACAGGAGGGTAGAAGAGATGAGGATAGACAGGAGACGGGGAAGGATAGTAGATGAAGAGGGGACAGGTGATGGGAAGGAGACAGGAGATTGGTGGAGACAGGATATGAGGAGGGACAGGAGATGGATAGGGGACAGGAAATGAGGAGGGACAGGTGATGGGCAGGGGAGAGGAGATGAGGAGTGCATGGTAATCAGGAGTAGAGGAGAGGAGGAAGGACAGCAGATGAGGAGAGACAGGAGATGGGCAGCACACAGGAGATGCGGAGGGACCGGAGCAGGCAAGGGACAGGAGACGTGGAGAGACAAAGATGAAGATGGACAGAAGATGAGGAGGGAAAGGAGATGGGGGGACAGGAGATGAGGAGGGACAGGAGATGAGGAGGGACAGGAGGTGAGGTGAAACAGATGAGGAGAAGCAGGAGATGAGAAGGGACAGGAGATGAGGAAGGGACAAAACTTGAGGAGGGAAGAGGAAATGAGCATGGACAGGAGCTCAGAAGGCACAGTAGAGGAGGAGGGACAGGAGATGGAAAGGGACAAGAGAAAAGGAGGGAACAGGAAAAAGGAGGGGACAGGAGATGAGGGGGAAATGAGATGAGGAGGGACAGGACATGGGGAGGGACAGGAGATGAGGTGGGGACAGGAGATGAGTAGGGAGATATGAGGATGGAGAAAAGATGGGGAGTGGAGATTAGATGAGGATAGACAGTAGATGGTGAGGGACAATAAATCGGACGAGACAAGTGATGCGGAGACAGGAGATGGGTAGGGGAGAGGATATGATGATGGACCGGAGATGGATAGTGGGTAGGAGATGAGGAGGGACAGGAGATAGGGAGGGGACAGGGGAAGAGGAGTGACAGATAATGAGGAGTACAGGAGATGAGGAGGGGACAGGAGATGTGGAGGGACAAAGATGAGGAGGAGACAAGAGATGAGTAGGGACAGGAGATAGGGAGGGACAGGAGTTGGGGAAGGACAGGAAATGAGGAGTGACAGGAGATGAGGAGGGAAAGGAGATGGGGATGGATAGGAGATGAGGAGGGACAGGAGATGAGGAGGGACAGGAGAGGGAGGAGGATGGACAGAAGATGGGAAGGGACAAGAGAAAGGGAGGGGCAGGCATGAAGAGGGGACAGGGGATCAGTGGGAAAGGAGATGAGGAGAGACAGGACATGGGGATGGTCAAGGGATGAGGAGGGGACAGGAAATGAGGAGGGGACAGGAGATGAGGAGGGGCCAGGAAATTTGGAGCGACAGGAGATGAGGAGGGGCCAGGAAATGAGGATGGACAGAGGATGGGGAAAGGACAGATGAGGATGGACAGGAAATGGGGAGGGCCAGAAATGGGGAGGGACAGTAGATGGGGAGAGAGAGTAGATGGGGAGGTTACAGAGGGTGAGGAGAGATAGGTGATTAGAAAGGTCAGGAGATGTAGAGGGACCAGAGACGAGGAGGGTCACGAGATGAGGAAGGGACAGGAGATGAGGAGGGAAGAGGAGAAGAGGCTGGAAAGGAGAGGAGGAGGGACAGGTAATGGGAAGGGAGAAGGGAAAGGGATGGAACAGAAATGAGGAGCGGACAGGAGATGACGGGGAAATGAGATGAGGAGGGACAGGACAAGAGGAGGGACAGGAGATGAGGAGGGGACTGTAGATGAGGGGGGAGAGGACATGAGGACGGAAAAAATGGGGAGGGGAGAGTAGATGAGGATAGGCAGGAGATGGGGAGGGACAGTAAATTGGAGGAGACAGGTGATGCGGAGGAGACAGGAGATGGAGATGGTCAGTATATGAGGATGGACAGGAGATGGATAGGGGATAGGAGATAAGGGAAAACAGGAGATAGGGAGGAAAGAGGAGATGACAAGGGACAGGTAATGAGGAGTACAGGGGATGAGGAGGAACAGTAGATGTGCAGGGACAGGAGATGAGGAGGGAAAGGAGATGGGGAAGGATAGGAGATGAGGAGGGATAGGAGATGTAGAGGGACAGGAGATGAGGAGGGAGAGGATATGAGGAGGGAGAGGAGAACACTAGGGAGAGGAGATGAGGATGGAGAGAAGAGGAGGGTGGACAGGAGTTGGGAAGGAACAACAGAAAGGGAGGGGCAGGAGTGAGGAGGCGACAGGAGATGAGGCGGAAAGGAGATGTGGAGGGAGAGGACATGGGAGGGACAGGAGGTGAGGAGGCACAGGACATGTGGATGGTCAAGGGACGAGGAGGGGACAGGGTTTGAGGAGGGGAAAGCAGATGAAGAGGTACAGGAAATTGGGAGGGACAGGAGATGAGGAAGGGACAGTAAATTGTGAGGGACAGGAGATGAGGAAGGGATAGGAAATTGGGAGGGACAGGAGATGAAGATGGGACAGAAGATGAGGAGGGGAGAGGAAATGAGTACAGACAGAGATGGGGAAAGGACAGGAGATGAGGACAGACAGAGGATGGGGAAGGAACAGGAGATGAGGATGGAGAGGAAATGGGGAGGGACAGTAGATGGGGAGAGAGAGTAGATGGGGAGGTTACAGAGGGTGAGGAGGGATAGGTGATTAGAAAGGTCAGGCAATGATGAGGGACCGGAGATGAGGAGAGAAAGAGGTGAGGAAGGACAGGAGATGTTTAAGGACAGGAGATGAGGAGGGACAGGGTATGAGGAGAAAAAGGAGAGGAGTAGGGATAAGAGATGAGGAGGGACAGGAGTTGAGGAGGCAACAAGAGATGAGTAGTGAAGAGGAGATGGGGAGGGACAGGGGATTAAGAAGGACTGGAGAAGGGGAGGGACAGGAGATGGGGAGATACAGTAGATGGTGAGTTTACATAGCGTAAGGAGGGACAGGAAAAGAGAAGGAGACAGGAGAAGAGGAAGCACTAGAGATGAAAAAGTACAAGTGATGAGGAGGGACAGGTGATGGAGAAGGACAGTAAATGGGGAGGGGACAGCAGATCGGGAGAGGAGTGACTGGTAATGAGGAGAGACAGGAGAATCGGAGGGACAGGAAATGAGGAAGCAGAGGAGATGAGGAGTGACAGGAAATGGGGAGGAACAGGAGGAAGGGAGGGGACTGGAGATGAGGAGGGACAAAAGAGGAGTTGGGACCAGATAGGAGGAGGGACAGGAGATATGGAGGGACAGGAGGTGAGGAGGGACAGGAAATGTTGGGGGACAGCAGATGAGGAGGACAGGGGATGAGGAGGGACAGGAGATGAGGAGGGGACAGGAGATGAGGAGGGAAAGTAGATGGGGAGAGACAGCAGATGGGCAGGGACAGGACATGAGGTGGGATAGGAAATGAGGAGGGGACAGAAGATGAGGACAGAGAGAGGATGGGTAGGGATTGGAGATGAAGATGGACAAGAGATGGTAAGGGACAGTAGATGAGGCGGAGAGTGGAGATGAGGAGGTACAGGAGATGAGGAGAAACAGGAGATGAGGAGAGACATTAAATGAGGAGGGAAGACTAGATGATGGGGGACACGAGATGAGGAGGGACAGGAGAGGATGAGGGACAGGAGATGGGAAGGGAGAAGAGAAAGGTAGGGAATAGGAATGAGGAGGGGACAGGAGATGAGGGGGAAATGAGATGAGGAGCGACAGGACAAGGGCAGGGGCAGGAGATGAGGAGGGGGCAGGAGATAAGGGGGGAGAAGAGATGAGGATTGACAAAAGATGGGGAGTGGAGAGTAGATGAGAATAGACAGTAGATGGGGAGGGACAGTAAATTGGAAGAGACAGGTGATGCGGAGGAGACAGGAGATTGGGAGGGGACAGGATATGAGGATGGACAGGAGATGGATAAGGGATAGGGGATGAGGAGGGACAGGAGATAGGGAGGGGAGAGGAGTGAGGAGGGACAGGTAATGAGGAATACAGAAGATGAGGAGGGATGGAGATGAGGAGGGCCAGGAGATGCGGAGGGACAGGAGATGAGTAGAAAGAGGGGATGAGGAGGGAGAGGAGATGAGGAGGGATAGGAGAATAGGAAGGGACAGGACATTTGGAAAGTCCAGAGATGAGGAGGGGTAGGAGATGAGGAGGGACAGGAGATGCGGAGGGACAGGAGATGAGTAGAAAGAGGGGATGAGGAGGGAGAGGAGATGAGGAGGGAGAGGAGATGAGGAGGGATAGGAGAATAAGAAGGGACAGGACATGGGGAGGGAGAGTAGATGAGGAGAGACAGGACATGGGGAGAGTCCAGTGATGAGGAGGGGACAGGAGATGAGGAGGGGACAGCAGATGTGGAGGTACAGAAGATGTGGAGGGACAGGAGGTGAGGAGGGGACAAGAATTTGGGAGGGACAGGATATGAGGATGGGAGAGAAGATGAAGAGGGTACAGGACATGGGAAGGGACAGTAGATGAGGAGGGGACAGGTGATGCGGAGGAGACTGGAGATGAGGAGGGGCAGGATATGTGGAGAAACAGGTGATGAGGAGGGACAGGAGATGGGGAGGGTCACGAAATGAGGAAGGGACAGGAGATGAGGAGGGAAGAGGGGATGAGGAGGCACAGGAAAGGAGGACGGACAGGAGAGGAGGAGGGACAGGAGACATGAAGGGAGAAGAGAATGGGAAGGAACAAGAATGAGGAGGGGAAAGGAGATGAGGGGCAACTGAGATTAGGATGAGCAGTACAAGGGGAGGAACAGGAGATGAGGAGGGAACAGTAGATGAGGGGGGAGAGGAGATGAGGAGGGAAAAAAGATGGGAGGGGTGTGTAGATGAGGATAGACAGGAGATGGGGAGGAACAGTAAATTGGAGGAGACACTTGATGGGGAGGAGACAGGAGATGGGGAGGTGACAGGATATGAGGACGGACAGGAGATGGATAGGGGATAGGAGATGAGGAGAGGTGGAGATAGGGAGGGAAGAGTAGATGAGTAGTGAGAGGTAATGAGGAGTACAGGAGATGAGGAGGGATAGGAGATGAGGAGGGATAGGAAAAATGATGGGACAGGAGATGAAGAGGGAGAGGACATGAGGAGAAACAAGAGATGCGGAGGGAGAAGAGATGAGGAAGGACAGGGGATGAGGAAGGACAGGAGATGGGAAGGGACAAGAGAAAGGGATGGGACAGTAATGAGGAGGAGACAGGAGATGAGGGGGAAAGGAATGAGGAAGGACAGGACATGGGGAGGGAGAGGACATGAAGAGGGATAGGATATGGGGAGGGTCGAGGGATGAGGAGGGGACAGGAGATGAGGAGGGGACACCAGATGAACAGGGACAGGAAATTGGGAAGGACAGGAGATGAGGAGGGAACAGGAAATTGGGAGGGACAGGATATGAGGATGGGACAGAAGATGAGGGAGGGACAGGAAATGAGGATGGACGGAGGAAGGGGAAAAGACAGGAGATGAGGTTGAACAGAGGATGGGGAAGGGACAGGAGGTGAGGATGAACAGGAAATGGGGAAGGACAGTAGATGGGGAGGGACAGGAGATGGAGAGAGAGTAGATGTGGAGGTTACAGAGGGTGAGGTTGGATAGGTGATTAGAAAGTTCAGGAGATGAAGTGGGACAAGAGATGAGAGAAAGGAGATGGGGAGGGACAGGAGATGATGAGGGACAGTAGATGGGGAAGGACAGGAGAAGAAGTGGGACAAGAGAGGGGAGGGACAGTATATGGGGAGTTTACAGAGGGTGAGGAGGTACAGGAGAAGCAGAGTAGACAGGAGATGAGGAGCATGAAGAGATAATGAAGGACAGAAGATGAGGAGGGACAGGAGATTGCTAAGGAGAGGAGGTGGGGATGGGACAGGAGATGAGGAGGGAAAGGAGATGGGGAGGGAAGAAGACATAAGGAGTAACTGGTAATGTGGAGAAAAAGAGATGAGGAGGGGCAGGAGTTGAGGAGGGACAGGAGATGGGAGGACAGGAGATGAGGAGGGAAGAGGAGATGAGGAGGGCCAGGAGAGGTGGCGGGAAAGCAGATGTGGAGGTGACAGGAGATGGGGAGGGACAAGGAAGGGAGGGATAGGAGATGGGGATGGGTCAGGAGATGATGTGGGAAAGTAGATAAGGATGGACAGGAGATGGGGGACAGGAAATTAGCAGGGATAGGAGATGAGGAGAGCTCAGGGGACGGGGAGGGGACAGGAGATGGGGAGGGACCAGGGATGAGGACAAACAGGAGATCATGAGGGACAGGAGATGAGGAGGAAGAGGAGATGATGAGGGACAGGAGATGCGGAGGGACAGGAGAAGAGGAGGGACAGGAGAGGGTTAGATACAGGAAATGATGATTTTACAGAGGGTGAGGAGGGATAGGAGACAGGAGAGGAGGAGGAACAAGAGATGATGAAGGACAGCAGATGAGGAGAGTCATGAGATGGAAAAGGACAGGAGATGGGCAGCGGACAGTAGATGAGGATGGATAGTAGATGAGGAGGGGCAGGAGAGTAGGAGGGACAGGAGATGAGGAGTGACAGGAGTTGTGGGGTGACAACAGATGAGGAGGACAGGAGATGAGGAAGGACAGGAGATGAGGAGGGGACAGGAGATGAGGAGGGAAAGCAGATGTGAAGAGACAGCAGATGGGGAGGGACAGGACATGAGGTTGTATAGCAGATGAGGAGGGACAGGACATGTGGAGGGCGAGGAGATGGGGAGGAAGAAGACATAGGCAGGGACAGGAGATGAGGAGGGGAGAGGAGATGATGACGGACAAAAGATGGGGAGAGGTGAGGAGATGAGAATGGACAGGAGAAGGGAAAGGATAGTAGATGAAGAGGGGCCAGGTGATGGGCAGGAGACAGGAGATGGGTGGCGACAGTATATGAGGAGGGAGAGGAGATGGATAGGGGAAAGGAGATGAGGAGGGACAGGAGATGAGCAGGGAAGAGGAGATGAAGAGTGCATGGTAATCAGGAGATGAGGTTGTACAATAGTTGAGGAGGTACAGGAGATGTGGAGGACACAGGAGATGTGGAGGGACAGGTGCTGTGGAGGAGACAGGAGAATAGGAGGGATGGAGATTGGGAGGGACTGGAGATGAGGAGGGAAAAGAGATGGAGAGGGACAGCAGATGAGGAGAAAAAGAGATGAGGAGGGGCAGGAGTTGAGGAGGGACAGGAGATGGGAGGACAGGAGATGAGTAGAGAAAGGAGATCAGGAGGGACAGGAGATGAGGAGGGATAGGAGATGAGAAGGACAGGAGATGTGGAGGGAAAGGAGATGAGGAGGGACAGTGTAAGAGGAGAAACAGGAGATTACGAGGGAGAAGAGATGAGGAAGGGCAGGAGTTGAGGAAGGGACAGGAGATGAGGAGGGCAGGAGAGGAGGAGGGACAGGAGAGGTGGAGGGAAAGGAGATGTGAAGGTGACAGGAGATTGGGAGGAACAGGGGATGAGGATGAACAAGAGATGATTAGGCATAGGGGATGATGAGGGACAGGAAATGGTGAGGGACAGGAGATGGGGAAGGACAGGCAAAGTGGAGGGATAGGAGATGGGGAGAGACAGTATATGGGGAGGTTTGAGAGGATGAGGAGGGACAGGAGAAGCGTAAGAGACAGGAACAAGAGATGATGAAGGGCAGGAGATGAGGAGGGACATGAGACGGAGAAGGAGAAGAGATGGGGAGGGGACAGCAGATCAGGAGGGGAGTGGTGATGAGAAGTGACTTATGATGAGGGGAGACAGGAGATGAGAAGTTACAGGAAATGGGGAGGAACTGGAGATGGGGAGGGCACTGGAGATAAGGCGGGACAGAAGAGGAGGAGGGACAGAAGATATGGAGGGACAGGAGATGAGAAGGGACAGGAGTTGTGGGTGTACAGCCAATAAGGAGGACAGGAGATGAGGGACAGGAGATGAGGAGGGGACAGGAGATGAAGAGGGAAAGTAGATGTGGAGAGACAGCACCTAGGGAGGGATAGGACATGAGGTGGGGTAGGAGATGAGGAGGAGACAGGAGATGAGAACAGACAGAGGATTGGGAAGGGACAGGAGATGAAGGTGGACAAGAGATAGTAAGGGACAGTAGATGAGGAGGGGACAGGTGATGTGGAGGAGACTGTAGATGAGGAGGGCCAGGATATGAGGAGAAACAGGAGATGAGGAGGGACAGGAGATGAGGACGGACAGGATATGAGGAGAAACAGGACATGAGGTCGGACATGAGATGGGAAGGGACAAGAGAAAAGGATGGGATAGGAATGAGGAGGGTACAGTAGATGAGGGGGAAAGGATATGAGGAGCAGACAGCAGATAAGGACGGACAGGAGATTGCAAGGGATAGGAGATGAGGAAGGGACAGGAGATTAGGACAGACAGAGGTTGAGGAAGGCCCAGGAGATGAAGATGGACAAGAGATGGTAAGGGACAGTAGATGAGGAGGGGACAGGTGATGCGGAGGAGACTGGAGATGAAGAGGGACAGGATATGAGGAGAAACAATAGATGAGGAGGGACAGGAGATGAGGAGGGAAGACTATATGAGGAGGAATAGGAGGGGAGCAGAGGACAGAAGATGAGGAGTGACAGGAGATGGAAGGGACAAAAGAAAGGGAGGGAACAGGAATGAGGAGGGGATAGGAGATGAGGGGGAAATGAGATGAGGAGGGACAGGACAAGGGGAGGGATAGGAGACGCTGAGGGGACAGGAGATGAGGGTGTAGAGAAGATGAGGTCAGAGAAATGATGGGGAGTGGAGAGTAGATGATTATAGACAGTAGATGCGGAGGGAGAGTAAATTGGAGGGGACAGGCAATGCGGAGGAGAGAGGAGATTGGGAGGGGAGAGGAGATGAGGGTGGACAGGAGATGAGGAGGGAAAGGAGATGGGGAGGGATAGGGGATGAGAAGGGACAGGAGACGTGGAAGGACAGGATATGAGTAGAAACAGGAGATGAGTAAGGACTGGAGTTGTGGAAGGACAGGATATGAGGAGAAACAGGAGATGAGGAGTGAGACGAGATTAGGAGGGTGAGGATATGAGGAGGGAGGCGGATGAGGAGGAAGAGGAGATGAGGACAGACAGGAAATGAGGAGGGACAGGAGAGAAGGATGGACAGGAGAGGGGAAGGGACAAGAGAAAGGGATGGGACAGGAAAGAGGAGGGGACAGGATATGAGGGGGAAAGGAGGTGAGGAGGGACAGGATATGGGGAGGGACAGGATATGAGGAGGGACAGGAAATGAGGAGGGACAGGAGAAGAGGATGGACAGGAGATGGGAAGGGACAAGAGAAAGGGATGGGACATGAATGAAGAGGGGACAGGATATGAGGGGGAAACGAGATGAGGAGGGAAAGGACACGGGGAGGGTCAAGGGATGAGGAGGGAAACAGGAGATGAGGAGTGGACAGCAGTTGAGGAGGGACAAGAAATTGGGAGGGACAGGAGATGAGGAGGGGACAGGAAATTGGGAGAGACAGGATATGAGCATGGGACAGAAGTGAGGAGGGGACAGGAAAAGAGGACGGAGAGAAGATAGGGAAAGTACAGGAGATGAGGCTGGACAGAGGATGGGGAAGGGACAGCAGATGAGGATGGACAAGAAATGGGGAGGGACAGTAGATAAGGAGGGGACAGGTGATGGCGAGGAGACTGGAAATGAGGAGGGACAGGAGAGGTGGAGAAACAGGAGATGAGGAGGGTCATGAGATGAGGAATGGACAGGAGATGAGGAAGGACAGGAGATGGGAAAGGAGAATGGAAAGGGAGGGAACAGGACTGAGGAGGGGAGAGGAGATGAGGGGGAAATGAGATGAGGAGGGACAGGACAAGGGGAGGGACAGGAGATGAAGAGGGGACAGTAGATGACGTGGGGGAGAACAGATGAGGACGGACAAAAGATGGGGAGTGGAGAGTAAAAGAGGATAGACAGTAGATGGGGAGGGACAGTAAATTGGAGGAATCAAGTGATGCGGAGGAGACAGGAGATGGGGAGGGGACAGGATATGAGGATGGACAGGAGATGGATAGGGGATAGGTGATGAGGAGGGACAGGAGATAGGGAGGGGAGAGGAGATGAGGAGTACAGGAGATGAGGAGGGATAGGAGATGAGGAAGGATAGGAGATGTGGAGGGACAGGAGAGGAGGATGGACAGGAGATGGGAAGGGATAAGAGAAAGGGAGGGGCAGGAATGAATAGGGGACAGGAGATGAGGGAGAAAGGAGATGAGGAGGAATAGGACATGGGGATTAGAGGAGATGAGGAGGGACATTACATGGGGAGCGTCGAAGTATGAGGAGGATGACAGGAGATGAGGAGGGACAGCCAATGAGGAGGGACATGAAATTGGGAGGGACAGGAGATGAGGAGGGGACAGGAAATTGGGAGGGACAGGATATGAGAATGGGACAGAAGATGAGGAGGGGACAGTAAATGAGGATGGACAGAGGATGGCGAAAGGAACGAAGATGAGGATGGAGAGATGATGGGGAAGGGAAAGGAGATGAGGATGAACAGGAAATGGGGAGGGACAGTGGATGGGGAGGGACAGGAGATGGCGAGAGAGAGTAGAATGGGAGGTTACAGGGGTGAGGGGGGCTAGGTGATTAGAAAGGTCAGAAGATGAGGATGGACAGGAGAGGAGGAGAGAAAGGAGATGGGGAGGGAAAGGAGATGAGAAGGGACAGGAAATGAGGAAGGACAGGAGATTTGCAGGTACAGGAGATGATGAGGACAGTATGTGAGGAGTAACAGGAGATGAGGAGGGAGAGGAGATGTGGAGGGACAGGAGATGAGGAGGGAAGAGGAGATGTGGAGGGACAGGAGATGGGGAGGAGACAGGTGATGAGGAGGGAAATGAGACATGGAGGTGACAGGAGATGGGGAGGGACAGGGTATGAGGATGAACAGGAGATGAATAGACATAGGAGATGAGGAGGGACAGGAGATGATGAGGGACAGGAGACGGGGAAGGACAGGAGAAGAGGTGGGAAAGGAGATGGGGAGAGACAGTCTATGGGGAAGGTAGAGATGGTGAGGAGGGATAGGAGAAGCGGAGGAGACAGCAGATGAGGAGCATGAAGAGATGAAGGACAGGAGATGAGGAGGGACAGGAGAGGGTAAGGACAGGAGATATGGAGGGGACTGGTGATGAGGAAGTAAAGGAGATGGGGAGGGGAGGAGAGATGAGGAGTACCTGGAAATGTGGAGAAAGAGGTGATGATGAGCGACAGGAGATGAGAAGGGACAGGAGTTGAGGAGGGGATGGGAGATGAGGAAGGAAGAGGAGATGAGGAGGGTCAGGAGATGAGAAGGGACAGAAGAGGTGGAGGAAAGTAGATGTGGAGGTGACAGGAGATGTGTAGGGACACGGCATGGGGAGGGACAGGAGAGAGGGATAGATCAGGAGATGAGGAGGGAAAGTAGATGAGCATGGACAGGAGATGAGGGGACTGGACACTAGCAGGGATAGGAGATGAGGAGGGGTTAGGAGACGGGGAGAGGAAAGGAGATGGGGAGGGACCGGAGATGAGGACGAAAAGGAAATGATGAGGGACTGGAGATGAGGAGGAAGAGGAGATGATGAGGGAGAGGAGATGGGGAAGGACAGGAGAAGAGGAGGAACAGGAGAGGGGGACATACAGTAGATGGTGAGTTTACAGAGGGTGAGGAGGACCAGGAGAAGCCGAGGAGACAGGAGATGAGGTGTATGAAGAGATGATGAAGGACAGGAGATGAGGAGGGACAGGAGATGGGGAAGGACAGGAGAAGGGGAGTGGATGGGTGATGAGGAGGGCAAGGAGATTGGGATAAGGGAGGAAAGTAGATGTGGAGAGACAGCGATGGGGACGGACAGGACATGAGGAGGGATAGGAGATGAGGTTGGGATAGGAGATTAGGACAGACAGAGGATGGGGAAGGGACAGGAGTTGAAGATGGACAAGAGATGGTAAGGGACAGTAGATGAGGAGGGGACACGTGATGCAGAAGGGACTGGATATGAGGAGGGACAACATATGAGGAGAAACCGGAGATGAGAAGGGACAGGAGATGAGGAGGGAATAGGAGATGAGCGGGGACAGGAAATGAGGAGGGACATGAGAGGAGGAGGGACAGGAGATGGGAAGGGACAAGATAAAGGGAGGGAACAGAAATGAGGAGGGGACAGGAGATGAGGGAAAAATGAGATGAGGAGGGACAGGACAAGGGGAGGGACAGGAGATGAGGAGGGGACAATAGATGAGGGAGGGAGAGGAGATGAGGAAGGAGAAAGATGGCGAGTGGAGAGTAGATGAGGGTAGACAGTAGATCTGGAGGGACAGTAAATTGGAGGAGACAGGTGATGCAGAGGAGACAGGGGATGGGGAGGGGACAGGATATGAGGATGGGCAGGAGATGGATAAGGGATAGGGGATGAGGAGGGACAGGAGATAGGGAGGGGAGAGGAGATGAGGTGTGACAGTTAATGAGGAGTACTATAGATGTGGAGGGACAGGAGATGTGATGGGACAGGAGATGAGGAGGGACAGGAGATGAGGAGGGACAGCTAATGAGGAGGGAAAGGAGAAGGGCAGGGATAGGATATGAGTAGGGACAGGAGATGTGGAGGGACACGTGATGAGGAGGGAGAGGATATGAGGAGAAACAGGAGATGAGGAGGGAGAGGAGATGAGGAGGGAGCGGAGATTAGCAGGGACAGGAGATGAGAAAGGAGAGGAGATGAGGAGGGACAGGAAAAGAGGAGGCACAGTAGAGGAGGTTGGACAGGAGATGGGAACAGACAAGAGAAAGGCATGGGACAGGAATGAGGAGGGGACCAACATGAGGGGGAAAGGAGATGGGGAGGGACAGGACATGGTGAGGGAGAGGAGATGAGGAGGGACAGGAAATGGGGAGGGTCAAGGGAAGAGGAGGGGACAGGAGATGAAGAGGGGACAGCAGATGAGGATGGGCAGGAGATTGGGAGGGACAGGAGATGCGGAGGGGACAGGAATTTGTGAGGAACATGATGTGAGAATGGGACAGAAGATGAGGAGAGGACGGGAAATGAGGACGGACAGAGGATCGGGAAACCACAGGAGATGAGGATGGACAGAGGATGAGGAAGGGACAGGAGATGAGGATGGACAGGAAATGGGGAGGGACAGAGATGAGGAGGGGATAGGTGATGCGAAGGAGACTGGAGTTGAGGAGGGACTTGATATGAGGAGAAAAAGAGATGAAGAGGGACAGGAGATGAGGAGGGTCATGAGATGAGGAAGGGACAGGAGATGAGGAGGGACAGGAGAGGAGGAGGGACAGGAGATGGGAAGGGACAAGAGAAATGTAGGGAAGAGGAATGAGGAGGGACCAGGAGATGAGGGAAAAATGAGATGAGAAGGGACAGGTCAAGGGGAGGGACAGGAGTTAAGGAGGGGACAGGAGATGAGGGGGCAGAGGAGATGAGGACGGACAAAAGTTGGGGAGTGGAGAGTAGAAGAGGATAGATAGTAGATGGGGATGGACAGTAAATTGGAGGAATCAGGTGATGCGGAGAAGATAGGAGATGCGGAGGAGACAGGAGATGGGGAGGGGACAGGATATGAGGATGGGCAGGAGATGGATAGGGGATAGGAGATGAGGAGGTACAGAAGATAGGGAGGGGAGAGGAGATGAGGAGTGACAGGGATTGAGGAGTACAGGAGATGAGGAGGGCTAGGAGATGAGGAGAGACAGGAGATGTGGAGGGACAGGAGATGGGGAGGGACCTGATATGAGGAGTAACAGGAGATGAGGAGAGAGGAGATGAGGTGGGACAGGATACTAGGAAGGGACAGGAAATGAGGAGGGACAGGAGATGAGGAGGGATAGGAGAGGAGGATGGACAGGAGATTGGAAGGGACAAGAGAAAGCGTGGGGAAAGGAATGAGGAAGAGAAAGGAGATGAGGGGGAAAGGAGATGAGGAGGGACAGGACATGGGGAGGGAAAGGATACGAGGATGGGACAGAAGATGAGGTGGGGACAGGAAATGAGGATGGACAAAGCATGGGGAAAGGACAGGAGATGAGGATGGACAGAGGATGGGAAAGGGCAGGAGATGAGGACGGACAGAGGATGGGGCAGGGATAGGAGATGAGGATGGACAGGAAATGCGGAGGGACAGTAGATGGGGAGGGACAGGAGATGGGGAGAGAGAGTCGATGGGGACGTTACAGAGGGTGAGGTGGGATAGGTGATTACAAAGGTCAGGAGATGAGAACGGTCAGGAGATGAGGAGAGAAAGGAGATGGGGAGGGACAGGAGATGGGGAGGGACAGGAGATGAGGAGAGAAAGGAGATGGGGTGGGATAGGAGATGAGGAGGGACAGGAGAAGGGGAGGGACAGGAGCTGAGGAGGGACAGGAGATGAGGAGGGACAAGATATGAGGAGAAACAGGAGATGAGGAGTGAGAGGAGATGAGGAGGAACAGGGGTGGGGAGGGGATAGGAAATGAGGTCAGAGGAGATGATGAGGGACAGGAGATGGGGAGGGACAGTAGAAGAGAAGGGACAGGAGAGTGGGAGATACGGTAGATGGTGAGTTTACAGAGGGTGAGGAGGGACAGGAGAAGTGGAGGAGACAGGTGATGAGGAGGAACAAGAGATGTGAAGGTCAGGAGAGGACGAGGGTCAGGAGATGGAGAAGGACAGGAGACGGGGAGGGGACAGCGAATGGGGAGGGGAGTGGAGATGAGGAGTGACTGGTAATGAGGAGAGACAGGAGAATCGGCGGGACAGGAAATGCGGAGGCACAGGAGATGAGGAGTGACAGGAAATGGGGAGGAAAAGGAGAAGGGGAGGGGACAGGAGATGAGTAGCGACAGCCTAGGAGGAGAGGCAGGAAAGGAGGAGAGACGGGAGATTGGGAGGGACAGAAAAGGAGAAGGTACAGGAGAGGTGGAGTTTCAGGAGATGAGGATGGGACAGGATATGAGGAGGGAATAGCAGATGAGGAGAGACAGGAGATGAGGAGGTAAAGCTGATGAGGAGGGACAAGAGATTGGGAGGGACAGGACAAGTGTTGGGGACAGGAATGAGGAGGGGACAGAATACATGGAGGGACAGGTGATGGGGAGGGGAGTTGAGATGAGTAGTGATAGTTAAAGAGGAGGGAGAAATGATGAGGACTAACAGTAGCTGAGGAGGGAAAGGAGATGGGGAGGAGACCAGATGAGGAGGGACAGGAGCTGTGGAGGATCAGGACCCGCGGAGGGGTCAGGAAATGAGGAGGGACATTAGATGAGGAGGGAAAGGTGATTAGCACTGACAGGAGATGAGGAAGGGACAGGAGATGAGGAGGGAAGAGGAGATGTGAAGGGACAAGACACTGGGAGGGACAGGAGATGAGGAGGGAACAGGAGATGTGGAAGAGACAGGAGATTAGGAGGGACAGGAGATGAGGATGGACAGGACATGGGGAGGGAGAGGAGATGAGGAGGGACAAGACATAGGGAGGGACAGGAGATGAGGAGGGGACAGGAGATGAGGATGGACAGGGGATGGGGAAAGGACAGGAGATGAGGACGGACAGATGATGGAGAAGGGATAGGAGATGAGGATGGACAGGAAATGCGGAGGGCAGTAGATGGGGAGGGACAGGAAATGGGGAGAGCGTCGATGGGGAGGTTTCAGAGGGTGAGGAGGGGTAGGTGATTAGAAAGGTCAGGAATCTTTCTATAGTTTTTTTTGGATTCCAAATCATTTAATTCTACTTTGATTTTAATGATTTGCTTTCTTCTACTGGGATTAGGGTTGGTTTGTTGCTCTTTTTCCAGGAGCTTAAGGTGAGATATTAACTTGTTGGTTTGCAATTTTTCCAACTTGTTGTTGTAGGCACTCAGCGCTATAAATTTTCCTCTGAGTACTGCCTTTGCTGTGTCCCAAAGGAGTTGGTATTTTGTGTGCTCCTTACTGTTAAATTTCATAAACTGTTGGATTTCTGTTCTGATCTCTTCGATGACCCATTGGTGATTCAACAATGTGTTGTTCAGTCTCCATGAGTTACAGGGTTTTCGTTGGTGGACATGTGTGTTCAGTTCCAGTTTGATGCCTTTGTGGTCTGAGAGTGTGCATGGAATAATTTCTGTGTTTCTGAATCTGTCCAGGTTTGTTTTATGGCCTAAGATGTGATCTATTTTGGAAAATGTTCCATGTGCTGCTGAGAAAAACGTATATTGTGTTGTTGCTGGGTGGAATATTCTGCAGATATCTGTTAGATCTAGTTGGTCTATATAGTTGCTCAGTTCTAAGGTTTCTCTGTTGAGTGTTTGCCTTGTTGATCTGTCCATAGGTGAAAGTGGTGTGTTAAAGTCACCGACAATCACTGTATTTCGATCTATGTATGGTTTCAGTGTAAGTAAAGTTTGCCTGATGAAGTTTGGAGCTCCGGGATTGGGTGTGTAAATATTTAGGATCGTTATGTCTTCCTGGAGGAAAGATCCCTTTAGTAGTATGTAGTAACCTTCTTTGTCTTTTCTTACTAATTTTGGTTTGAAGTCTATTTTATCTGATATGAGGATGGCAACACCAGCCTGTTTATGTGGGCCGTTAGCTTGATAGAGTTTATTCCAACCTCTCACTTTAAAAAGATGCTTATTTTTTTGGGTAAGATGTGTCTCTTGAAGACAGCAGAACAATGGAATTCTGTGCTGCTGTCCGAAAGAATGACAGCGCCCCATTTGTTAGGAAATGGAAAGACTTAGAAAAAATCATATTCAGTGAAGTAAGCCAGACTCAAAGGAACTTAGGCTCAATGGTTTCCCTCATTCGTCATAATCAGTAGAAACCTTGGGCTCTACTAGCAGAGATTTGCAATAGAGAAAAATCTTGATACATAAGGACATATAATGTGACGCTAATTGAAAGGACCTCCAGGAAAGTTAAACAAAAGCCATACAATGAATGATTGTTGTCCTTAATGTACTATGTTGTGTCTCATCTCCTGTACTGTCCCTTGATTATCTCATATTGGTATAGTATCTCACTTTGTTATCTGATATATTGAATTTATTTGTATTTGAATATTCGAAATTTGATAGGGAAGGGGGGAAAACCAAGACGGGTGGGGGGTGTGGGGGGGAGGGAAACGGGTACCAAGACATGTGAAAGGGTATCAATGTATGTGAATTAATGCACCTTCCATCTGGCAAATATCATGTAACCCTTTTACCAATTACAATAAAAAAAAGAAAAAAAAGAAAGGTCAGGAAAAAGGGGAGAAAAGAGATTGGGAGGGACAGGAGATGAGGAGGGACAGGAGATTTGGAGGGACAGGTGATGAGGAGGGATAGGATATGGGGAGAAAGAGGAGATGAGGAGGGAGTAGAGATGAGGAGGGAGAGGAGATGAGGAGGGAACAGGAGATGAGGAGGAAAGCGGAGATAATGAGGGACAGGAGATGAGGAGGGACAGGAGAAGAGAAGAGACAGGAGAGGGGGAGATACAGTAGATGGTGAGTTTACAGAGGGTGAGGAGGGACAGGAGAAGCGGAGGAGACAGGAGATGAGGAGGAACAAGAGAGATGTAGGTCAGGAGAGGAGGAGGGACAAGAGATGGAGAAGGAGAGGAGATGGGGAGGTCACAGCAGATGGGGAGAGGAGTGGAGATGAGGAGTGACTGGTAATGAGGAGAGACAGGAGAATCGGAGGGACAGGAAATGCAGAGGCACAGGAGATGAGGAGTGACAGGAAATGGGGAGGAACAGGAGAAGGAGAGGGGAGTGCAGATGAGGAGAGACAGAAGAGGAGGAGGGTGAGGAGATATGGAGGGACAGGAGAAGAGGAGGGACTGGAGATGAGGAGGGAAAGTAGATGGGGAAAGACAGCAGATGGGCAGGAAGAAGACATGCGGTGGGATAGGAGATGAGGAGGGGACAGGAGATGAAGAGGGAACAAGCGATGCAGAGGAGATTGGAGATGAGGAGGGACAGGATATGTGGAGAAACAGGAGATGAGGAGGTACAGGGAATGAGGAGGTAACACTAGATGAGGGGGGAAGGAGACAAGGAGGGAGAAGGAGAGGAGTAGGGACAGGAGATGAGGAGGGAGAGGATATGAGGGGAAAGAGCAGATGAGGAGGGAGAGATGATGAGGAAGGACAGGAGAATAGGAAGGGACAGGAGATGAGGGAGAGGAAATGAGGAGGGACAGGAGAGGACTATGGATAGGAGATGGGGATGAACAGGAGATGGGGACAGGAGATGAGGATGAACAGATGACTAGGCATCGGAGATGAGGAGGGACAGGAGATGATGAGTCACAGGAGATGGGTAAGGACAGGAGAAGAGGTGGTACAGGAGATGGGGAGAGCCAGTATATGGGGAGAGTACAGACGGAAGTGTCAGGACTTGAGGAGGGACAGGAGATGAGGAGGGAAAGTAGATGTGGTGGGACAGCAGTTGAGGAGGGACAGTAGAAGTGGAGGGAAAGGAGATGGGGAGGAGACATGAGATGAGGAAGGACAGCAAACGGGGAAGGATGGGAAATGAGGAGCATCAGGAGATGGGGAGGTTTAAGAGAAAGGGAGGGGACAGGAATGAGGAGGAGACAGGTGATAAGGGGGGACAGGAGATGAAGAGGGACAGGACATTGGGAGGGATTGGAGATGCGGAGGGACTGGACACGGGGAGGGACAGGAGATGAGTAAGGACAGGAGAAGGAGAGGAACAGGAGATGTGGAAGGACAGCAGATGAGGAGGGACAGGAATTGCGGAGCGAACAGTAGATGGGGAGGGACTGGTGATGTGGAGGGTACAGGAGATGGGAGGGGCAGGAGAAATGGAGAGACAGGACATGAGGAAGGAGAAGAGATGAGAAAGAACAGGACATGGGGAGGGAAAAGAGATGAGGATGGGACAGGATATGAGGAGGGAATAGGAGAATATGAGGAGGGAATAGTATATAGGGAGGGGACAGAAGATGTGGAGGGACAGGAGATGGGGTGGAGACAGGAGATGAGGAAGGACAGCAGATGGAAAAGACAGGAAATGAGGAGGCACAGGTGATTAGAAGGGTCACGAGATGAGGAAGGCACAGGAAATGAGGATGGAAGAGGAGATGAGTGTGGACAGGAGAGGAGGTGGGACAGGAGAGGAGGACAGACAGGAGATGGGATGGGAGAAGACAAATGGAGGGAACCGAAATGAGGAGGGGCCACGAGATGAGGGGGAAATGAGATGAGTAGGAAGAGGACAAGGGGAGGGAGAGGAGATGAGGAGGAGACAAGAGATGGGAGGGGGAGAGGAGATGAGGAGGGACAAAAGATGGGAGGGGAGAGTAGATGTAGATAGACAGAAGATGGGGAGGGACCGTAAATTGGAGGAGAAAGGTGATGCACAGAAAGGAGATGGGGAGGGGACAGGATATGAGTATTGACAGGAGATGGATAGGGGATAGAAGATGAGGAGGGACAGGAGACAGGGAGTGGAGAGGAGATGAGGAGTGACAGGTAATTAGGAGTACAGGAGATGAGGAGGGACAGGATATGTGGAGGGACAGGAGATGGGGAGGAGACAGGAGTTGAGGAGGTAAGGGGATGGGGAGGGACAGGAGATGTGGAGGGACAGGAGATGAGGAGGGACAGGAGAGGAGTAGGGAAAGGAGATGGGGAGGGACAGGTAATGAGTAGTACAGGAGGTGGGGAGGGACAGGTAATGAGTAATACAGGAGATGAGGAGGGACAGGATATGTGGAGGGACAGGAGATGGGGAGGAGACAGGAGATGAGGAGTGAAGGGGATGGGGAGGGAAAGGAGATGGGGATGGACAGGAGATGAGGACGGATAGGAGATGAGGGGGGTATAGGAGATGAGAAGGGACAGGAAACGAGGAGGGACAGGACAGGTGGAGGGAAAGGAGATGTGGAGGTGACAGGAGATGGGGAATTACAGAAGATGAGGATGAACAGGAGATGAGTAGGCATAGGAGATGAAGAGAGACAGGAGATGGTGAGGGACAGGAGATGGAGAAGATCAGGAGAAGAGGAGGGACAGGAGTTGGGGAGAGACAGTAAATGGAGAGGTTACAGCAGGTGAGGAGGGACAGCAGAAGCGGAGGAGGCAGGAGATGAGGAGCATGAAGAGATGATGGACAGGAGATAAGGAGGGACAGGAGATGGGGAAGGACAGGAGATGTGGAGGGGACAGGTGATGAGGAGGGAAAGGAGATGGAGAGAGGAGAAGAGATGAGGAGTAACTGGTCATGTGGAGAAACAGGAGATGAGGAGGGACAGGAGATGAGGAGGGACAGGACATGCGGAGGGTCAGGACATGAGGAGAAGACAGCAGATAAGGACGGACATGAGATTGCAAGAGATAGGAGATGAGGAGGGTACAAGAGATGAGGACAGGCAGAGGATAGGAAAAGGACAGGATTAGCATGGACAAGAAAAGGGGAGGAACATTAGATGGAGAGGGACAGGAGATGGGGAGAGTGTGTAGATAGGGGGATACAGATTGTGAGGAGGGATAGGTGATTAGAAAGTTCAGGAGATGGGGAGGGACAGGAGATTAGGAGGGAAAGGAGATGAGGAGGAACAGGAGATGTGGAGGGACAGGAGAAAAAGAGGGACAAGAAAAAGGGAGGGGACAGGAAAGAGGAGGGGACAGGAGATGAGGGGGAAAGGAGATGAGGAGGGACAGGACTTGGGGAGGGAGAGGAGATGAGGAGAGACAGGACACGATGAGGATCAAGGGCTGAGGAGGGACAGGAGATGAGGAAGGGAGAGGAAATTGGGAGGGCCAGGATATGAGGATGGGACAGAAGATGAGGTGGGGACAGGAAATGAGGATGGACAGAGGATGGGGAAAGGACAGGAGATGAGGATGGACAGGTAATGCGGAGGGACAGTAGATGGGGAGGGACAGGAGATGGGTAGAGAGAGTAGAATGGGAGGTTACAGATTGTGAGGAGAGATGCGTGATTAGAAAGGACAGGAGATGAGGATGGACAGGAGATGAGGAGAGAAAGGAGATGGGGAGGGACAGGGGATGAGGAGGGAGAGAAGATGAGGAAGGGCAGGAGATGTGGAGGGACAGGAGATGAGGAAGGACAGGGTATGAGGGGAAACAGGAGATGAGGAGGGAGAAGAGATGAGGAGGGACAGGACTTGAGGAGGGGACAGGAGATGAGGAGTACAGGAGATGTGGAGGGAAAGGAGATGTGGAGGTGACATGAGATGGGGAGGAACAGGAGATGAGGATGAAGAGGAGATGAGTAGGCAAAGCTGATGAGGAGGAATGGAGATGATGAGGGACGAGATGGGGAAGGACAGGAGAAGAGGTGGGACAGGAGATGGAGAAAGACAGTATATGGGGAGGTTAGAGATGATGAGGAGGGACAGGAGAAGCTGAGGAGACAGGAGATGGGGAGCATGAAGAAATGATGAAGGACAGGAGATCAGGAGGGACAGGAGATGGGGAAGGACAGGAGATGGGGAGGGGACAGGTGATTAGAAGGGAAAGGAGATGGAGAGGGGAGAAGAGATGAGGAGTAACTGGTCATGTGGAGAAACAGGAGAAGAGCAGGGACAGGAGATGAGGAGGGACAGGAGAAGGGGAGGAACAGGATATGTGGAGGGGACAGGAGATGAGGAGGGACAGGAGAGGATGAGGGAGAGGAGAGGGGGAGGGACAGGAAATGAGGAGGTACAGGAGAGGAGAAGGGACAGGAGAGGAGGAGATTCAGGAGATGAGGATGGGACAGGATATGAGGAGGCAATAGAAGATGAGGAGGGACAGGAGATGAGGAGGGACCGGAGATAGGGAAGGACAGGACAAGTGGTGGGGGAAGGAATGAGGAGGGGACAGGATATGTGAAGGTACAAGTGATGGGGAGGGGTGTGGAGATGAAGAGTGGTAGTTAACGAGGAGGGACAAGTGATGATGCGGGACAGTAGATGAGGAGGGCAAGGAGATGGGGGGAGACAGGAGAAGAGGAGGGACAGGAGATGGGCAGGAACAGGACCCACGGAGGGATCAAGAAATGATGAGGGACATTAGATGAGGAGAGACAGGAGATGGAGAATGAAAGGAGATGAGGAAGCGACAGAAGATGAGGAGGGAAGAGAAGGGTGGAGGGACAAGACATAGGGAGGGACAGGAGATGAGGAGGGGACAGGAGGTGGGGAGGGGAGAGGAGATGAGGATGGATAGAGATGGGGAAGGATAGTAGATGAGGAGGGGACAGGTGATGGGGAGGAGACAGGAGGTGGGTGGTGACAGGATATGATGAGGGACAGGAGATGGATAGGGGAAAGGAGATGAGGAGGGACAGGAGATGGGCAGGGGAGAGGAGTTGAGGACTGCATGGTAATCAGGAGTACAGGAGATGAGGAGGTACAGCAGATGAGGAGGGACAGGAGATGGGGAGGAGACAGGAGATGCAGAGGGACAGGTGATGGTGAGACTCAGGAGATGTGGAGGAACAGCAATGAGGATGGACAGAAGATGAGGCGGAAAAGGAGATAGGGGGGACAGGAGAAGAGGACGGACAGGAGAAGAGGAAGAACAGGGGATGTGGAGGGACAGGGTATGAGGAGAAACAGGAGATGAGTAGGGCAGGAGATGAGGAGGGACAGGAGAGGTGGAGGGAAAGGAGATGAGGAGGGGACAGGAGATGGGGAGAGACAGGGTGAGGATGAACAGGAGATAATTAGGCATAGGAGATGAGGAGGGATAGGAGATGATGAGGGACAGGAGATGGGAAGGACAGGAGAAGAGGAGGGACAGGAGATGGGGAGAGACAGTATATGGGGAGGTTACAGAGGGTGAGGAATGACAGGAGAAGCGGAGAGACAGGAGATGAGGAGAATGAAGTGATGATGAAGGACAGGAGATGAGGAGGGACAACAGATGGGGAAGGACAGGAGATGGGGAGGGGATAGGAGATGGGGAGGGGGAAAGAGAGGAGGAGTAACTGGTCATGTGGAGAAACCAGAGATGAGGAGCGACAGGAGATGAGGCGGCACTGGAGATGAGGAGGGACAGGAGATGGGTAGTTATAGTAGATGAGGGGGGCACAGGTGATGGGGAGGAGACCGGAGATGGGTGGTGAAAGGATATGAGGAGCGACAGGAGATGGATAGGGGACAGGAGATGAGGAGGGACAGGAGAGGTGGAGGGACAGATGATGAGGAGGGACAGGAGAGGAGAAGGGACAGGAGAGGAGGATGGACAGGAGATGAGGAGGGACAGGAGATGAGGATGGACAAATGAGCAGGGACAGGAGATGAGGAGGGACAGAAGATGAGCAGGGACAGGAGATGAGGAGGGACAGAAGATGGGGAGGGACAGGGTATGGGGAGAAACAGAAGATGAGGAGGGACAAGAGATGAGGATGTAAAGGAGTTAAGGAGGGGACAGGAGATGAGGAGGGAAGAGGAGATTCGGAGGGATAGGAGAGGAGGAGGAACAGGAGAGGTGGAGGGAAAGGAGATGTGGAAGTGACAGGAGATGTGGAGGTGACAGGAGATCGGGAGGGACAGGGGATGGGGAGAGAAAGTAGACGGGGAGTTTACAGAGGGTGAGGAGGGACAGGTGATTAGAAAGGTCAGGAGATGAGGAGGGACAGGAGATGAAGAGAGAAAGGAGATCAGGAGGGACAGGAGATGAAGAGGGATGAAGATGCGGGATGATTAGAGAGAGGGAGGGGAAAGGAGATGGGGATGGGTCAGGATATTAGGTTGGAAAGTAGTTGAGGATTGACAGGAGATGGGGGTGAGGACACTAGCAGGGATAGGAGATGAGGAGGCGTCAGGAGACGGGGAGGGGACAGGACATGTGGAGGGGCCGGGGATGAGGATGAACAAGAGATGATGAGGGACAGGATATGAGGAAGAAGAGGAAATGATGAGGGACAGGAGATGTAGAGGGACAGGAGAAGAGGAGGGACAGGAGTTGGGGAGATACAGTAGATGGTGAGTTTACAGAGGGTAAGGAGGGACAGGAGAAGCGGAGGAGACAGGAGATGAGGAGGAACAAGAGATGATGAAGGACAGCAGATGAGGAGAGACATGAGATAGAGAAGGAGAGGAGATGGGGAGAGGACAGGAGATCGGGAGGGGAGTGCAGATGAGGAATGACTGGTACTGAGGAGAGACAGGAGATACAGAGGGACAGGAAATGAGGAGGCACAGGAGATGAGGAGTGACAGGACATGGGGAGGAACAGGAGAAGAAGAGGGGACAGGAGGTGAAGAGGGACAAAAGAGGAGGAGGGACAGGATAGTAGAAGGGACAGGAGAGGAGGATGGACAGGAGATATGGAGAGACTGGAGATGAGGAGGGACAGGATTTGTGGGGGGACAGCAGAGGAGGAGGACAGGAGATGAGGAGGGACAGGAGATGAGGAGGGGACAGGAGATGAGGAGGGTAAGTGGATGTGGAGAGACAGCAGATGGGGAGGGAGAGAAAATGACCTGGGATAGGAGATGAGGAGGGGACAAGAGATGGGGATGGACAGGGTATGAGGGCGAACAGGAGATGCGTAGGGATAGGAGATGAGGAGGGACAGGACATGTGGAGGGCGAGGAGTTGGGAATGGAGATGACATAGGGAGGGAGAGGAGATGAGGAGGGGTCAGGAGATGAGGAGGGGAGAGGAGATGATGATGGACAATAGATGGGGAGGGTAGAGGAGATGAGGATAGGCAGGAGATGGGGAGGGATAGTAGATGAAGAGGGGATAGGTGATGGGGAGGAGACAGGAGCTGGGTGGAGACAGGATACGAGGAGGGACAGGAGATGGATAGGGGATAGGAGATGAGGAGGGACAGGTGATGGGCAGGGGAGAGGAGATGAGGAGTGCATGGTAATCAGGAGTACAGGAGATGAGGACGGACATCAGATGAGGAGGGACAGGAGATGTGGAGGGACAGAGATGAAGATGGACAGAAGATGAGGAGGGACAAGAGATGGGGGACAGGGGATGAAGGCAGACAGGAGATGAGGAGGGACAGGAGATGCGGAAGGGACAGGAGTTGAGGAGGGAAGAGGAAATGAGCAGGGACAGGAGCTCAGGAGGCACAGTAGAGGAGGAGGGACAGGAGACGGGAAGGGAGAAAAGAAAAGGAGGGAACAGGAAAAAGGACGGGACAGGAGATGAGGGGGAAATGAGATGAGGAGGGACAGGACATGGGGAGGGACAGGAGATGAGGAGGGAGAGGAGATGAGGATGGAGAAAAGATGGGGAGTGGAGAGTAGATGAGGATAGACAGTAGATGGTGAGGGACAATAAATCGGAGGAGACATGTGATGCAGAGGAGACAGGGGATGGATAGGGGACCGGATATGAGGATCGACAGGAGATGGATAGGGGATAGGAGATGAGGAGGGACAGAAGATAGGGAGGGGACAGGAGAAGAGGAGTGACAGATAATGAGGAGTACAGGAGATGAGGAGGGACAGGAGATGTGGAGGGACAAAGATGGGCAGGAGACAAGAGATGAGTAGGGACAGGAGATAGGGAGGGACAGGACTTGTGGAGGGACAGAAGATTAGGAGGGAAAGGAGATGGGGAGGGATAGGAGATGAGGAGGGACAGGAGATGAAGAAGGAGAGGCGATGAGGAGGGACAGGAAATGAGGAGGGACAGGGGAGGAGGATGGATAGGAGAGGGGAAGGGACAAGAGAAAAGGAGGGGCAGGAATGAAGAGGGGACAGGAGATGAGGGGGAAAGGAGATGAGGAAAGACAGGACATGGGGAAGAGGAGATGAAGAGGGACAGGACATGGGAAGGGTCAAGGGATGAAGAGGGGACAGGAAATGAGGAGGGGACAGCAGATGAGGGGGGACAGGAAATTTGGAGGTACAGGAGATGAGGAGGGGCCAGGAAATTGGGAGGGACAGGATATGAGGATGGGACAGAAGATGAGGATGTGACAGGAAATGAGGACTTACAAAGGATTTGGAAAGGACGGGAGATGAGGACATACAGAGGATGGGAAAGGGGAGGATACTGGAGATGAGGAGGGGCACGATAGGAGTAGAAGTAGGAGTTGAGGTGGGAGAGGAGATGAGGAGGGTCACGAGATGTGGAATGGACAGGAGACGAGGAGGAAAGTGGAGATGAGGGGGGACAGGAGATGAGGATGGACAGGAGATGAGGAGGGACAGGAGATGGAAGGGACAAGAGAAAGGGAGGGAACAGGAATGAGGAGTGGACAGGAAACGAGGGGTAATTGAGACGGGCAGGGACAGGACAAGCTGAGGGACAGGAGATGAGAAGGGGATAGTAGATGAGGGGCAGATGGGAGATGAGGACGGACAAAAGATGGGGAGGGGAGAGTAGATGTGGATAGACAGGAGATGGGGAGGGACAGTAAATTGGCAGAGACAGGTGATACTGAGAAGACAGGAGATGGGGAGGGGACAGGATATAAGGATGGACAGAAGGACAGGGGATAGGAGATGAGGAAGTACAGTAGATAGGGAGGGGAGAGGAGATGAGGAGTGACAAGAAATGAGGATTATAGGAGATGAGGAGGGATAGGAGTTGAGGTACAGGAGATGTGGAAGTACAGGCAATGAGGAGGGACAGGATATGAGAGAAACAGGAGATGAGGAGGGAGAGGAGATGAGGAGGGACAGGAGTTTTGGAAGGACAGGAGATGGGGGGGGAGAGGAGATGAGGAAGAACAGGAAATGAGGAGGGACAGGAGAGGAGGATGGATAGGAGATGGGAAGGGACTAGAGAAAGGGAGGGGACAGGAAGGAGGAGGGGACAGGAGATGAGGGGGAAAGGAGATGAGGAAGGACTGGACATGGGGAGGGAGAGGAGATGAGGAGGGACAGGACATGGGGAGGGTCAAGAGATGAGGAGGGGTCAGGAGATGAGGAGGGGGACAGCCGTGAGGAGGGACAAGTAATTGGGAGGGACAGTAGATGAGGAGGGGACAGGAAATTGGGAAGTACAGGATATGAGTATGGGAGAGAAGATGAGGAGGTGACAGGAAATGAGGACGGCCAGAGGATGGGGAAAGGATAGGAGATGAGGATGGACAGAGGATGGGGAAGGGACAGGAGATGAGGATGGACAGGAGATGGGGAGGGACAGTAGAAGGGGAGGGACAGGAGATGGGGAGAGAGATTAGATGGGGAGGGTATAGAGGGTGAGGAGGGATAGGTGATTATAAAGGTCAGGAGATGAGGAGGGACCAGAGATGAGGAGGGAAAGGAGATTGGGACGGACAGGAGATGGGGAGGGACAGTGAATGAGGAGAAACAGTTGGTCAGGAGGACTAGAGATGAGGAGGGAAAGGAGATGAAGAGGGGACAGGAGATGTGGAAAGAAGGGGAGATGAGGAGGGACAGGAGAGGTGGAGGGAAAGGAGAAGAGGAGGTGACAGGAGATATGGGGGGACAGGGGATGAGGATGAACAGGAGATGATTAGGCACAGGGGATGAGGAGGGACAGGAGATGATGAGGGACAGGACATTATGAGGGACAGGAGAGGGGAAGGACAGGAGAAGAGGAGGGACAGAAGTTTGGGAGAGACAGTATATGGGGAGGTTACAGAGGGTGAGGAGGGAAAGGAGAAGCGGAGGAGACAGGAGATGCGGAGAATGAAGAGATGATGAAGGACAGGAGATGAGTAGGGACAACAGATGCTGAAGGACAGGAGATGGTGAAGGGACAGGTGATAAGGAGGGAAAGGAGATGGGGAGGGGAGAAGAAATGAGGAGTAGAGGGGGGAGAAAGATGGCGCCGAGACAATAGGGACGCTACCTAGCTTTCTCTGACAAAAAGAGAGAACCAGGGAGTCCCACGAGCCAAGTATCTAAAGAAATCCACAACAACAAACTCAAAAAGCAACGGAGAAGGACTCAAACCGGAAAAGAAATCCAGATAAAGCTCACATCCAACTTTCCCAAAGACCTATGGCCACCTAATCTTTGACAAGGGAGCCAAAAAATAGAATGGAAGAAAGACAGCCTCTACAAAAGGTTGTGCTGGCAGAACTGGTTAAGCACCTGCAGAAAACTAAAGCTGGATCCTTCTTTGTCACCTTGCACTAGAATTAACTCCAAATGGAGCAAAGACCTGGAGCTAAAAGCTGACACACTGAAAACTCTACAGTAAGGAATAGGAGATACACTAGGCCTCCTTGGCACAGGTCGAATCTTTCTTAATAAAGACCAAGAATCACAACAAATCAGAGAAAGGCTGGATAAGTGGGACTGCATTAAACTGCAGAGCTGTTTTATGGCAAAGGACATAGCTAGTAAACTGATCAGGAAGCCTACAGAGTGGGAGAAGATCTTCACCAACCAAACAACCGACAAAGGCCTCATATCTAAAATATATCAACAACTCAAAAAATTGAATCACTCCAAAACTAACCTCCAAAGTAACAACCATCCCATTAAAAAATGGGCCAAAGACTTAAAGAGAGTCTTCTCTGAAGAAGAAACAAAAATGGCCTATAGACACATGAAGAAATGCTCAACATCTCTGGTCATAAAAGAAATGCAAATCAAAACAACTCTAAGATTCCACCTCACTCCAGGTAGAATGGCCAAGATCAGGAAAACGAATGACAACAGATGCTGGAGGGGATGTGGCCAGGAGGGATCACTGCTACAGTGTTGGTGGGAGTGCAAACTCGTTCAACCACTATGGAAAGCAGTGTGGCAGTGCCTCAAAAGCCTAAACATAGAACTCCCCTATGACCCAGCAATTCCACTACTTGGCATTTACCCAACCACCCAGAAACAAGGACTAACTAAACCCATTAGCACAACAATGTTCATTGCAGCACTATTCACCATAGCAAAGATATGGAACCAACCTAGATGTCCCTCAGTTGATGAGTGGATCAACAAGTTGTGGTATTTGTACACAATGGAATTCTATGCTGCTATCAGAAAGAATGACATCGCCCCATTTGTTAGGAAATGGAAAGACTTAGAAAAAATCATATTAAGTGAAGTAAGCCAGACTCAAAGGAACTTAGGCTCAATGGTTTCCCTCATTCGTCATAATCAGTAGAAACCTTGGGCTCTACTAGCAGAGATTTGCAATAGAGCAAACTCTTGATACATAAGGCCATATAATGTGAAGCTAATTGAAAGGACCTCCAGGATAGTTAAACAAAAGCCATATAATGAATGATTGTTGTCCTTAATGTACTATGTTGTCTCTCATCTCCTTTGCTGTCCCTTGGTTATCTCATATTGGTATAGTATCTCACTTTGTTATCTGATATATTGAACTTATTTGTATTTGGATATTTGAAATTTAATAGGGAAGGGGGGAAAAAAAGACGGGTGGGGAGTGTGGGGGGGGAGGGAAACGGGTACCAAGACATGTGAAAGGGTATCAATGTATCTGGCAAATATCATGTAATCCTTTTACTAATTACAATAAAAAAATGCAAAAAAAAGAAATGAGGAGTAACTGGTCATGTGGAGAAACCAGAGATGAGGACGGACAGGAGATGAGGCCGCACAGGAGACGAGAAAGGACATGAGATGGGGAGGAACAGGATACGGGGACGGTACAGCAGATGAGGAGGGGACAGGAAATTGGGCAGGAAAGGATATGAGGATGGGACAGAAGATGAGGAGGGGACAGTGAATTGGAGTGGACAGGTGATGCTAAGGAGACAGGAGAAGGGGAAGGGACAGGATATGATGATGGAAAGGAGATGTATAGGGGATAGGAGAAGAGGATGGGATCGCAGATGTGGAGGGACAGGAAATGAGGACGGACAGAGTATAGGGAAAGGAGAGGAGATGAGGACGGACAGAGGATGGACAGGAGATTGATAGGGGATAGGAGAGTTGGAGGGACCGGAGCTAGGGAGGGGAGAGGACATGAGGAGTGACAGGAGATGGGGAGGGAGAAGAGAAGGGAGGTTACAGGAATGAGGAGGGGACAGGAGATGAGTGGTACCGGAGATGAGGAGGGCAGGAGATGAGAAGGGATAGGACATGGGGAGGGAGAGGAGATGAGGAGGGAAAGGACATGGGGAGGAACAGGAGATGCAGAGGGGACAGGTGATGAGGAGGTACAGAAGAGGAGGAGGGACAGGAGAGGAGTTGGGACAGGAGATATGGAGGGAAGGATATGGGGAGGAGACAAGTGATGTGGAGGGACAGGAGATGGGGAGGGACAGGAGATGTGTAGGGACAGGCAATGAGGAGAGACAGTAGATGGGAAGGGAAAGGAGATGGTGAGGGATAGGAGATGAGGAGGGACAGGAGATGTGGAGGGACAGGATATGAGGTGAAACAGGAGATGAGGAGTGAGAGGAGATGAGGAGGGACAGGAGAGGAGGAGGGACAGGAGATGAGGAGGGACAGGAAATGAGGAGGGACAGGAGAGGAGGATGGATAGGAGATGGGAAGGGACTGGAGCAAGGGTGGGGAAAGGAATGAGGAGTGGACAGGACATGGTGAGGGAGAGGAGATGAGGAGGGACAGGACATGGGGAGGGAGAGTAGATGAGGAGGGACAGGACATGGGGAGGGTCCAGGGATGAGGAGGGGACAGGAGAAGAGGACGGGACAGCAGATGAGGAGGGACAGGGAATGAGGACGGACAGAGTATAGGGAAAGGAGAGGAGATGAGGATGGACAGAGGAGGGGAAGGGACAGGAGATGAGGATGGACAGGAAATGGGGAGGGACAGTAGATGAGGAGGGGACAGGTGATGAGGAGGAGAATGGAGATGAGGAGGGTCAGGATACTGGGAGAAACAGTTGATGAGGAGGGTCAAGAGATGAGGAAGGGACAGGAGATGAGGAGGGACAGGTGATGGGAAGGGATAAGAGAAAGGGAGGGAACAGGAATGAAGAGGGGACAGGAGATGAGGGGGAACTGAGATGAGGAGGGACAGGAGAGGAGTAGGGACAGGAGATGAGGAGGGAGAGCCTATGAGGAGAAAGAGGAGATGAGGAGGGACAGGTGAGGAGGAAGGACAGGAGAATAGGATGGACAGGAGATGAGGAAGGAGAGGAAATGAGGAGGGAGAGAAGAGCAGGATTGACAGGAGATGAGAAGGGACTAGAGAAAGAGTGGGGACAGGAATGAGGAGGGGACAGGAGATGAGGGGGAAATTGGGAGGGACAGGAGATGAGGAGGGGATAGGAAATTGGGAGGGTCAGGACATGAGGATAGGACAGAAGATGAGGAGGTGACAGGGAATGAGGATGGACACACGATGGGGAAAGCACAAGAGATAAGGACGAACAGCGGATGGGCAAGAGACAGGAGATGAGGATGGATAGGAAATGTGGAGGGACAGTGGATGGGGAGGGACAGGAGATGGGGAGAGAGAGTAGATGATGAGGTTACAGAGGGTGAGGAGGGGTATTTGATTAGAAAGGTCAGGAGATGAGGAGGGAGCGGAGATCAGGAGAGAAAAGAGATGGGGAGTGGAAAGGAGATGAGGAGGTACAGGAGATGAGGAGGGACAGGGGATTTGGAGGGACAGGAGATGAGGAGGGACAGGATATGAGGAGAAACAGGAGATGAGGAGGGAGAGGAGATGAGAAGGGACAGGAGATGAGGAGGGACAGGATTTGAGGAGGGACAAGAGATGAGGAGGGAAGAGGAGATGCGGAGGGACAGAAGATGAACAGGGACAGGAGAGGTGGAGGGAAAGGAGATGTGGAGGTGACAAGAGATGGGGAAGGACAGGGAATGAGGGTGAACAGGAGATGATTAGGCATAGGAGATGAGGAGGGACAGGAGATGATGAGTGCCAGGAGATGGGGAAGGACAGGAGAAAAGGTGGGACAGGAGATGGGGAGAGACAGTATATGGGGAGGTTACAGACGGTGAGGAGGGACAGGAGCAATGGAGGTGACAGCATATTAGGAGCATGAAGAGATGATGATGGACTGGAGATGAGGGGGGACAGGAGAGGGGAAGGACAGGAGATGGGGAGGGTACAGGTGATGAGGAGGTAAAGGAGATGGGGAGGGGAGAAAAGATGAGGAGTAACTGGTAATGTGGAGAAACAGGAGATGAGGAGGGACAGGAGATGAGGAGGGACAGGAGTTGAGAAGGGACAGGAGATGAGGAGGGACAGGAGAGGTGGAGGGAAAGCAGATGTGGAGGTGACAGGAAATGGGTAGGGACAGGGGATGGGGAAGGACAGGAGATAGGGATGGAGGGATGGGTCAGGACATGAGGAGGGAAAGTATTTGAGGATGGACAGGAGATGGTGGGACTGGACACTAGCAGGGATAGGAGATGAGGAGTGGTTAGGAGACGGGGAGGGGTCAGGAGATGGGGAGGGATGGGAGATAAGGACGAACAGGAGTTCATGAGGGACAGGAGATGAGGAGGGATCAGGAGACGGGGAGGGGAGAGGAGATAGGGAGGGACCGGAAATGAACAAACAGGAGATGATGAGGGACAGGAAATGAGGAGGAAGAGGAGATGATGAGGGACAGGAGATGGGGAGGGACAGGAGAAGAGGAGGGACAGGAGAGGGGGAGATAGAGTAGATGGTGAGTTTACAGTGGGTGAGGAGGTACAGGAGAAGCGTAAGAGACAGGAGGTGTGGAGGAACAAGAGATGATGAAGGACAGGAGATGAGGAGGGACATGAGATGGAGAAAGGGAGGAGATGGAGGGGGTACAGCTGATCAGGAGGGGAGTGGAGATGAGGAGTGACTGGTAATGAGGAGAGACAGGAGATGAGGAGCTAGAGGAAATCGGGAGGAACTGGAAATGGGGAGGGGATTGGAAATGAGGAGGGACAGAAGAGGAGGAGGGACAGGAGAGGAGGAGGGACAGAAGATATGGAGGGACAGGAGATGAGGAGGGACAGGAGAGGAGGAGGGAAGAGGAGATGAGGGGGGACAGGAGATGAGAATGGACAGGAGAGGAGGAGGGACAGGTGATAGGAAGGGATAAGAGAAAGGAGGGAACAGCAATGAGAGGTCAGGAGATGAGGGGAGGGAGAGGAGATGAGGTTGGACAAAATGTGGAGAGTAGATGAGGATAGACAGTAGATGGAGAGAGACAGTAAATTGGAGGAAACAGGTGATGGGGAGGAGAGAGGAGATGGGGAGGGGACAGGACATGAGGATGGACAGGGATGGATAGGAGATAGGAGAGGAGGAGGGACAGAACATAGGGAGGGGAGAGGAGATGAGGAGTGACAGGTAATGAGGAGTACAGGAAATGAGGAGGAACAGGCGATGTGGAGGGAAGGAGATGGGGACGAGACAAGTGATGTGGAAGGACAGAAGATGGGGAGGGACAGGAGATATGGAGGGACAGGAGATGAGGAGGGAAAGGAGATGAGGAGGGAGAAGGAATGAAGAGTGCAGGAGATGTGGAGGAATAGGGCATGAGGGGGGACAGGATATGAGGAGGTAAAGGAGATGGGGAGTTTCAGGAGATGAGGATGGGCCAGGATATGAGGAGGGAATAAGAGATGTGGAAAGACAAGGGATGAAGAGGGAGAGGAGGTAAGAAGGGACAGGAGATTGGGAGGGACTGGAAAAGTGGTGGGGATAGGAATGAGGAGGGGACAGGATATATGCAGGGAAAGGTGATGGGGAGGGTAGTGGATATGTGTAGTGATTGTTAATGAGGAGAGACAAATGATGAGGAGCGACAGTAGATGAGGAGGGAAAGGAGATGGGGAGGAGACTGGAGATCACGAGGGGACAGGATATGAGGATGTACAGAGGATGGATAGGGGATAGGAGATGAGGAGGGATAGGAGATAGGGAGGGGACAGGAGATGAGGGCTGACAGGAGGTGAGGAGGGACAGGAGAGGAGGAGGCACAGGAGATGGCAAGGGACAAGACAAAGGAAGGGAACAGAAATGAGGAGGGGACAGGAGATGAGGTGGAAATGAGATGAGGAGGGACAGGACAAGGGGAGTAACAGGAGATGAGGAGGGGACAAAAATGAGGCAGGAGAGGAGATGAGGAAGGAGAAAAGATGGGGAGTGGAGAGTAGATGACGATAGACAGTAGATGGGGAGGGACAGTAAATTGTAGGAGACAGGTGATGCGGAGGAGACAGCAGATGGGGAGGGGACAGGATATATGGATGGACAGGAGATGGATACGGAATAGGAGATGAGGAGGGACAGGATATAGGGAGAGGAGAGGAGATGAGGAGTGACAGGCAATGAAGAGTACAGGAGATGAGGAGGGACAGGAGATGTGGAGGGACAAGAGATGGGGAGGGACAGGAGATGTGGAGGTACAGGAGATGAGTAGGGACAGCTAATGAGGAGGGAAAGGAGAAGGGCAGGGTTAGGAGATGAATAGGGACAGGTGATGTGTAGGGACAGGTGATGAGGAGGAAGAGGATATGAGGAGAATCAGGAAATGAGGAGGGAGAGGAGATGAGGAGGGATCAGAAATGAGGAGGGACAGGAGATGAGAAGGGAGATGAGATGAGGAGGGAGAGAAGATGATGAGGGACAGGAGATGTGGAGGGACAGGAGTGAGGGGGGACAGGAGATGAGGTGGGAATGGAGATGGGGATTTTCAGGAGATGAGAATGGAACAGGACATGAGGAGGTAATAAGAGATGTGGAAAGACAGGAGATGAGGAGGGACAGTAGATGGGGAGGGACAGTAGATGAGGAGGGACAGTAGTTGAGGAGGGACAGGACAAGTGGTGGGGACAGGAATGAGGATGGGACAGGATACATGGAGGGACAGGTGATGGGGAGGGGAGTGGAGATGTGTAGTGATAGTTAATGAGGAGGGACAAATGAATAAGAGGAACAGTAGATGAGGAGGAGACTGGAGATGAGGAGGGACAGAAGCTGGGGAGGAACAGGACCAGCGGAGGGGTCAGGAAATGAGGAGGATCATTAGATGAGGAGGGACAGGTGATGAGGACTGACAGGAGATGAGGAAGGCACAGGAGATGAGGAGGGAAGAGGAGATGTGGAGAGACAAGACATAGGGAGGGACAGGAGATGAGGAGGGGAGAGGAGATGTGGAGGAGACAGGAAATTAGGAGGGACAGGAGATGAGGATGGACAGGACATGGGGAGGCAGAGGAGATGAGGAGGGACAAGAGATAGGGAGGGATAGGATATGAGGAGGGGACAGGATATGAGGAGGGGACAGCAGATGAGGATGGACAGAGGATGTGGAAAGGATAGGAGATGAGGATGGACAGGAAATGCGGAGGGACAGTAGATGGGGAGGGACAGGATATGGGGAGAGAGAGTCGATGGGGAGGTTACAGAGGGTGAGGAGGGATAGGTGATTATAAGGGTCTGGAGATGAAGAGGGACAGGAGATGAGGAGAGACAGGAGACGGGGTGGGACAGGAGATGAGGAGGGACAGGAGATGGGGAGGGACAGGAGAAGAGGAGGGAGAGGAGAGGGGGAGATACAGTAGATGGTGAGTTTACAGAGGGTGAGGAGGGACAGGAGAAGTGCAGGAGACATTAGATGAGGAGGAACAAGAGATGATGAAGGTCAGGAGAGGAGGAGGGACAGGAGATGGAGAAGGACAGGAGATGGGAGGGGACAACAGATGGGGAGGGGAGTGGAGATGAGGAGTGACTGGTAATGAGGAGAGACAGGAGAATCGGAGGGACAGGAAATATGGAGGCACAGGAGATGAGGAGTGACAGGAAATGGGGAGGAACAGGAGAATTGGAGGTGACAGGAGATGAGGAGTGACAGCCGAGGAGGAGAGACAGGAGAGGAGGAGAGACAGGAGATGGAGAGGGACAGAAAAGGAGAAGTGATAGGAGAGGAGGAGTTTCAGGAGATGAGGATGGGACCAGAGATGTGTAGGGACAGGAGATGCGGAGGGACAGTGTATGAAGAGACACAGGAGATGAGGATGGCAAGAGATGAGGAGGGACAGCAGTTGAGGAGGTCACAGGAGATGAAGAGGGAAGAGGAGATGAGGAAGGACAGGAGAGGAGGAGGGACCGGAGAGGAGGAGGGACAGGAGAGGTGGAGGGAATGGAGATGTGGAGGTGACAGGAGATGGGGAAGGACAGGAGATGAGAATGAACAGGAGATAATTAGGCCTAAGAGATGAGGAGGGGACAAGAGATGAGGAGGGAAAAGTAGATGAGGCAAGATAGGAGGTGGGGAGGGGAGAAGAGATCAGGAGTAAGTGGTCATGTGGAGAAACCAGAGATGAGGAGGGACAGGAGATGTGTGCACAGGATATGAGGAGGGACAGGAGATGGGGAGGAACAGGATATGGGGAGGGGGCAGGAGATGAGGACTGATGGCAGAGGAGGAGAGACAGGAGAGGAGGAGGGACAGGATATGGGGAGTGAAAGAAAAGGAGAAGGGCCAGGAGAGGAGGAGTTTCAGGAGATGTGTATTGGACAGGAGATGAGGAGGGAATAGGAGATGAGGAGGGACAGGAGATGAGGAGGGACAGGAGATGGGGTGGGACAGGACAAAGGGTGGGGACAGGAATGAGTAAGAGTCAGGATATGTGGAGGGACAGATAATGGGGAGGGGGGTTGAGATGAATAGTGGTAGTTAATGAGGAGGGACAAGCGATGAGGAGGGACAGGATGAGGACGGACAGGAGATGAGGAAGGGAGAGGTGATGAGGAATTCAAGGAGATGTGTAGGGACAAGACTTAGGGAGGGACAGGAGATGAGGAGGGGATAGGAGAGGAGGAAGAGTAGGATATTAGGAAGGGACAGGAGATGAGGAGGGACAGTATATGAGGAGCAACAGGAGATAAGGAGGGTGAGGAGATGAGGAAGAGTAGGATATTAGGAAGGGACAGGAGATGAGGAGGGACAGGAGAGGAGGATGGACAGGAGATGGGAAGGGACTAGAGAAAGGGTGGGGACAGGAATGAGGAGGGGATAGGAGATAAGGGGAGGGGAGAGGAGATGAGCTGGAAAAAGATGGGGAGGAGAGAGTAGATGAGGATAGACAGGAGAGGGGGAGGGACAGTAAATTGGAGGAGACAGGTGATGCGGAACAAACAGGAGATGGGTAGGGGACAGGATATGAGGATGGACAGGAGATGTATACGTGATAAGAGATGAGGAGGGACAGGAGATAGGGAGGGGAGAGGAGATGAGGAGTGACAGGAAATGAAGAGTACAGGAGATGAGGAGGTACAGGAGATGTGGAGGGACAGGAGATGGGAAGTAGACAGGAGATGCAGAGGGAGAGAAGATGTGGAGGGACAGGAGATGTGGAGGGACAGGAGAGGAGGAGGGAAAGGAGATGGGGAGTTTCAGGAGATGAGTGTGGGACAGGATATGAGGAGGGATTAAGAGACGTGGAAAGACAGCAGAAGAGGAGGCACAGTAGATGAGGAGGGACAGTAGGTGAGGAGGGACAGAACAAGTGGTGGGGACAGGAATGAGGAGGGAACAGGATGTATGGAGGGACAGGTGATGGGGAGGGGAGTGGAGATGAATAGTGATAGTTAATGAGGAGGAACAATGATGAGGAGAGACTGTAGATGAGCAGGGAAAGGAGATGGGGAGGAGACTGGAGATGAGGAGGGGGCAAGATATGAGGATGTACAGGAGTTGGATATGGGATAGGAGATGAGGAGAGACAGGAGATAGGGAGGGGAGAGGAGATGAGGGGTGACAGGGAATGAAGAGTACAGGAGATGAGTAGGTACAGGAGATGTGGAGGGACAGGAGATTAGGAGGCACAGTAGATGAGGAGGGACAGTAAGTGAGGAGGGACAGAACAAGTGGTGGGGACAGGAATGAGGAGGGAACAGGATGTATGGAGGGACAGGTGATGGGGAGGGGAGTGGAGATGAGTAGTGATAGTTAATGAGGAGGAACAATGATGAGGAGAGACTGTAGATGAGGAGGGAAAGGAGATGGGGAGGAGACTGGAGATGAGGAGGGGGCAGGATATGAGGATGTACAGGAGTTGGATATGGGATAGGAGATGAGGAGAGACAGGAGATAGGGAGGGGAGAGGAGATGAGGGGTGACAGGAAATGAAGAGTACAGGAGATGAGGAGGTACAGGAGATGTGGAGGGACAGGAGATGAGGAGTAGACAGGAGATGCAGAGGTAGAGAAGACGGGGAGAAACAGGAGATGTGAAGGGACAGGAGACTGTTAGGGACAGGACAAGTGCTGGGGAAAGGAATGAGGAGGATACAGGATATATAGAGGGACAGGTGATGGGGAGGGGAGTGGAGATGAGTAGTGATAGTTAATGAGGAGGGACAGGAGATGAGGAGGGACAGTAGATGAGGAGGGAAAGGAGATGTGGAGAGACAGCAGATCAGGAGGGACAGGACATGAGGAGGGATAGTAGATGAGCAGGGGACAGGAGATTAGGACAGAGAGAGATGGGGAAGGGACAGGAGTTGAACATGGACAAGAGATGGTAAAGGAAAGTAGATGAGGAGGGACAGGACATGAGGAGCAACAGGAGATGAGGAGGGAGAGGAGATGAGGAAGGATAGGATATTAGGAAGGGACAGGAGAAGAGGAGGGACAGGAGATGCCGAGGGTCAGGAGAGGAGGATGGACAGGAGATGGGAAGGGTCTAGAGGAAGGGTGGGGACAGGAATGAGGAGGGGACAGGAGATAAGTGGGGGGAGAGGAGATGAGCCGGACAAAAGATGGGGAGGAGAGAGTTGATGAGGAGGGACAGGACATGGGGAGGGTCAAGGAATGAGGAGGGGACAGGAGATGAGGGGGACAGGAGATGAGGAGTGCAGGAGATGAGAAGGGATAGGACATGGGGAGGGAGAGGAGATGAGGAGGGAAAGGACATGGGGAGGAACAGGAGACGCGGAGGGGATAGGAGATGAGAAGGCACAGATGAGGAAGAGGGACAGGAGAGGAGTTGGAACAGGAGATATGGAGGGAAGGAGATGGGGAGGAGACAGGTGATATGGAGGGACAGGACATGGGGAGGGACAGGAGATGAGGAGGGACAGGAGATGGGAAGGGAAAGGAGATGGAGAGGGATAGGAGATGAGGAGGGACAGGACATGGGGAGGGACAGGATATGAGGAGAAACAGGAAATGAGGAGTCAGAGGAGATGAGGAGGGACAGGAGAGGAGGAGGGACAAGAGATGAGGAGGGACAGGAAATGCGGAGGGACAGGAGAGGAGGATGGACAGGAGATGGGAAGGGGCTAGAGAAACGGTGGGGACAGGAATGAGGAGGGGACAGGTGATGCGGAGGAGACTGGAGATGAGGAGGGACAGGATATGAGGGGAAACAGAGATGTAGAGGTACAGGGGAAGAGGAGGTTCAAGAGATGAGGAAGGGACAGGAGATGAGGAGGGACAGGAGATGGGAAGGGATAAGAGAAAGGGAGGGAACAGGAATGAAGAGGGCACAGGAGATGAGGGGGCACTGAGATGAGGAGGGAAAGGACAAGGGAAGGGACAGCAGATGAGGAGGGGCAGTAGATGAGAGGCGGAGAGAAGATGAGAACGGACAAAAGATGGGGAGGGGAGTTTACATGAGGATAGACAGGAGATGGGGATGGACAGTAAATTGGAGAAGACAGATGGTGCGGAGGAGACAGGAGATGGGGAAGGGAAAGAATATGAGAATGGACAGGAGATGGACAGGGGATTGGAGATGAGGAGGTACAGGGGCAAGGAGGGGAGTGGAGATGATTAGTGACAGGTAATGAGGAGTACAGGAAATGAGGAGGGATAGAAGATGTGGAGGGACAGGAGATGAGTAGGGGAAGGTTAGGAGGAGCAACAGGAGATGAGGAGGCAGAAAAGATGAGGAGAGACAGGATATTAGGAAGGGACAGGAGATGAGGAGGGACAGATGATGAGGAGGGACAGGAGAGGAGGATGGATAGGAGATGGGAAGGGACTAGAGAAAGGGTGGGGACAGGAATGAGGAGGGGACAGGAGATGAGGGGGACAGGAGATGAAGAGGGAGAGGAGATGAGGAGGGACAGGAGATGTGGCGGGACAGTAGATGAGGAGGATATGTGGAGCAACAGGAGATGAGAAGGGTGAGGAGATGAGGAACAGTAGGATATTAGGAAGGAACAGGAGATGAGGAGGGACAGGAGAGGAGGATGGACAGGAGATGGGAAAGGACTAGAGAAAAGTTGTGGACAGGAATGAGGAGGGGACAGGAGATAAGGGGGGGAGAGGAGATGAGCCGGAAAAAGATGGGGAGGAGAGAGTAGATGAGGATAGACAGGAGATGGGTAGGGACAGTAAATTGGAATAGACAGGTGATGCTGAGAAAACAGGAGATGGGTAGGGGACAGGATATGAGGATGGACAGGAGATGGATAGGGGATAAGAGATGAGGAGGGACAGGAGATAGGGAGGGGAGAGGAGATGAGGAGTGACAGGTAATGAGGAGTACAGGAGATGAGGAGGTACAGGAGCTGTGGTGGGACAGGAGATGGGGAGTAGACAGGAGATGAAGACGGAGAGAAGATGGGGAGGAACAGGAGATGTGGAGAGACAGGAGATAGGAGGGACAGGAGATGAGGAGGGATAGAGATGTTGATGGACAGAAGATGAGGAGGGACAGGAGATGTGGAGGGACCGGAGAGGAGGTGGGACCGAAGGTGAGGAGGGAGAAGAGATGGGAAGGGAGGGAACAGGTCTCAGGAGGGGATAGGAGATGAGGGGGAAATGAGATGAGGAGGGACAGGACAAGGTGAGGGACAGGAGATGAGGAGGGGACAGGACATTGGGGGGGGAGAGGAGTTGAGAAGTGACAAAGATGGGGAGTGGAGAGAAGATGAGGATAGAGAGGAGATGGGGAGGGACAGTAAATTGGAGGAGACAGGTGATGCGGAGGAGACAGGAGATGGGGAGGGGACAGACTATGAGGATGTACAGGAGATGAATATGGAATAGGAGATGAGAAGGGACAGGAGACAGGGAGGGGTGAAGAGATGAGGAGTGACAGCTAATGAAGAGTACAGGAGATGAGGAAATACAGGAGATGTGGATGGACAGGAGATAGGGACTAGACAGGAGATGAGGAGGGAGAGAAGACGGGGAAGGAAAGGAGATGTGGAGGGAAGGGGGATGAGGGGGGACAGGAGATGAGCAAGGGACAGGTGATGAGCAGGGAAGATGAGACGTGGAGGGACAAGACATAGGGAGGGACAGGAGAAGAGAAGGGACAGGAGAGGGGGAGATACAGTAGATGGTGAGTTTACAGAGGGTGAGGAGGGACAGAAGAAGCAGAGGAGACAGGAGATGAGGAGGAACAAGAGATGATGAAAGTCAGGAGAGGAGGAGAGACAGGAGATGGAGAAGGACAGGAGATGGGGAGGGGACAGCAGATGGGAAGAGGAGTGGAGATGAGGAGTGACTGGTAATGAGGAGAGACAGGAGAATTGGAGGGACAGGAAATGCGGAGGCACAGGAGATGAGGAGTGACAGGAAATGGGGAGGAATAGGAGAAGGGGAGGGGACTTGAGATGAGGAGAGACAGAAGAGGAGGAGGAACAGGAGATATGGAGGGACAGGTCATGAAGGCACTGGAATTTTGGGAGATGAGTAGATGAGGATGTCAGGAGATGAGGAGGGACTGGAGAACAGGAGGGGACAGGAAATGAGGGGGGAAAGTAGATGGGGAAAGACAGCAGATGGGCAGGGACAAGACATGCCTTGGGATAGGAGATGAGGAGGGGGCAGGAGATGAGGACAGACAGAGAATGGGGAAGGGACAGGAGATGAAGATGGACAAGAGATGGTACGGGACAGTAGATGAGGAGGGGACAGGTGATACGGAGGAGATTGGAGATGAGGAGGGAAAGGATGTGAGGAGAAACAGGAGATGAAGAGGTACAGGAATTGAGGAGGGAACACTAGATGAGGGGGGCAGGAGATGAGGAGGGACAGGAGAGGAGTAGGGACAGGAGATGAGGAGGGAAAGGATATGAGGAGAGAGTGGAGATGAGGAGGGAGAGGTGATGAGGAAGGACAGGAGAATAGGAAGGGAAAGGAGATGAGGAGGGAGAGGAAATGAGGAGGGACAGGAGAGGAGTATGGACAGGACATGTGGATGAACTGGAGATGGGGCAGGAGATGAGGATGAACAGGAGATGATTAGGCATCAGAGATGAGGAAGGACAGGACATGTTGAGTGACAAGAGATGGAGAAGGACAGGAGAAGTGGTGGTACAGGAGATGGGGAGAGATAGTATATGGGGAGGTTACAGACAGTGAGGAGGGACAGGAACAGCGGAAGAGACAGCAGATTAGGAGAATGAAGAGATGATGAAGGACAGGAGATGAGGAAGAACAGAAGATGGGGAGGGACAGGGTATGAGGAGAAACAGGAGTTGATGAATGGACAGGAGATGAGGGAAGAGGAGATGAGGAGGGACAGGAGAGGTGGAGGGAAAGCAGATGTGGAGGTGACAGGAGATGTGTTGGGACCGGGGCTGGGGAAGGACAGGAGATAGGGATGGGTCAGGACATGAGGAGGGAAAGTATTCAATGATGGACAGGAGATGGTGGGGCAGGACAGGAGCAGGGATAGGAGATGAGGAGGGGTCAGGAGACAGGGAGGGGACAGGAGATGGGGAGGGACTGGAGATAAGGACCAACAGGAAATCATGAGTGAAAGGAGATGAAGAGGGATCAGGGGACGGGGAGGGGAGAGGAGATAGGGAGGGATGGAAAATGAGGACGAACAGGAGACGGGGAGGGGAAAGGAGATGGGGAGGGGACTGGAGATGATGAGGGACAGGAGATGAGGAGGGACAGGATATGAGGAGAAACAGGAGATGAGGAGGGAGAGGAGATGAGGAGGAACAGGAGTGGAGGAGGGGACAGGAAATGAGGAGGGCAGTGGAGATGATTAGGGACAGGAGATGGGGAGGGACAGGAGAAGAGGAGGGACAGGAGAGGGGGAGATACAGTAGATGGTGAGTTTACAGAGGGTGAGGAGGGACAGGAGAAGCGTAAGAGACAGGAGACGTGGAGGAACAAGAAACGATGAAGGACAGGAGATGAAGAGGGACATGAGATGGAGAAGGAGAGGAGATGGGGAGGGGACAGCTGATCAGGAGGGGAGTGGAGATGAGGAGTGACTGGAAATGAGGAGAGACAGGAGATGAGGAGTTACAGGAAATGGGGAGGAACTGGAGACGGGGAGAGGGTAGGAGATGAGGAGCGGACGGAGATGAGGACAGACAGAGGATTGGGAAGGGGCAAGAGATGAAGGTGGAAGAGGCATGGGAAGGGACATTACATGAGGAGGGGACAGGTGATGCGGAGGAGACTGGAGATGAGGAGGGACAGGATATGAGGAGAAACAGGGATGAGGAAGGACAGAAGATGAGGAGGGAAGAGGAGATGAGGGGGGAGAAGAGATGATGAGGGACAGGAGAGGAGGAGGGACAAGAGAAAGGGAGTGAATAGGCATAAGGTGGGGACAGGATATGAGGGAAGGAGGAGATGAGGAGGGACAGGACAAGGGGAGGGAGAGGAAATAACGAGGGGAGAGGAAATGAGGGGGAGAGAGGAGATGAGGACGGACAAAAGATGGGGAGTGGAGAGTAGAAAATGATAGACAGTAGATGGGGAGGGACATTAATTTGAGGAGACAGGTGATGTGGAGGAGACAGGAGATGTGGAGGAGACAGGAGATGGGGAGGGATAGGATATGAGATGGACAGGAGATGGATAGGGGATAGGAGTTTAGGAGGGACAGGAGATAGGGAGGGGAGAGGAGATGAGGAGTCACAGGTAATGAGGAGTACAAGAGATGAGGAAGTACAGGAAGTGAGGAGGTATAGGATATGTGGAGGGACAGGAGAGGAGGAGGGACAGGATATGAGGAGTGACAGGACATGGGGAGGGTCAAGGGATGAGGATGGGAGAGGAGATAAGGAGGGGACAGCCGATGAGGAGGGACAGGAGATGTGGAGGAACAGGATACGGGGAGGGGGCAGGAAATGAGGAGGGACAGCAGAGAAGGAGAGGCAGGAGAGGATGAGGGACAGAAGATGGGGAGCGAAAGAAACGGAGAAGGGACAGGAGAAGAGGAGTTTCAGGAAATGAGGATGGGACAGGAGACAAGGAGGGAATAGGAGATGAGGAGGGACAGGAGATGAGGAGGGACAGAAGATTAGGAGGGGCAGGAGATGGGGAGGGACAGGACAAGTGGTGGGGACAGGAATGAGGAGGGACAGGAGATGGGGAGGGACAAGTGATGGGGAGGGGGGTGGAGATGAATAGTGGTAGTTAATGAGGAGGGACAAGTGATGAGGAGGGACAGTAGATGAGGAGGGAAAGAAGATGGGGAGGAGACATGAGATGAGGAAGGACAGCAAATGGGGAAGGACAGGAAATGAGGAAGGTCAGGAGATGGGGAGGTTGAAGAGAAAGGGAGGGGACTGGAATGAGGAGGAGACAGGTGATAAGGGGGGACAGGAGATGAAGAGGGACAGGACATTGGGAGGGAGTGGAGATGAGGAGGGACTGGACACAGGGAAGGACAGGAGATGAGTAGGGACAGGAGAAGGAGAGGTAAAGGAGATGCGGAGGGACAACAGATGAGGAGGATCAGGAATTGCGGACGGGACAGTAGATGGGGAGGGACAGGTGATGTGGAGGGTACAGGAGATGGGAGGGGCAGGAGAAATGGAGGGACAGGACATGAGGAGGGAGAAGAGATGAGAAAGAACAGGACATGGGGAGGGACAAGAGATGAGGATTGGACAGGAAATGAGGAGGGAATAGGAGATGGGGAGGGGACAGCAGATGAGGAGGGACAGGAGAGGGAGCAATACAGGAGATGGGGTGTGACAGGAGTTGGTGAGGCGACATGAGTGGGGGAGGGATAGGAGACTGGGAGGGAAGAGGAGTTGGGGATGGAATAGGAGATGGGGAGGGACAGGTGATGAGGGGGGACAGGAGATGAGGAGGGACAGGCGATGGGAAGGGACAGGAAATGAGGAGGCACAGATGATTAGAAGGGTCGAGAGATGAGGAAGGGACAGGAATGAGGAGGGAAGAGGAGATGAGGGTGGACAGGAGAGGAGGAGGGACAGGAGAGGAGGATGGACAGGAGATGGGACAGGAGAAGAGAAATGGAGGTAACCGAAATGAGGAGGGGCCACGAGATGGGGGGGAAATGAGATGAGTAGGGACAGGACAAGCGAGGGAGAGGAGATGAGGAGGGACAGGAGATGAGGGGGGAAAGGAGATGAGGAGTGACAAAAATGGGGAGGGGAGAGTAGATGTGGATAGACAGGAGATGGGGAGGGTCAGTAAATTGGAGGAGAAAGGTGATGCGGAGAAAGGAGATGGGGAGGGAACAGGATATGAAGATTGACAGGAGATGTATAGGGGATAGGAGATGAGGTGGGACAGGAGATAGGGAGGGGAGAGGAGATGAGGAGGTTACAGGAGATGAGAAGGGACAGGAGATGAGGAGCGACAGGAGAGATGGAGGGAAAGGAGATGTGGGGGGACAGGAGATGGGGGGACAGGAGATGGGGAGGGGACACGTGATGAGGAGGGAAAGGAGATGGCGAGGGGAGAAGAGATGAGGAGTAACTGGTCATGTGGAGAAACGGGAGATGAGGAGGGACAGGAGATGAGAAGGGACAGGACATGGGGAGGGAGGGGAAATGAGGAGGGAAAGGACATGGGGAGGGTCAGGAGATGAGGAGAGGACAGCAGATAAGGACGGATAGAAGATTGCAAGGGATAGGAGATGAGGAGGGACAGGAGATAGAGATGGCGAGGAGATGAGGAGAGACTGGAGATGAGGAGGGCCAGGAGATGTGGAGACAAAGTAGATGTGGAGGTGACAAGAGATGCGGAAGGACAGGAGAAGAGAGGGATAGGAGATGGCGATGGGTCAGGAGATGAGGAGGGAAAGTAGATAAGGTTGGACAGGAGATGGCGGGACAGGACCTTAGCAGGGATAGGAGATGAGGAGGGACAGGAGAGCGGGAGGGACAGGAGATATGGAGGGACAGGAGATGGGGAGGGACAGGGTATGAGGAGAAACAGGAGATGAGGAGGAACAAGAGATGAGGAGGGCCAGGAGTTGAGGAAGGACCGGAGTTGAGGAGGGAACAGGAGATGAGGAGCGACAGGAAATGGGGAAGGACAGGTGATGGGGAGGGTACAGGTGATGAAGAGGGAAAGGAGACGTCCAGGGGAGAGGAGATTAGGAGTGCATGGTAATCAGGAGTACAGGAAATGAGGAGGGTTAGAAGATGTGGAGGGAAAGAAGATGAGAAAGGACAGGAAAAGAGGAGGGAAAGGAGATGGGGAGCGACAAGAGAAAGGGAGGCCACAGGAATGAGGAGGGGACAGGAGATGAGGGGACAGTAGATGAGGAGGCAAGCTGATGAGAAGGGACAGGACATTGGGACAGAGAGGACAGGAGGAGGGAAAGGACATGGGGAGGGTCAGGAGATGAGGAGCGGAGAGCAGATAAGGACGGACAGGAGATTGCAAGTGGGAGGAGATGAGGAGGTACAGGATAAGTGCTGCGGATAGGAATGAGGAGGGGACAGGATATGTGGAGGGACAGGTGATGGGGAGGGGAGTGGAGATGAGTAGTGATAGTTAATTAGGAGGGACAAGTGAAGAGGAAGGACAGTAGATGAGGAGGGAAAGGAGATGGGGAGGAGACTGGAGATGAGGAGGGAGAGGAGATGGGGAGGAACAGGACCCATGGAGGGGTCAGGAAATGAGGAGGGACAGTAGATGAGGATGGACAGGAGATAAGGAGGGACAGGAGAATAGGAAGGATAGGAGATGGGGAGGAACAGGACACAGGGAAGGGACAGGAGATGAGAAGGGAAAAGAAATCGGGAGGGACAGGAAATGGGGAGGTGACAGGAATGTGGAAGGGACAGGAGATGAGGATGGGCAGGAGATGAAGAGGGAACAAGTGATGGGGAGGGGACAGAGGATGAGGAGGGAGAGGAAATGAAGAGGGAAAGTAGGTGAAGAATGACAAGAGATGGGAAGGGGACAGGAGATGAGGAGGGACAGGAGTTGGAGCAGTACAGGAGATGGGGAGTGACAGGAGTTGGTGAGGGTACATGAGTTGGGCAGGGATAGGAGATGGGGAGGGAACAGGTATTGGGGATGAATAGGAGATGGGGAGGGACAGGAGATGACGAGGGACAGGAGATGACGAGGGACAGGAGTTGTGGAGGGATAGCAGATGAGGAGAAGAAGAGATGGGGAGGGACAGGAAATGAAGAAGGAAAGTAGGTGAAGAACGACAAGAGATGGGAAGGGGACAGGAGATGAGGAGGGACAGGAGTTGGAGCAGTACAGGTGATGGGGAGGGACGGGAGTTGGTGAGGGTTCTTGAGTTGGGCAGGGATAGGAAATGGGGAGAGAACAGGCATTTGGGATGGAATAGGAGATGGAGAGGGGCAGGAGATGAGGAGGGACAGGAGATGAGGAGGAACAGGAGATGGGGAGGAGACAGGAGATTAGGAGGGCCAGGAGATGGGAAGGACAGGAAATGATGAGGCACAGGTGATTAGAAAGGTCAAGAGATGAGGAAGTACAGGAGATGAGGAGGGACAGGTGTTGGTGAGGGAGAGCAGATGAGAAGGACAGGAGATGAGGAGGGACAGGAGATGAGGAGGGGGCAGGAGATGAAGAGGTGAAAGGAGGGACAAGAGATAAGGAGGGAGAGGAAATAAGGAGGGACAGGAGATGGGTAGGGACAAGAGAAAGTGGGGACAGGAATGAGTAAGGGACAGGAGTTGAGGAGAGACAGGAGATGAGGAAGGACAGGACATGGGGAGGAATAGAGATGAGCAGGGGACAGAAGATGGGGAGGGGACAAGAGATCAGGAGGAACCGATGTGGAGGGACAGGGGATAGGGTGGGAACAGAAGATGAGGAGGGACAGGAGATGAAGAGGGACAGGAGATGTTGGATGACAACAGATGGGGAGGGGACAGGAGATGAGGAGGTTCAGCATATGAGTAGGGACAGGAGATGGGGAGGGAAAGTAGTTATGGAGTGACAGCAGATGGGGAAGGACAGGACATGAGGAGGGATAGGAGATGAGGAGGGGAGAGGAGATGAGGAGGTACAGGTAATAAGGAGTACAGGAGATGAGGAGGGACAGGAGATGAGGAGGGGACAGGAAAAGAGGAGGGCAGAGGAGATGAGGATGGACAGAAGATTGGGATGGGACAGGAGTTGAGGATGGACAGGGGATGGGAAAGGACTGTAGATGGGGAGTGGACAGGTGAAGCAGAGGAGACAGGAATGGGGAATGAGAGGAGATGAGGAGAGACAAGAAATGGATAGGGGACAGGAGATGAGGAGGGATAGGAGATGGGGAGGGAGAGGAGATCAGGTGTGACAGGTAATGAGGAACACAGGAGATGAGGAGGGACAGGAAATGAGTAGGGACTGGAGATGGGGAGGGACAGGAAATGAGGAGGGACAGATGCTTAGAAGGGTCAGGAGATGAGGAGGGATAAGAGATGAGAAGGGAAAGGAGATGAAGAGGGACAAGAGATGAGGAGGGACAGGAGATGTGAGGGAGAGGTGATGAAGAGGGACATGAGATGATGAGGGACAGGGTATGAGGATGGGACAGAAGATGAGGAGGGGACAGGAAATGAAGATGAACAGAGGCTGGAGAAGGGACAGGAGATGAGGATGGACAAGAAACGGAGAGGGACCGGAGAAGGGGAGGGACAGGAGATGGGGAGAGAGAGTAGATGAGGAGGTTACAGAGGGTGAGGAGGGATAGGTGATTAGAAGGGTCAGGAGATGAGGAGTGACAGGAGATGAGAAGAGAAAGGAGATGAGGAGGGATAGGCTATGAGGAGGGACAGGAGATGGGGAGAGACAGTATATGGGGAGGTTACAGAGGGTGAGGAGGGACAGGAGAAACGGAGAAGACAGATGAGGAGCATGAAGTGATGATGAAGGACAGGAGATGAGGAGGGAAAGGAGATGGGGAAGGACGGGATGGGGACGGGACAGGAGATGAGGAGGGAAACGAAATGGGAAGGGGAGAAGAGATGAGGAGTAACTGATCATGTGGAGAAACTGGAGGTGAGGAGGAATAGGAGATGAGGCAACACAGGAGATGAGGAGGGACAGGAGATGGGAAGGAACAAGGTAAGGGGAGAGGAGAGGAGAGGAGAGGAGGAGGGACAGGAGGGGAGGAGTTTCAGAAGATGAGGAGGGACAGGAGGTGAGGAGGGATAGGAGATGAGGAGGGAGAGGAGATGGGGAGCGACAGGACAAGTTGTGTGGACAGGAATGAGGCGGGGACAGGATATGTGGAGGGACAGGTGATGGGGAGGGGAATGGAGATGAGTAGTGATAGTTAATGAGAAGGGACAAGTGATGAGGAGGGACAGTAGATGAGGAGGGAAAGGAGATTGGGAGGAGACTGGAGATGAGGAGGGAGAGAAGATGGGGAAGAAAAGGAACCACCGAGGGGTCAGGAAGTGAGGAGGGACATTAGATGAGGAGGGACAGGAAATGAGGAGGGACAGGAGATGAGGAAGTGATAGGAGATGAGGAAGGCAGAGGAGACGTGCAGGAACAAGACATAGGGAGGGACAGGAGATGAGGAGGGGATAGGACATGAGGAGGGGAGAGGAGATGATGATGGACAAAAGATGGGGAGGTCACAGGAGACGAGGATGGACAGGAGATGGGGAGGGACAGTACATGAGGAGGGGACAGGTGATGGAGAGGAGACAGGAGATGGGTGGCGACAGGATATGTGGAGGGACAGGAGATTGATAGGGGACAGGAGATGCGGAGGGACAGGAGATGGGCAGGGGAGAGGTGATGAGGAGTGCATGGTAATCAGGAGTACAGGAGATGAGGAGGGACAGCAGAGGAGGAGGGACAGGATATGGGGAGGAGACAGGAGATGCGAAGGGACAGGAGATGGCGAGGGACAGGAGATGGGGAGGGACATAGATGTGGATGGACAGGAATGAGGAGGGACAGGAATGTGGAAGGGACAGGAGATGAGGAGGGACAGGAGATGAGGAGGGACTGGAGATATGGAGGGACAAGAGATGAGGAGGGACAGGATGTGAGGTGACACAGATGAGGAGGGGACAGGAGAAGAGGAGGGTCAGGAGATGAGGATGGGACAGGAGATTAGGAGGGAAGACAAAATGAGCATGGACAGGAGCTCAGGAGGGACAGTAGGGAGGAGTGACAGGAGATGGGGATGGACAAGAGAATGGGAGGGCACAGGAATGTGGAGGGGACAGGAGAAGAGGGGGAAAGGAAATGAGGAGGGCAGGAGATGAGAAGAGACACGACATGGGGAGGGAGAGGAGATGAGGAGGGAAAGGACATGGGGAGGGTCAGGAGATTAGGATCAGACAGCAGATAAGGATGGAGAGGAGATTGCAAGGGATAGGAGATGAGTAGGGGACAGGAGATGAGGACAGACAGAGGATGGGGAAGGGACAGGTGATGAAGATGGACAAGAGATGGTAAGGGACAGTAGATGAGGAGGGGACAGTTGATGCGGAGGAGACTGGAGATGAGGAGGGACAGGATATGAGGAGAAACAGGAGATGAGGAGCGACAGGAGATGAGGAGGGTCAAAAGATGAGGAAGGGACGGGAGATGAAGAGGGAAGAGGAGATGAGGGGGGACAGGAGATGTGGAGGGACAGGAGAGGAGGAGGGACAGGAAATGGAAAGGATAAGAGAAAGGGAGGGAACAGGAATGAGGAGTGGACAGGAGATGAGGGGTAATTGAGAGGGGCAGGGACAGGACAAGGTGAGGGACAGGAGATGAGGAGGGGACAGTAGATGAGGGGCAGAGAGGAGGTGAGGACGGACAAAAGATGGGGAGGGGAAAGTAGATGTGGATAGACAGGAGATGGGGAGGGACAGTAAATTGGCAGAGACAGGTGTTACGGTGGAGGCAGGAGATAGGGAGGGGACAGGATATAAGGATGGACAGGAGAAGGATAGGGGATAGGAGATGAGGAAGGACAGTAGATAAGGAGGGGAGAGGAGATGAGGAGTGACAAGAAATGAGGAGTACAGGAGATGAGGAGGGAAAGGAGTTGAGGAGGTATAGGAGATGTGGAAGTATAGGCGATGAGGAGGGACAGGATATGAGGAGAAACAGGAGATGAGGAGGGAGAGGAGATGAGGAGGGACAGGAGACTTGAAAGGACAAGAGATGAGGGGGGAGAGGAGAGGAGGAGGGACAGGAAATGAGGAGAGACAGGAGGGGAGGATGGACAGGAGATGGGAAGTGACTAGAGAAATGGAGGGACAAGAAGGAGGAGGGGACAGGAGATGAGGGGGAAAGGAGATGAGGAGAGACTGGACATGTTGAGGGAGAGGAGATGAGGAGGGACAGGACATGGGGAGGGTCAAGGGATGAGGAGGGGACAGCCGATGAGGAGGGAAAGGTCATTGGGAGGGAGAGGAGATGAGGATGGACAGAGGATGGGGAAGGGACAGGATGACGACTGACAGGAAATGGGAAGGGACAGAAGATAGGGAGAGATAGGAGATGGGGAGAGAGAGGAGATGGGGAGGTTACAGAGGGTGAGGAGGGATAGGTCATTAGAAAGGTCAGGAGATGAGGAGGGACCAGAGATAAGTAGAGAAAGGAAATGGGGAGGGACAGGAGATGAAGAGGGACAGGAGAAGAGGAGGGACAGGAAATGAGAAGGACAGGAGATGTGGAGGGAAAGGAGATGAGGAGGGACAGTGTAAGAGGAGAAATAGGAGATTAGGAGGGAGAAGAGATGAACAGGGGCAGGTGTAGAGGAGGGGACAGGAGAGGTAGAGGGACAGGAGATGAGGAGGGAAGACTATATGAGGAGGAGTAGGAGGGGCGGAGAGGACAGAAAATGAGGAGTGACAGGAGATGGGAAGGGACAAGAGAAAGGGAGGGAACAGGAATGAGGACAGGATAGGAGATGAGGGCAAAATAAGATGAGGAGGGACAGAACAAGGGTAGGGACAGGAGACGATGAGGGGACAGGAGATGAGGGTGTAGATGAGATGAGGTCAGAGAAATGATGGGGAGTGGAGAGTAGATGATTATGGACAGTAGATGAGGAGGGAGAGTAAACTGCAGGATATAGGTGATGCGGAGGAGACAGGAGATTGGGAGGGGAGAGGAGATGAAGGGGGACAGGAAATGAGGAGGGACAGGAGAGGGAAGGGAAAGGAGACGTGGAGGAACAGGAGATGGGGAGGAGACTGGAGATGAGGAGAGACAGGAGATGGGGAGGATCAGGAGATGTGGAGGAACAGGAGATGAGGAGGCACAGGAGATGAGGAGGGAAAGGAGATGGGGAAGGATAGGAGATAAGAAGGAACAGGAGATGTGGAAGGATAGGATATGAGGAGAAACAGGAAATGAGGAGTGATACTAGATTAGGAGGGTGAGGAGATGAGGAGGGAGAGGGGATGAGGAGGGAGAGATGAGGAGGGACAGGATATGAGGAGGGACAGGAGAGGAGGATGGACAGGAGATGGGAAGGGATAAGAGAAAGGGATGGGACAGGTTAGGAGGGCCAGGAGAAGCCGAGGAGACAGGAGATGAGGTGCATGAAGAGATGATGAAGGACAGGAGATGAGGAGGGACAGGAGATGGGGAAGGACAGGAGAAGGGGCGTGGATAGGTAATGAGGAGGGCAAGGAGATTGGGAGTTCCTGGTAATTAGGAGAGATAGGAGATGTGGAGGGACAGTAAATGTGGAGGAACAGGAGATGAGTGACAGAAAATGGGTAGGAACAGGAAACGGGGAGGGTACTGGAGACGAGGAAGGACAGAAGATGACGAGGGACAGAAGAGGAGGAGGACAGGAGATATGGAGGGACAGGAGATGAGGAGGGAGAGGTGTTGTGGGGGGACAGCAGATGAGTAGGACAGGAGATGAGGAGGGACACTAGACGAGGAGGGGACAGGGGATGAGGAGGGAAAGTAGATGTGGAGAGACAGCAGACAGGGAGGGACAGGACATGAGGAGGGTTAGGAGATGAGGATGGGACAGGAGATTTGGACAGACAGGGGATGGGGAAGGGACAGGAGTTGAAGATGGACAAGAGATGGTAAGGGACAGTAGATGAGGAGGGGACAGGTGATGCAGAAGAGATTGGATATGAGGAGGGACAAGATATGAGGAGAAACAGGAGATGAGGAGATAGAGGAGATGAGGAAGGAATAGGAGATAAGAGGGGACAGGAGATGAGAAGGGACAGGAGAGGAGGAGGGTAGGAGATGGGAAGGGACAAGAGAAAGGGAGGGAACAGAAATGAGGAGGGGACAGGAGATGAGGGAAAAATGAGATGAGGAGGGACAGGACAAGGGAGGGACAGGAGATGAGGAGGGGACAATAGATGAGGGGGGAGGAGATGAGGAAGGAGAAAAGATGGCGAGTGGAGAGTAGATGAGGATAGACAGTAGATGGGAAGGGACAGTAAATTGGAGGAGACAGGTGATGTGGAGGAGATAGGAGATGGGGAGGGGACAGGATATGAGGATGTAAAGGAGATGGATAGGCGATAGGAGATGAGGAGGGACAGGAGATAGTGAGGGGAGAGGAGATGAGGAGTGACAGGCAATGAGGAGTACAGGAAATGAGGAGGGACAGCTAATGATGAGCGAAAGTAGAAGGGCAGGGATAGGAGATGAGTAGGGACAGGAGATGTGGAGGGAGAGGAGATGAGGAGGGAGCGGAGATGAGGACGGACAGGAGATGAGAAAGGAGAGGAGATGAGGAGGGACAGGAGATGAGGAGAGGACAGGAGATGAGGAGGTAAGAGGATATGAGGGGGGACAGGAGATGTGGAGGGACAGGAGATGAGGAGGGACCGGATGTTAGGTGAAAAAGATGAGGAGATACAGGAGATGTTGAGGGACAGGAGATGAGGAGGGAAGAGGAAATGAGCATGGATAGGAGCTCAGGAGGGCAGTAGAGGGGGAGGGACAGGAGATGGAGTGGGACAAGAAAAATGGAGGGCACAGGAATTATGTGGGGAGAGGAAATGAGGGGGACAGTAGATGAGGAGGGCAGGAGAGGAGAAGGAATAGGAGATGGGAAGGGACAAGACAAAAGGAGGGAACAGGAAAGAAGTGGGCAGGATGTGAGGGAGAAATGAGATGAAGAAGGACAGGAAAAGGGGAGGGACAGGAGATGAGGAGGGGACAGGAGATGAGGTGGGAGAGGAGATAAGGATGGAGAAAAGATGGGGAGTGGAGAGTAGATGAGGATAGACAGTAGATGGGGAGGGACAGTAAATTGCAGGAGAAAGGTGATGTGGAGGAGACAGGAGATGGGCAGGGGACAGGACATGAGCATGGACAGGACATGGATAGGGGATAGGAGATGAGGAGTGAAAGGAGATCGGGAGGGGAGAGGAGATGAGGAGTGATAGGTAATGAGGAGTACAGGAGATGAGGAGGGACAGGAGATGTGGAGGGACAGGAGATGTGGAGGAGACAGGAGATGAGGAGAGACAGGAGTTGGGGAGGGAGAGGAGTTTTGGAAGGACAGGAGATGAGGAGGGACAGGAGATGAGGAGGGACAGGAGATGGGGGGACAGGCAATGAGGAGGGAACAGGAGATGAGTAGAGACCGGAGATGAGGAGGGCCAGGATAGGTGGAGGCAAAGCAGATGTGGAGGTGACAGGAGATGGGGAGGGACAGGGGAAGGGAGGGATAGGAGATGGGGATGGGTCAGGAGATGAGGAGGGAAAGTAGATAAGGATGGACAGGAGATGGGGGGACAGGACCTTAGCAGGGATAGGAGATGAGGAGGGCTCAGGAGGCGGGGAGGGGACAGGAGATGGGGAGGTACCAGGGATGAGGACAAACAGGAGATGAGGAGGGACAGGAGATGAGGAGGAAGAGGAGATGATGAGGGACAGGAGATGCGGAGGGAGAGGAGAAGAGGAGGGACAGGAGAGGGGGAGACACAGGAGATGGTCAGTTCAGAGGGTGAGGAGGGACAGGAGAATCAGAGGAGACGGGAGATGAGGAGGAACAAGAGATGATGAAGTACAGCAGATGAGGAGGCTCATGAGATGGAAAAGGACAGGAGATGGGCAGCGGACAATAGATGAGGATGGACAGAAGAGGAGGAGGGGTAGGAGAGGAAGAGGGACAGGAGATGAGGAGTGACAGGAGTTGTGAGGTGGCAAAAGATGAGGAGGACAGGGCATGAGGTTGTATAGGAGATGATGAGGGACAGGACATGTGGAGGGCTAGGATATGAGGAGGGAGAAGACATAGGTAGGGACAGGAGATGAGGAGGGACAGGAGACACGGAGGGAAAGAACATGAGGAAGGGTCAGGATATGAGGAAAAACAGGAGATGAGGAGGGAAAGGATATGATGAAGGACAGGAGATTATGAAGGGACAGGAGATAAGGAGGGAGAGGAGATGAGGAGGGACAGGAAATAAGGAGGGATAGGAAAGGAAGGTGGACAGGAGATGGGAAGGGACAAGAGAAATGGAGGGGAAAGGAATGACGAGGGGACAGGATATGAGAGAGAAAAGAGATAAGGGACAGGACATGGGGAGGGAGAGGAGATGAGGAGGGACAGGACATGGGGACGAGCAAGGGATGAGGAGGGGAAAGGAGATGAGTTGGGAACAGCAGATGAGGAGTGACAGGTTACTGGGAGGGACAGGAATTGAGGAGGGGACAGGAAATTGGGAAGGACAGGATATGAGGATGGGACAGAACATGAGGAGGGGACAGGAAATGAAGATGGACGTAGGATGGGGAAAGGAGAGGAGATGAGGATGGACAGAGGATGGGGAAGGGACAGGATGATGATTGACAGGAAATGGGAAGGGACAGAAGATGGGGAGAGATAGGAGATGGGGAGAGAGAGGAGATGGGGAAGTTACAGAGGGTGAGGAGGGATAGGTCATTAGAAAGGTCAGGAGATGAGGAGGGACCAGAGATGAGTAGAGATAGGAAATGGGGAGGGACAGGAGATGAAGAGGGACAGGAGATGAGGAAAGACAGGAAATGAGAGGGACAGGAGATGTGGAGGGAAAGGAGATGAGGAGGGACAGTGTAAGAGGAGAAACAGGAGATTAGGAGGGAGAAGAGATGATGAGGGGCAGGTGTTGAGGAGGGGACAGGAGATGAGGAGGGACAGGAGAGGAGGAGGGACAGGAGAGGAGGAGGGATAGGAGAGGTAGAGGGACAGGAGATGAGGAGGGAAGACTATATGAGGACGAATTGGAGGGGCGGAGGGGACAGAAAATGAGGAGTGACAGGAGATGGGAAGGGAGAAGAGAAAGGGAGGAACAGGAATGAGGAGAAGATAGGAGATGAGGGCAAAATAAGATGAGGAGGGACAGAACAAGGGGAGGGACAGGAGATGATGAGGGGGCAGGAGATGAGGGTGTAGAGGAGATGAGGTCAGAGAAATGATGGGGAGTGGAGAGTAGATGATTATAGACAGTAGATGTGGAGGGAGAGTAAATTGGAGGATATAGGTGATGCGGAGGAGACAGGAGATGGGGAGGGGAGAGGAGATGAAGGGGGACAGGAAATGAGGAGGGACAGGAGATGGGAAGGGAAAGGAGACGTGGAGGAACAGGAGATGGGGAGGAGACTGGAGATGAGGAGAGACAGGAGATGGGGAGGATCAGGAGATGTGGAGGAACAGGAGATGAGGAGGCACAGGAGATGAGGAGGGAAAGGAGATGGGGAAGGATAGGAGATGAGAAGGAACAGGAGATGTGGAAGGACAGGATATGAGGAGAAACAGGAGATGAGGAGTGAGACTAGATTAGGAGGATGAGGAGATGAGGAGGGAGAGGGGATTAGGAGAGAGAGATGAGGAGGGACAGGAAGTGAGGAGGGACAGGAGAGGAGGATGGACAGGAGAGAGGAAGGGACAAGAGAAAGGGATGGGAGAGGAATGAGGAGGGGACAGGATATGAGGGGGAAAGGAGATGAGGAGGGACAGGACATGGTGAGGGACAGGAGGTGAGGAGGGACAAGAGATGAGGGGGGTCACGAGATGAGGAACGGACTGGAGATTAGGAGGGACAGGAGATGGGAAGGGAGAATAGAAAGGGAGGGAACAGAAATGAGGAGGGGACCGGAGATGGGGGGGAATGAGATGAGGAGGGACAGGACAAGGAGAGGGACAGGAGATGAGGAGGGGACAGTAGATGAGGTGTGGGAGAGGAGATGAGGACGGACAAAAGATGGGGAGGGGGAGAGTAGAGGAGGATAGACAGGAGATGGGGATGGATAGGAAATTGGAGGACACAGGTGATGCGGAGGAGACAGGAGATGGGGATGGGACGGGATATGAGGATGGACAGGAGATGGATAGGGGATAGGTGATGAGGAGGGACAGGAGATAGGGAGGGAGAGGAGATGAGGATTGACAGGTAATGAGGAGTAAAGGAGATGAGGAAGGATAGGAGTGAGAAGGGACAGGAGATGTGGAGGGTCAGGAGATGCGGAGGGACAGGAGAGGAGGATGCAGAGGAGATGGGAAGCGATGAGAGAAAGGGAGGGGACAGGAATGTGGAGGGGTCAGGAGATGAGGGGGAAAGGAGATGAGGAAGGACAGGACATGGTGAGTTAGAGGAGATGAGGAGGCACATTACATGAGGAGGGGACAGGAGATGAGGAGGGATAGCTGATGAGGAGGGACAGGAAATTGGGACGGACAGGAGATGAGGAGGGGACAGGAAATTGGGAGGGACAGGATATGAGAATGGGACAGAAGATGAGGAGGGGCAGAAAATGAGGACGGACAGAGGATGGGCAAAGGAATGGAGATGAGGACGGAGAGATGATGAGGAAGGGAAAGGAGATGAGGATGGACAGGAAATGGGGCGGACAGTAGATGGGGAGGGACAGGAGATGGGGCGAGAGAGTAGATGGGGAGGTTATAGAGGGTGAGGAGGGATAGGTGATTAGAAAGGTGCGGAGATGAGGAGGAATAGGAGAGGAGGAGAGAAAGGAGATGGGGAGGGAAAGGAGATGAGAAGGGACAGGAAAGGAGGAGGGACAGGAGATTTGGAGGGACAGGAGATGACGAGGACAGTATATGAGGAGTAACAGGAGATGAGGAGAGAGAGGAGATGTGGAGGGACAGGAGATGAGGAGGGACAGGTGATGAGGAGCGAAAGGAGATGTGGTGGTGACATGAGATGGGGAGGACAGGGTATGAGGATGAACAGGAGATGAATAGACATAGGAGATCAGGAGGGACAGGAGATGATGAGGGAGAGGAGATGGGGAAGGAGAGGAGAAGGGGTGGGACAGGAGATGAGGAGAGACAGTATATGGGGAGGTTAGAGAGTGTGAGGAGGGACAGGAGAAGCGGAGGAGACAGCAGATGAGGAGCATGAAGGGATGATGAAGGAAATGAGATGACGAGGGACAGGAGGGGAAAAGACAGGAGATGGGGATGGGACAGGTGATGAGGAGGGAAAGGAGATGGGGAGGGGAGAAGAGATGAGGAGTAACTGGAACTGTAGAGAAAGAGGAGATGAGAGGGACAGGAGTTGAGGAGGGGATGGTAGATGAAGAGGGAAGAGGAGATGAGGAGGGTCAGGAGATGGGAAGGGTCAGGAGAGGTGGAGGAAAGTAGATGTGGAGGTGACAGGAGATGGGTAGGGACACGACATGGGGAGGGTCAGGAGATAGGGATGGGTCAGGAGAGGAGGAGGGAAAATAGATGAGAATGGACAGGAGATGAGGGGACTGGACACTAGCAGGGATAGGAGATGAGGAGGGGACAGGAGATGCGGAGGGACCAGAGATGAGTACGAACAGGAAATGATGAGGGACAGGAGATGAGGAGGAAGAGGAGATGATGTGGGAGAGGAGATGGGGAGGGACAGGAGAAGAGGAGGAACAGGAGAGGGGGAGATACAGTAGATGATGAGTTTACAGAGGGTTAGGAGGGCCAGAAGCCGAGGAGACAGGAGATGAGGTGCATGAAGAGATGATGAAGGACAGGAGATGAGGAGGGACAGGAGATGGTGAAGGACAGGAGAAGGGGCGTGGATAGGTAATGAGGAGGGCAAGGAGATTGGGAGTGCCTGGTAATGAGGAGAGACAGGAGATGTGGAGGGACAGTAAATGTGGAGGAACAGGAGATGAGTGACAGAAAATGGGTAGGAACAGGAAACGGGGAGGGTACTGGAGACGAGGAAGGACAGAAGATGACAAGGGACAGGAGAGGAGGAGGACAGGAGATATGGAGGGACAGGAGATGAGGAGGGAGAGGTGTTGTGGGGGAACAGCAGATGAGGAGGACAGGAGATGAGGAGGGACACGAGACGAGGAGGGGACAGGGGATGAGGAGGGAAAGTAGATGTGGAGAGACAGCAGACGGGGAGGGACAGGACATGAGGAGGGTTAGGAGATGAGGATGGGACAGGAGATTAGGACAGACAGAGGATGGGGAAGGGACAGGAGTTGAAGATGGACAAGAGATGGTAAGGGACAGTAGATGAGGAGGGGACAGGTGATGCAGAAGAGATTGAATATGAGGAGGGACAAGATATGAGGAGAAACAGGAGATGAGGAGATAGAGGAGATGAGGAAGGAATAGGAGATAAGAGGGGACAGGAAATGAGAAGGGACAGGAGAGGAGGAGGGATAGGAGATGGGAAGGAACAAGAGAAAGAGAGGGAACAGAAATGAGGAGGAGACAGGAGATGAGGGAAAAATGAGATGAGCAGGGACAGGACAAGGGAGGGACAGGAGATGAGGACAGGATAATAGATGAGGGGGGGAGGAGATGAGGAAGGAAAAAAGATGGCAAGTGGAGAATAGATGAGGATAGGCAATAGATGGGGAAGGACAGTAAATTGGAGAAGACAGGAGATGCAGAGGAGACAGGAGATGGGGAGGGGACAGGATATGAGGATGTAAAGGAGATGGATAGGCGATAGGAGATGAGGAGGGACAGGAGATAGTGAGGGGAGAGGAGATGAGGAGTGACAGGCAATGAGGAGTACAGGAGATGAGGAGGGACAGGAGATGGGGTGGGACATTAGATGTGGAGGGACACGAGATGAGGAGGGACAGCTAATGAGGATGGAAAGTAGAAGGGCAGGGATAGGAGATGAGTAGGGACAGGAGATGTGGAGGGACAGGAGATGAGGAGGGAGCGGAGATGAGGAGGGACAGGAGATGAGAAAGGAGAGGAGATGAGGAGGGACAGGAAATGAGGAGGGACAGCAGAGGAGGATGGAAAGGAGATGGGAACGGACAAGAGAAGGGGATGGGACAGGAATGAGGAGGGCACAGGATATGAGGGGGAAAGGAGATGAGGAGGGACAGGACATGGTGAGGGAGAGGAGATGAGGAGCGACAGGATATGGGGAGGGTCAATGGAAGAGGAGGTGACAGGAGATGAACAGGGGACAGCAGATGAGGATGGGCAGGAGATTGGGAGGGACAGGAGATGCGGAGGGGACAGGAATTGGGGAGTAACAGGATATGAGAATGGGACAGAAGATGAGGAGAGGACAGGAAATGAGAATGCACAGAGGATCGGGAAACCACAGGAGATGAGGATGGACAGAGGATGGGGAAGGGACAGGAGATGAGGATGGACAGGAAATGGGGAGGGACAGAGATGAGGAGGGGCAGGTGATGCAAAGGAGACTGGAGTTGAGGAGGGACTTGATATGAGGAGAAAAAAAGATGAAGAGGGACAGAAGATGAGGAGGGTCATGAGATGAGGAAGGGACAGGAGATGAGGAGGGACAGGAGAGGAGGAGGGACAGGATATGGGAAGGGACAAGAGAAATGGAGGGAAGAGGAATGAGGAGGGAGCAGGAGATGAGGGAAAAATGAGATGAGAAGGGACAGGACAAGGGGAGGGACAGGAGATAAGGAGGGGACAGGAGATGAGGGGGGCAGAGGAGATGAGGACGGACAAAAGTTGGGGAGTGGAGAGTAGAAGAGGATAGATAGTAGATGGGGATGGACAGTAAATTGGAGGAATCAGGTGAGGCGGAGGAGATAGGAGATGCGGAGGAGACAGGAGATGGGGAGGGGACAGGATATGAGGATGGACAAGAGATGGATAGGGGATAGGAGATGAGGAAGGAAAGAAGATAGGGAGTGGAGAGGAGATGGGGAGTGACAGGTAATGAGGAGTACAGGAGATGAGGAGGGATCGGAGATGAGATGAGACAGGAGATGTGAAGGGATTGGAGATGAGGAGGGAAGGATATGAGGAGTAACAGGAGAGAGGGGAGATGAGGAGGGACAGGATGTTAGGAAGGGACAGGAAATGAGGAGGGACAGGAGATGAGGAGGGACAGGACATGGGGATGGAGAGGAGATGAGGAGGAAAAGGACATGGTGAAGTCGAGGGATGAGGAGGGGACAGGAGTTTTGGAGTGGACACCCGATGAGGAGAGACAGTAAATTGGGAGCGACGGGAGATGAGGAGTGGACAAGAAATGGGGAGGGACAGATATGAGGATGGGACAGAAGATGAGGTGGGGACAGGTAATGAGGACGGACAAAGGATGGGGAAAGACAGGAGATGAGGATGGGCAGATGATGGGAAAGGGATAGGAGATGAGGATGGACAGGCAATGAGGAGGGACAGTATATAGGGTGGGACAGGAGATGGGGAAAGAGTGTAGATGGGGAGGTAACAGAGGGTGAGGAGGGATAGGTGATTATAAAGGTCAGATGAGTAGGGACAGCTAATGAGGAGAGAAAGGAGATGTGGGGGGAGAGGAGATGAGTAGGGACAGGAGATGAGGAGGTAGAGGAGATGTGGAGGGACAGGATATGAGGAGAAACAGGAGATGAAGAGGGAGAGGTGAAGAGGAGGGAGAGGAGATGAGGAGGGCACAGGAGATGAGTAGGGAAGAGGAGATGGGAGGGGACAGGAGATGAGGAGGGACAGGAGAGAGGGAGCGACAGGAGATGGGAAGGGACAAGAGAAAGGGAGGGAACAGGAATGAGGAGGGGACAGGAGATAAGGAGAATTGAGATGAGGAGGGACAGGACAAGCAGAGGGACAGGAGATGAGGATGGGAAAGTTGATGAGTGGGGGAGAGCAGACGAGGATGGAAAAGATGGGGAGGGGAGAGTAGATGAGGATAGACAGGAGATGGGGAGGGACAGTAAATTGGAGGAGACTAGTGACGCGGAGGAGACAGGAGATGGGGAGGAGATAGGATATGAGGATGGACAGGAGATGGATAGGGGATAGGAGAGGAGGAGGGACAGGAACTAGGGAGGGGAGAGGAGATGAGGAGTGACAGGAGATGGGGAGGGAGAAGAGAAGGGAGGGCACTGGAATGAGGAGGGGACAGGAGATGAGGGGGACAGGAGATGAGGAGGGCAGGAGATGAGAAGGCATAGGACATGGGGACGGAGAGGAGATGAGGAGGGTAAGGACATGGGGAGTAACAGGAGACGCGGAGGGGACAGGACATGAGGAGGCACAGAAGAGGAGGAGGGATGGGAGAGGAGTAGATACAGGCGATATAGAGGGACAGGAGATGAGGAGGGTCAGGAGTTGTGGGGGGACAGCAGATGGGGAGGATAGGAGATGAGGAGGGATAGGAGGTGAGGAGGGGACAGGAGATGAGGAGGGAAAATAGATGTGGATAGAGAGCAGATGAGGAGGGACAGGACATGATGTGGGAAAGGAGATGAGGAGGGGACACGAGATGGGGAGGGGACAAGAGCTGGGGATGGACAGGGGATGAGGGCCAACAGGAGATGGGGAGGGACAGGAGATGAGAAGGAAGAGGAGATTATCAGGGAGCAGACATAGGGATTGACAGGAGATGAGGAGGGGACAGGAAATGAGGAGGGGAGGGACGACGAAGGACAAAAGATTTCGAGGGGTGAGGAGATGAGGATAGACAGGAGATGGGAAGGGCTAGTAGATGAGGAGGGGACAGGTGATGAGGAGGAGACAGAAGATGGGTGGCAACAGGATATGAGGAGAGATAGGAGATGGATAGAGGACAGGAGATGAGGAGGGACAAGAGATGGGCAGGGGAAAGGAGATGAGGAGTGCATGGTAATCAGGAGTACAGGAGATGAGGAGGTACAGCAGAGGGGGAGGGACAGGAGATGGGGAGGAGACAGGAGATGCGGAGGGACAGGAGATAGCGATGGACAGGAGATGTGGAGGGACCGAGATGAGGAGGGACAGAAGATGAGGAGGGAAAGGAGATGGGTGGACAGGAGATGGGGAGGGAAAGGACATGGGGAGGGTCAGGAGATGAGGAGGGAAGAGGAAATGAGTATGGACAAGAGCTCAGGAGGGACAGTAAAGTAGGAGGGACAGGAGATGGGGAGGGACAAGAGAAAGGGAAGGCACAGGAATGAGGGGAGAGGAGAAGAGGGGGACAGGAGATGAGGCTGGCAGGAGATGAGATGGGACAGGACATGGGGGGAGGAGATGAGGAGGAAATGACATGGGGAGAGTCAGGAATGAGGAGAGGACAGAAGATAAGGACGGACAGGAGATTGAAAGGGATAGGAGGATGGGGAAGCAACAGGAGATGAAGATGGACAAGAGATGTTAAGGGACAGTAGATGAGGAGGGGACAGGTGAGGCGGAGGAGACTGGAGATGAGAAGGTACAGGATATGAGGAGAAACCGGAGATGAGGAGTGACAGGAGATGAGGTGGGTGAGGAGATGAGGAAGGGACACAAGATGAGGAGAGAAGACGATATGTGGGGGAGCGGAGATGAGGGTGGACAGGAGAGGAGGAGGGACAGGAGATGGGAAGGGACAACAGAAAGGAAGGGAACAGGAATGAGGAGGGGACAGGAGATGAGGGGGAAAGGAGATGAGGATAGACAGGAGATGGGGTGGGACTGTAAATTGCAGGAGACAGGAGATGCAGAAGAGACAGGAGATGGGTAGGGGACAGGATATGAGGAGGGACAGGAGATGGATAGGGGACAGGAGATGAGGAGGGACAGGAAATGGGCAGGGGAGAGGAGATGAGGAGTGCATTTTAATCATGAGTCCAGGAGATTAGGAGAGACAGCAAATGAGGAGGGACAGAAGATGGTGTGGAGACAGGAGATGTGAAGGGACAGGAAATGGCGAGGGATAGGAGATTTGAGGGTCAGAGATGAGGATGGACAGAAGATGAGAAGCAAAGGGGGATGGCTGGGATAGGAGATGAGGAGGGACAGGAGATGAGGGTGGACAGAAGAGGGGAAGGGACAGAGGATGAGGATGGATAGGAAATGGGGAGGGACAGCAGATGAGGAGGGGACAGGTGATGCGGAGGAACCTGGAAATGGGGAGGGACAGGATATGAGGAGAAACAGGAGATGAGGAGGGACAGGAGATGAGGAGGATCAAGAGATGGAGAAGGGACCGGAGATGAGGAGGGACAGTAGATGGGAAGGGATTAAAAAAGGGAGGGAACAGGAATGAGGAGGGGACAGGAGATGAGGGGAAATGAGATGAAGAGGGACAGGACAATGGAAGGGACAGGAGATGAGGAGGGAACAGTAGATGAGGGGTGGAGAGAAGATGAGAACGGACAAAAGATGGGGAGGGGAGTGTAGATGAGGATAGACAGGAGATGGGGAGGGACAGTAAATTGGAGAATACAGGTGATGGGGAGGAGACAGGAGATGGGGAGGGTCCACAATATGAGGATGGACGTGAGATGGACATGGGATAGGAGATGAGGAAGGACAGGAGCAAGGAGGTGAGTGGAGATGAGGAGTTACAGGTAATGAGGTGTACAGGAGATGAGGAGGGGTAGGAGATGTTGATGGACAGGAGATGTGGTGGGACAGAAGAGGAGGAGGGGCAGGATATGAGGAGCAAGAGGAGATGAGGAGGGGCAGGATATTAGGAAGGGACAGGAGATGAGGAGGGATATGAGAGGAGGATGGAAAGGAGACAGGAAGGGACTAGAGAAATGGTGCGACAGGAATGAGGAGGGGACAGGAGAAGAGGGGGAAAGGAGATGAGCAGGGAGAGGAAAATGGGAGGGACAGGAGATGTGGAGGGACAGTAGATGAGGAGGCACAGGATATGAGGACCAACAGGAGATGAGGAGGGAGAGAAGATGAGGAAGGATAGGATATTAGGAAGGGACAAAAGATGAGGAGGGACAGGAGATGAGGAGCAACAGGAGAGGAGCATGGACAGGAGATGGGAAGGGACGAGAGAAAGGGTGGGGACAGGAATGATGAGGGGACAGGAGATAAAGGAGGGGAGAGGAGATGAGCCGGACAAAGATGGGTAGGAGAGAGTAGATGAGGATAGACAGTAGATGGGGAGGGACAGTAAATTGAAGGAGACAGATGATGCAGAGCAGACAGGAGATGGGGAGGGGAGAGGATATGAGGATGGACAGGAGATGGATAGGGGATAGGAGAAGAGGAGGGACAGGAGACAGGGAAGGGTTAGGAGATGAGGAGTGACAGGTAATGAGGACTACAGGAAATGAGGAGGGACAGGAGATTTGGAGGGAGAAGAGATGGGGAGGTGACAGGAGATGAGGAGGGAGAGGAGATGGGGAGGGAGAGGAGATGGGGAGAGACAGGAGATAGGAGGGACAGGAGATGAGTTGGGACAGAGATGTGGATGGATAGAAGATGAGGAGGGACAGGAGATGTGGAGGGACCAGAGATGAGGTGGGATCGAAGATGAGGAGGGACAGGAGATGGAAAGGGACAATTGAAAGGGATGGAACAGGAATCAGGAGGGGACAGGAGATGAAGGGGAAATGAGATGAGAAGGGACAGGAAAAGAGGAGGGACAGGAGATGAGGAGGGGACTGGTGATGAGGAGGGAAAGGAGTTGAGGACCGACCAAAGATGGGGAGTGGAGAGTAGATGAGGATAGAGAGGTGATGAGGAGGGACAGTAAATTGGAGGAGACAGGTGATACGGAGGAGACAAGAGACGGGGAGGGGACAGGATATGAGGATGTACAGGAGATGGATAGGGGATAGGACATGAGGAGGGACAGGATATAGGGAGGGGAGAGGAGATGAGGAGTGACAGGGAATGAAGAGTACAGCAGATGAGGAGGTACAGGAGATGTGGAGGGACAGGAGATGGGAAGTAGACTGGAGATGAGGAGGCAGAGAAGATGGGGAGGGACAGGAGATGTGGAGGGACAGGGGATGAGGGGGGACAGGACATGAGGAGGAAAAGGAGATGGGGAGTTTCAGGAGATGAGGTTGGGACAGGATATGAGGAGGGAATAAGAGATGTGGAGAGACAGGAGATGAGGAGGGACAGTAGATTAGGAGGGACAGGACAAGTGGTGCGGATAGACATGAGGAGGGGACAGGATATATGGAGGGACAGGTGATGGGGAGGGGAGTGGAGATGAGTAGTGATAGTTAATGAGGAGGGACAAATGATGAGGAGGGACAATAGAGGAGGAGGGAAAAGAGATGGGGAGGAGACAGGAGATGAGGAGGGGACAGGATATGAGGATGTACAGGAGTTGGAAAGGGGATAGGAGATGAGGAGGGACAGGAGATAGGGAGGCGAGAGGAGATGGGCGGTGACAGGGAATGAAGAGTACAGGAGATGAGGAGGTACAGAAGATGTGTAGGGACAGGAGATGAGGAGAAGGCAAGAGGTGATGAGGGAGAGAAGATGGGGAGGGTCAGGAGATGTGGAGGGACAGGAAATTGGGAGGGAAAGGAGAAGTAGTGGGGGCAGGAATGAGGAGGGGACAGGATATATGGAGAGACAGGTGATGGGGAGGGGAGTGGAGATGAGTACTGATAGTTAATGAGGAGGGACAAATGAGGAGGGACAGTATATGAGGAGGGAAAGGAGATGGGGAGAGACAGCAGATCAGGAGGGACAGGACATGAGGAGGGATAGGAGATGAGGAGGGGACAGGAGATTAGGACGGACAGAGGATGGGGAAGGGACAGGAGTTGAAGATGGACAAGAGATGGTAAGGGACAGTAGATGAGGAGGGGACTGGTGATGCGGAGGAGACTGGAGATGAGGAGGGAAAAGATATGAGGAGAAACAGGAGATGAGTAGGGACAGGAGAGGAGGAGGGAATAGGAGATGAGAGGGGACAGGAGATTAGGAGGCAGAAGAGAGGAGGAGGGACAGGAGATGGGAAGGGACAAGACAAAAGGAGACTGGAGATGAGGAGGGACGGGAGAGGAGGAGAAACAGGAGATGAGGAGGGTTGGGATATGAGGTGGGTCACGAGATGAGGAATGGACAGGAGATGAGGAGGGACAGGAGATGGGAAGGGAGAATAGACAGGGAGGGAATAGGAATGAGGAGGTAACAGGAAATGAGGGGGAAATGAGATGAGGAGGGACAGGATAAGGGGAGGGACAGGAGATGAGGAGGGGACAATAGATTACAGGGAAGAGGAGATGAGGAAGGAGAAAAAATGGGGAGTGGAGAGTAGATGAGAATAGACAGTAGATGGGAAGGGACAGTAAATTGGGGGAGACAGGTGATGGGTAGGAGACAGGAGATGGGGAGGAGACAGGATATAAGGATGGACAGGAGTTGGATATGGGATAGGAGATGAGGAGAGACAGGAGTTAGGGAGGGGGGAGATGAGAAGTGACAGGTAATGAGGAGTACAGGAGATAATGAGGGACAGGAGATGAGGAGGGACAGGACATGGGGAGGGACAGGAGATGTGGAGGGACAGGAGATGAGGAGGGACAGCTAATGAGGAGGGAAAGGAGAATGGCAGGGATAGGAGAAGAGTAGGGACAGGAGAGGTGAAGGGACAGTAGATGAGGAGGGATAGGATATGAGGAGCAACAGGAGATGAGGAGGGAGAGGAGATGAGGAAGGATAGGATATTAGGAAGGGAAAGGAGATGAGTAGGGACAGGAGATGCGGAGGGTCAAGAGAGTTGGATGGACAGAAGATGGGAAGGGACTAGAGAAAGGGTGGGGACAGGAATGATGAGGGGACAGGAGATAAGGGGGGAGAGGAGATGAGCAGGACAAAAGATGGGGAGGAGAGAGCACATGAGGATAGACAGGAGATGGGGATGGACAGTAAATTGGAGGAGACAGGAGATTTGGAGGGAAAAGAGATGGGGAGGAGACAGGAGATGGGGAGGGACAGGAGATGGGGAGAGACAGGAGATAGGAGGGACAGGAGATGAGGAGGGACAGAGATGTGGATGGACAGAAGGTGAGGAGGGAGAGGAGATGTGGAGGGACCGGAGATGAGGAGGGACCAAAGATGAGGAGGGACGGAAGTTGGGAAGGGACAATTGAAAGAGAGGGAACAGCAATCAGGAGGGGACAGGAGATGAGGGGAAATGAAATGAGGAGGGACAGGACAAGGGGAGGGACAGGAAATGAGGAGGGGACAGGAGATGAGGAGGGGAGAAGAGTTGAGGACAGACAAATGATGGGGAGTGGAGAGTAGATGAGGATAGAGAGATGCTGAGGGAGAATAAATTGGAGTAGACAAGTGATGCGGAGGAGACAGGATATGGGGAGGGGATACGATATGAGGATGGACAGGAGACGGATAGGGGATAGGAGATGAGGAGGGACAGTAGATAGGGAGGGGAGATGAGATAAGAAGTGACAGGGAATGAAGAGTATAGGAGATAAGGAGGTACAGGAGATGAGGAGGTACAGGAGATGTGGAGGGACAGGAGATGGGGAGTAGACAGGAGATGAGGAGGGAGAGAAGATGGGGAGGGACAGTAGATGTGGAGGGACAGGGGATGAGGGGGACAGGAGATGAAGAGGGAAAGGAGATGGGGAGTGTCAGGAGATGAGAATGGGACAGGATATGAGGAGGGAATAAGAGATGTGGAAAGACAGGAGATCAGGGTGGACAATAGATGAGGAGGGACAGTAGATTATGAGGGACATGACAAGTGGTGGGCACAGGAATGAGGAGGGGATAGGATATATGGAGGGACAGGTGATGTGGAGGGGAATGGAGATGAGTAGTGATAGTTAATGAGGATGGACAAATGATGATGAGGGACAGTAGAAGAGGAGGGAAAGGAGATGGGGAGGAGACTGGAGATGAGGAGGGACAGGAGTTGGGGAGGAACAGGACCCGCGGAGGGGTCAGGAAATAAGGAGGGAAATTAGATGAGGAGGGACAGGAGATGAGGAATGACAGGAGATGAGGTAGTGACAGGAGATGAGGAGGGAAGAGGAGATGTGAAGGGACAAGACACTGGGAGGGACAGGAGATGAGGAGGGGACAGGTGATGTGGAGGAAACAGGAAATTAGGAGGGACAGGAGATGAGGATGGACATGACATGGGGAGGCAGAGGAGATGCCGAGGGAGAAGACATAGGGAGGGACAGGATATGAGGAGGGGACAGGAGATGAGGAGGGACAGGAGATGAGGATGGACAGAGGATGGGGAAAGGACAGGAGATGAGGACGGACAGAGGATGGGGAAGGGATAGATGAGGATGGACAGGAAATGCGGAGGGACAGTAAATGGGGAGGGACAGGAGATGGGGAGAGAGAATCGATGGGGAGGTTACAGAGGGTGAGGAGGGGTAGGTGATTAGAAAGGTCAGGATATGAGGAGTGACAGGAGATGAGGAGAGAAAGGAGATGGGGAGGGACAGGAGATGAGGAGGGACAGGAGATGAGGAAGGACAGGATATGAGGAGAAACAGGAGATGACGAGTGAGAGGAGATGAGGAGGGACAGGAGTGGAGGAGGGGACAGGAGATGAAGAGAGAAGAGGAGATGATGAGGGACGGGAGATGGGGATGGACAGGAGAAGAGGAGGGACAGGAGAGAGGGAGATAAAGTAGATGGTGAGTTTACAGAGGGTGAGGAGGGACAGGAGAAGCGGAGGAGACAGGAGATGGGGAGGAACAAGAGTTGATGAAGGTCAGGAGAGGAGGAGGGACAGGAGATGGAGAAGGACAGGAGATGGGGAAGGTACAGCCTATGGGGAGAGGAGTGGATGTGAGGAGTGACTGGTAATGAGGAGAGACAGGAGAATCGGAGGGACAGGAAATGCGGAGGCACAGGAGATGAGGAGTGACCGGAAATGGGGAGGAACAGGAGAAGGGGAATGGAGTGGAGTTGAGGAGAGTCGGAAGAGGAGGAGGGACAGGAGATATGGAGGGACAGGAGATGAAGAGGGACTGGAACTGTGGGAGGACAGCAGATGAGGAGGTCAGGAGATGAGGAGGGACAGGAGAAGAGGAGGGGACAGGAGATGAGGAGGGAAAGTAGATGGGGAGAGACAGCAGATGGGCAGGGACAAGACATGCGGTGGGATAGGAGATGAGGAAGGGACAGGAGATGAGGACAGACAGAGGATGGGGAAGGGACAGGAGATGACGATGGACAATAGATGGTACGGGACAGGTGATGCGGAGGAGATTGGAGATGAGGAGGGACAGGATATTAGGAGAAACAGGAGATGAGGAGGTACAGGAAATGAGGAGGTAACACTTGATGAGGGGCCATATGAGGAGGAACAGGAGAGAAGTAGGGACAGGAGATAAGGAGAAACAGGAGTTGAGGAGGTACAGGAAATGAGGAAGGACAGGAGAATAGGAAGTGACAGAAGATGAGGAGGGAGAGGAAATGAGGAGGGACAGGAGAGGAGAATGGCCAGGAGATGGGAAGGGACAAGAGAAAGGGAGGGGAAAGGAATGAGGAAGGAACAGGAGATGAGGGGGAAAGGAGATGCGGAGGGACAGGACATGGAGAGGGAGAGGAGATGAGGAGGGACTGGATATGGGGAGGGTCGAGGGATGAGGAGGGGAGATCAGAAGAGGAGGGAAAGGAAATTGGGAGGGACAGGCGATGAGGAGGGGACAGAAAATTGGGAGGGTCAGGACATGAGGATAGGACAGAAGATGAGGAGGGGACAGGGAATGAGGACGGAGAGATGATGGGGAAAGCACAAGAGATGAGGATGAATAACGGATGGGGAAGAGACAGGAGATGAGGATGTACAGGAAATGCGGAGGGACAGTGGATGGGCAGGGACAGGATATGATGAGGTTACAGAGGGTGATGAAGGGTATTTGATTAGAAAGGTCAGGAGATGAGGAGAGACCGGAGATGAGGAGAGAAAGGAGATGGGGAGGGAAAGGAGATGGGGAGGGAAAGGAGATGAGGAGGGACAGGAGAGGTGGGGGGGGGAAGCAGATGTGGAGGTGACAGGAGATGGGTAGGGGCAGGGGATGGGGAAGGACAGGAGATAGGGATGGATCAGGACATGAGGAGGGAAAGTATTTGAGGAAGGACAGGAGATGGTGGGACTGGACACTAGCAGGGATAGGAGATGAGGAGGGGTCAGGAGACGAGGAGAGGACAGTAGATGGGGAGGGACCGGAGATAAGGACAAACAGGAGATCATGACGGACAGGAGATGAAGAGGGATCAGGAGACAGGGAGGAGAGAGGAGATAGGGAGGGACCGGAAATGAACAAACAGGACATGATGAGGGACAGGAGATGAGGGGGAAGAGGAGATGGGTATGGACAGGAGATGGGTATGGACAGGAGAAGAGGAGGGACAGGAGAGGGGGAGATAGAGTAGATGGTGAGTTTACAGAAGGTGAGGAGGGACAGGAGAAGCGTAAGAGACAGGAGACATGGAGGAACAATAGATGATGAAGGACAGGAGATGAGGAGGGACATGAGATGGAGAAGGAGAGGAGATGGGGAGGGGACAGCTGATCAGAAGGGGAGTAGAGATGAGGGGTGACTGGTAATGAGGAGAGACAGGAGATGAGGAGTTAGAGGAAATCGGGAGGAACTGGAGACAGGGAGGCTACTGGAGATGAGTAGGGACAGAAGAGGAGGAGGGACAGGAGAGGAGGAGGAACAGGAGATATGGAGGGACAGGAGATGAGGAGGGACAGGAGAGGAGGAGGGAAGAGGAGATGAGGGGGGACAGGAGATGAGGAGGGACAGGAGAGGAGGAGGGACAGGAGATGGGAAGGGATAAGAGAAAGGATGGAACATCAATGAGGAGGGGACAGGAGATGAGGGGGAAATGAGATGAGGAGGGACAGGACAAGGGGAGGGACAGGAGATGAGGAGGGAACAGGAGATAAGGGGAGGGAGAGGAGATAAGGATGGAGAAAAGATGGGGAGTGGAGATTAGATGAGGATAGACAGTAGATGGAAAGGGACAGTAAATTGGAGGAGACAGGTGATTGGGAGGAGACAGGAGATGGGGCAGGGGACAGGACATGAGGATGGACAGGGGTGGATCGATATAGGAGAGCAGGAATGACAGGAGATAGGGAGGGGAGAGGAGATGAGGGGTGACAGGTAATGAGGAGTTCAGGAGATTAGGAGGAACAGGAGATGTGGAGGGAAGGAGATGGGGAAGAGACAGGTGATGTGGAGGGACAGGAGATGGGGAGGGACAGGAGAAGAGGAGGGACAGGAGATGAGGAGGGAAAGGAGATAGTGAGGGATAGGAGATGAGGAGAGACAGGAGATGTGGAGGGACAGGATGTGAGGAGAAACAGGAGATGAGGAGTGAGAGGGGTTGCGGAGGGAGAGGAGATGTGGAGGGACAGGAGATGAAGAGGGAGAGGAGATGAGGAGGGACAGGAGATGAGGAGGGAGAGGAGATGAGGAGGGACAGGAAATGAGATGGGACAGGAGAGGAGGATGGACAGGAGATGGGAATGGAGAAGAGAAAGGGATGGGACAGGAATGAGGAGGGGACAGGATATAAGGGGGAAAAGATATTAAAGGGGACAGGTCATTGTGAGGGAGAGGAGATGATGTTTGACAGGACATGGGGAGGGTCAAGGGATGAGGAGGGGACAGGAGATGAGGACGGGACAACAGCTGAGGAAGGATAGGAAACTGGGAAGGACAGCAGATGAGGAGTGGACAGGAAATTGCACTGGAAAGAATATAAGGATGGGACAGAAGATGAGGACAGAACAGGAAATGAGGACGGACAGAGTATAGGGAAAGGAGAGGAGATGAGGACAGACAGAGGCGGGGAAGGGATAGGAGATGAGGATGGACAGGAAATGGGGAGGGACAGCAGATGAGGAGGGGACAGTTGATGCTGAGGAGAGTGGAGATGAGGAGGGACAGGATATGAGGGGAAAGAGGAGATGAGGAGGGACAGTAAATTGGAAAAGACAGGTGATGCGGAGGAGAGAGGAGATGGGGAGGCGACAGAGTATGAGGATGGACAGGAGATGGACATGTGATAGGAGATGAGGAGGGACAGGAGCAAGGCGGGGAGTGGAAGTGAGGAGTGATAGGTAATGAGGAGTACAGGAGATGAGGAGGGATAGGAGATGTGGAGGGAGAGGAGATGTGGTGGGACAGAAGATGAGGAGGGGCAGGATATGAGGAGCAACAGGAGAAGAGGAGGGATAAGAGATGAGGAGGGACAGGATATTAGGAAGGGACATGAGATGAGGAGGGACAGGAGATGAGGAGGGGACAGCAGTTGAGGATGGGCAAGAAATTGGGAGAGACAGGAGATGAGGAGGGTTCAGGAATTTGGGAGGAACAGGATAAGAGGATGGGAGAGAAGATGAGGAGAAGACAGGAAATGAGGATGGACAGAGGATAGGGAAACCACAGTAGATGAGGATGGACAGAGAATGGGGAAGGGACAGGAGATGAGTATGGACAGGAAATGGGGAGGGACAGAGATGAGGAGGGGACAGGTGATGCGAAGGAGACTGGAGATGAGGAGGGACTTCATATGAGGAGAAACAGGAGATGAGGAGGGACAGGAGATGAGGAGAGCCATGAGATGAGGAAAGGACAGGAGATGAGGTGGGACAGGAGAGGAGGAGGGACAGGAGATCGGAAGGGACAAGAGATGAGGAGGGGACAGTAGATGAGCGGGGGAAGAGGAGATGTGGACGAATAAAAGATGGGGAGTTGAGTGTAGATGAGGATAGAGAGGAGGTGGGGAAGGACACTGAATTGGAGGAGACAGGTGAAGCGGAGGAGCCAGGAGATGGGGAAGGGACAGGATATGAGGATGAACAGGCGATGGATAGGGGATAGGAGAGGAGGAGGGACAGGAGCTAGGGAGGGGAGAAGACATGAGGAGTGACAGGAGACGGGGAGGGAGAAGAGAAGGGAGGGCACAGGAATGAGGAGGGGACAGGAGATGAGGGAGACAGGAGATGAGGATGGCAGGAGATGAGAAGGGATAGGACATGGGGAGGGAGAGGAGATGAGGAGGGAAAGGAAATGGGGAGGAACAGGAGACACGGAGGGGACAGGAGAGGAGGAGGCACAGAAGAGGATGAGGGACAGGAGAGGATTTCGGACCAGAGATATGGAGGGAAGAAGAAGGGAGGAGACAGGTGATGTGGAGTGACAGGACATGGGAAGGGACAGGAGATGTGGAGGGACAGGTGATGAGGAGGGACAGGAGATGGGAAGGGAAAGGAGATGGTGAGGGATAGGAGATGAGGAACAGGAGTTGTGGCGGGACAGGATATGAGGTGAAATAGGAGATGAGGAGTGAGAGGAGATGAGGAGGGACAGGAGAGGAGGAGGGACAGGAGATGAGGAGGGACAGGAAATGAGGAGGGACAGGACATGGTGAGGGAGAGGAGATGAGGAGGGACAGTACATGGGGAGGGTCAAGGGATGAGAAGGGGACATGAGATGAGGAGGGACAGCAGATGAGGAGGGACAGGAAATTGGGAGGGACAGCAGATGAGGAGGGGACAGGAAATTGGGCAGGACAGGATATGAGGATGGGACAGAAGATGAGGAGGGAACATGAAATGAGGATGGACAGAGTATAGGGAAATGATAGGAGATGAGGATGGATAGAGGAGGGGAAGGGACAGGAGATGAGGATGGAAGGAAATGGGGAGGGACCATAGATGAGGAGGAGACAAGTGATGCGGAGAAGACTGGAGATGAGGAGGGACAGGATATGAGAGGGAACAGGAGATGAGGAGGGACAGGAGATGAGGAGGGTCAAGAGATGAGGAAGGGACAGGAGATGAGGAGGGACAGGAGATGGGAATGGATAAGAGAAAGGGAGGGAACAGGAATGAGGAGGGGACAGAAGATGAGGGGAAACTGAGATGAGGAGGGACAGGACAAGGGAAGGGACAGGAGATGAGGAGGGGACAGTAGATGAGGGGCAGGGAGAAGATGAGAACGGACAAAAGATGGGGAGGGGAGTGTCGATGAGGATAGACATGAGATGGGGAGGGACAGTAAATTGGGGAAGACAAGTGATGCGGAGGAGACATGAGATGGGGAGGGCACAGAGTATGAGGATAGACAGGAGATGGACACGGGATAGGAGATGAGGAGGAACAGGGGCAAGGAGGGGAGTGGAGATGATTAGTGACAGGTAATGACGAGTAGAGAAGATGAGGAGGGAAAGGAGATGTGCAGGAACAGGAGATGAGGAGGGGCAGGATATGAGGAGCAACAGTAGATGAGGAGCGAGAAGAGATGAGGAGGGACAGGATACTAGGAAGGGACAGGAGATGAGGAGGTGCAGGAGATGAGGAGGGACAGGAGAGGAGGATGGAAAGGAGATGGGAAGGGACTAGAGATAGGGTGGGGACAGGAATGAGGAGGGGACAGGAGATGAGGGGGAAAGGAGATGAGGAGGGAGAGGATAATGGGAGGGACAGGAGATGTGGCGGGACAGTAGATGAGGAGGGACAGGATATGAGGAGCAACAGGAGATGAAGAGGGAGAAGAGATGAAGTAGGATAGGATATTAGGAAGGGACAGGAGATCAGGAGGGACAGGGGATGAGGAGGGACAGGAGAGGAGGATGGACAGGAGAGGGGAAGGGACTAGAGAAAGGGTGGGGACAGGAATGAGGAGGACAGGAGATAAGGGGGGGGGGAGAGGAGATGAGCCGGACAAAAGATGGGGAGGAGAGAGCAGATGAGGACAGACAGGAGATGGGGAGGGACTGTAAATTGGAGGGGACAGATGATGCAGAGCATACATGAGATGGGGAGGGGACAGGATATTAGGATGGACAGGAGATGGATAGGGGATAGGAGAAGAGGAGGGACAGGAGATAGGGAGGGGGAGGAGATGAGGAGTGACAGGTAATGAGGAGTACAGGAGATGAGGAGGGACAGGAGATTTGGAGGGAGAAGAGATAGGGAGGAGACAGGAGATGAGGAGGTAGAGAAGTTGGGGAGGGACAGGAGATGGGGAGGGACAGGAGATGAGGAGGGACAAAAATGTGGAGGGACTGGAGATGAGGGACTTGAGATGAGGAGGGACAGAAGTTGGGAAGGGACAATTGAAATAGAGGGAACAGGAATCAGGAGGGGACAGGAGATGAGCGGGAAATGAGATGAGGAGGGACAGGACAAGGGGAGGGAGAGGAGGTGAGTAGGGGCCAGGAGATGCGGGGGGGGGGGAGAGGAGTTGAGGACAGACAAAAGATGAGGAGTGGAGAGTAGATGAGGATAGAGAGGAGATGGGGAGGAACAGTAAATTGCAGGAGACAAGTGATGCGGAAGAGACAGGAGATGGGGAGGGGACAGGATATGAGGATGTACAGGAGATGTATAGGGGATAGGAGATGAGGAGGGACAGTAGATAGGGAGGGGAGAGGAGATGAGGAGTGACAGCTAATGAAGAGTACAGGAGATGAGGAGGTACAGGAGAAGAGGAGGTACAGGAAATGTGGAGTAGACAGGAGATGAGGAGGGAGAAAAGATGGGGAGGGACAGGAGATGTGGAGGGACAGGGAAGAGGGGGGACAGGAGATGAGGAGGTAAAGAAGATGGGGAGTTTCAGGAGATGAGAATGGGACAGGATATGAATAGGGAATAAGAGATGTGGAAAGACAGGAGATGAGGAGGGACAGTAGATGTGGAGGGAAAGGAGATGGGGAGGAGACATGAGATGAGGAAGGAGAGCAAATGGGGAAGGACAGGAAATGTGGAGGGACAGGAGATGGGGAGGGAGAGGAGACGAGGAGGGATAGGAGATGTGGAGGTTACAGGAGATGAGAAGAGACAGGAGATGAGGAGGGACAGGAGAGGTGGAGGGAAAGGAGATGTGGAGGTGACAGGAGATGGGGAGTACAGTAGATGAGGATGAACAGGAGATGAGTAGGCATAGGTGATGAGGAGGGACAGGAGGTGATGCGGGACAGGAGATGGAGAAAGTCAGGGGAAGAGGAGGGACAGGAGATGGGGAGATACAGTATATGTGGAGGTTACAGACGGTGAGGAGGGACTGGAAAAGCGGTGGAGACAAGAGATGAGGAGCATGAAGAGATGATGAAGGACAGGAGATGAGGAGGGACAGGAGATGGGGAAGGACAGATGGGGAGAGGACAGGTGATGAGGGAAAGGAGATGGCGAGGGGAGAAGAGATGAGGAGTAACTGGTCATGTGGAGAAACAGGAGATGAGGAGGGACAGGAGATGAGAAGGGACAGAACATGGGGAGGGAGAGGAGATGAGGAGGGAAAGGACATGGGGAGGGTCAGGAGATTAGGAGAGGACAGCAGATAAGGACGGACAGGAGATTGCAAGGGATAGGAGATGAGGAGGGTACAAGAGATGAGGACAGGCAGAGGATGGGGAAAGGACAGGATGAGGATGGACAAGAAATGGGGAGGGACAGTAGATGGGGAGGGACAGGAGATGGGGAGACAGTGTAGAGGGGAGTTTACAGATTGTGAGGAGGGATAGGTGATTAGAAATTTCAGGAGACGGGGAGGGCAGGAGATTAGGAGGGAAAGGAGATGAGAAGGAACAGGAGATGTGGAGGGACAGGAGGTGAGGAGGGACAGGAGATGAGGAAGGTAAGGAGATGGGGAGGGATAGGCGGTGAGGGATAGGAGATGGGGAGCGACAGGAGAAGAAGAGGGATAGGATGTTAGGAGAAACAGGAGATGAGGAGGGAGATTAGATGAGGAGGGACAGGAGATTAGGAAGGGAAAGGAGATTAGGAGCTAGAGGAGATGAGGAGGGACAGGAGAGCAAGATGGACAGGAGATGGGAAGGGACAAGAGAAAGGGAGGGGACAGGAATGAGGAGGGGACAGGAGATGAGGGGGAAAGGAGATGAGGAGGGACAGGACTTGGGGGAGGGAGAGGAGATGAAGAGGGACAGGACATGGGGGAAGATCAAGGGCTGTGGAGGGCACAGGAGATGAGGAGGGGATAGCCGATGAGGAAGGACAGGAAATTGGGAGATACAGGAGATGAGGAAGGGACAGGAAATTGGGAGGGACAGCATATGACGATGGGACAGAAGATGAGGTGGGGACAGGAAATGAGGATGGACAGAGGATGGGGAAAGGACAGGAGATGAGGATGGACAGATAATGCTGAGGGACAGTAGATGGGGAGGGACAGGAGATGGGTAGAGAGAGTATATGCGGAGGTTACAGATTGCGAGGAGAGATGCGTGATTAGAAAGGACAGGAGATGAAGATGGACAGGAGATGAGGAGAGAAAGGAGATAGGGAGGGACAAGAGATGAGGAGTGATAGGAGAGGTGGAGGGAAAGGAGATGTGGAGGTGACGTGAAATGGGGAGGAACAGGGAACGAGGATGAACAGGAGATGATTAGGCATAGGTGATGAGGAGGGACAGGAGATGATGGGGGACAGGAGATGGGGAGGGACAGGAGATGAGGAGGGACAGGAGAGGTGGAGTTAAAGGAGATGTGGAGGTGGCGTGAGTTGGGAAGGAACAGGGGATGAGGATGAACAGGAGATGATTAGGCATAGGTGATGAGGAGGGACTGGAGATGATGAGGAACAGGAGATGTGGAAAGACAGTACATCGGGTGGTTAGAGAGGGTGAGGATGGGCAGGAGAAGCGGAGGAGACACGAGATGAGGAGCATGAATAGATGATGAAGAACAGGAGATGAGGAGGGACAGGAGATGGGGAAGGACAGGAGATGGGGAGGGGACAGGTGACCAGGAAGGAAAGGAGATGGAGAGGGGAAAAGAGATGAGGAGTAACTGGTCATGTGGAGAAACAGGAGAAGAGAAGGGACAGGATATGAGTACGCACATGAGATGAGGAGGGACAGGAGAGGAGGAGGGAGAGGAGAGGAGGAGGGACAGGAAATGAGGAGGTACGGGAGAGAAGGGACAGGAGAGGAGGAGTTTCAGGAGATGAGGATGGGACAGGAGATGAGGAGGCGATAGAAGATGAGGAGGGACAGGAGATGAGAAGGGACAGGAGATGAGGAGGGACAGGATATGCCAGAGGACAGGATAAGTGGTGGACCAGGAATGAGGAATGGACAGGATAGGTGGATGTTCTAGTGATGGGGAGGGGTGTAGATATGAATAGTGGTAGTTAATGAGGAGGGAAAAGTGATTAGCCCAGACAGTAGATGAGGAGGGCAACGAGATGGGGAGGAGACAGGAGATGAGGAGGGACAGGAGATGGGCAGGAACAGGACCCGCGGAGGGGTCAGGAAATTACGAGGGACATTAGATGAGGAGGGACAGGAGATGAAGAGGGAGAAGAGATGAGGAAGCGACAGGAGATGAGGAGGGAAGAAAAGTGTGGAGGGACAAGACATAAGGAGGGACAGGAGATGAGAAGGGGACAGGAGATGAGGAGGGGAGAAGAGATAACAGATGAAAGATGGGGAGGGGAGAGGAGATGAGGATGGCTAGGAGATGGGGAGGGATAATAGATGAGGAGGGGACAGGTGATGGGGAGGAGACAGGAGATGGGTGGTGAGAGGATATGACGAGGGACCGGAGATGGATAGGGGAAAGGAGATGAGGAGGGGCAGGAGATGGGCAGGGGAGAGGAGTTGAGGATTGCATGGTAATCAGGAGTACAGGAGATGAGGAGGTACAGCAGATAAGGAGGGACAGGAGATGGGGGGAGACAGGAGATGCAGAGGGACAGGAGATGTTGAGGCTCAGGAGATGTGGAGGGACAGCGATCAGGATGGACAGAAGATGAGGAAGCAAAGGAGATGGGGGGACAGGAAAAGTGGAGGGACAGGGGATGTGGAGGGACACGAGATGAGGAGGGGCATGTTATGAGGAAAAGCAGGAGATGAGGAGGGTCAAGCGATGAGGAGGGACAGGAGTTGAGGAGGGGACAGGAGATTAGGAGGGACAGGACATATGGAGGGCGAAGAGTTGGGAAGGGAGATGACATAGGGAGGGACAGGAGATGAGGAGGGGTCAGGAGATGGGGAGGGGAGAGGAGATGATGATGGACAATAGACGGGAAGGTAGAAGAGATGAGGATAGACAGGAGACGGGGAAGGATAGAAGATGAAGAAGGGACAGGTGATGGGGGGGAGACAGGAAATGGGTGGAGACAGGATATGAGGAGGGACAGGAGATGGACAGGGGACAGGAGATGAGGAGGGAAAGGTGATGGGCAGGGGAGAGGAGATGAGGAGTGCATGGTAATCAGGAGGAGAGGAGAGGAGGAAGGACAGCAGATGAGGAGGGACAGGAGATGGGCAGCACACAGGAGATGCGGAGGGACTGGAGCAGGCGAGGGACAGTAGACGTGGAGAGACAAAGATGAAGATGGACAGAAGATGAGGAGGGAAAGAGATGGGGGGACAGGAGATGAGGAGGGACAGGAGATGAGGAGGGACAGGATGTGAGGTGAAACAGATGAGGAGAGACAGGAGATGAGAAGGGACAGGAGATGAGGAAGGGACAAAAGTTGAGGAGGGAAGAGGAAATGAGCATGGGCAGGAGCTCAGGAGGCACAGTAGAGGAGGAGGGACAGGAGATGGGAAGGGACAAGAGAAAAGGAGGGAACAGGAAAAAGGACGGGACAGGAGATGAAGGGGAAATAACATGAGGAGGGCAGGAGAGGAGGAGGGACAGGAGATGGGAAGGGACAAGAGAAAAGGAGGAAACAGGAAAAAGGAGGGGACAGGAGATGAGGGGGAAATGAGATGAGGAGGGACAGGACATGGGGAGGGACAGGAGATGAGGTGGGGACAGGAGATGAGGAGGGAGAGGGGATGAGGATGGAGAAAAGATGGGGAGTGGAGAGTAGATGAGGATAGACAGTAGATGGTGAGGGACAGGAGATAGGGAGGGACAGGAGTTGGGGAAGGACAGGAAATGAGGAGTGACAGGAAATGAGGAAGGAAAGGAGATGGGGATGGATAGGAGATGAGGAGGGACAGGAGATGAAGATGGAGAGGCGATGAGGAGGGACAGGAAATGAGGAGGGACAGGAGAGGGAGGAGGATGGACAGAAGATGGGAAGGGACAAGAGAAAGGGAGGGGCAGGCATGAAGATGGGACAGGGGATCAGTGGGAAAGGAGATGAGGAGAGACAGGACATGGGGATGGTCAAGGGATGAGGAGGGGACAGGAAATGAGGAGGGGACAGCAGATGAGGAGGGACAGGAAATTTGGAGGGACAGGAGATGAGGAGGGGCCAGGAATTTGTGAACGACAGGATATGAGGTTGGGACAGAAGATGGGGAGGGGACAGGAAATGAGGATGGACAGAGGATGGGGAAAGGACAGATGAGGATGGACAGGAAATGGGGAGGCACAGTAGATGGGGAGAGAAAGTAGATGGGGAGGTTATAGGGGGTGAGGAGAGATAGGTGATTAGAAAGATCAGGAGATGTAGAGGGACCAGAGATGAGGAGGGTCACGAGATGAGGAAGGGAGAGGAGATGAGGAGGGAAGAGGAGAAGAGGCTGGAAAGGAGAGGAGGAGGGATAGGAGATGGGAAGGGAGAAGGGAAAGGGATGAAACAGGAATGAGGAGGGGACAGCAGATGACGGGGAAATGAGATGAGGAGGGACAGGACAAGGGGAGGGACAGGAGATGAGGAGGGGACTGTAGATGAGGGGGGAGAGGACATGACTGAAAAAATGGGGAGGGGAGAGTAGATGAGGATAGGCAGGAGATGGGGAAGGACAGTGAATTGGAGGAGACAGGTGATGCGGAGGAGACAGGAGATGGAGATGGTCAGTATATGAGGATGGACAGGAGATGGATAGGGGATAGGAGATAAGGGAAAACAGGAGATAGGGAGGAAAGAGGAGATGACGAGGGACAGGTAATGAGGAGTACAGGGGATGAGGAGGAACAGGAGATGTGCAGGGACAGGAGATGAGGAGGGAAAGGAGATGGGGAAGGATAGGAGATGAGGAGGAATAGGAGATGTAGAGGGACAGGAGATGAGGAGGGAGAGGATATGAGGAGGGAGAGGAGAACACTAGGGAGAGGAGATGAGGAGGGACAGAAAAGGAGGGTGGACAGGACTTGGGAAGGGACAACAAAAAGGGAGGGGCAGGAGTGAGGAGGCGACAGGAGATGAGGTGGAAAGGAGATGTGGAGGGAGAGGACATGGGGAGGGACAGGAGGTGAGGAGGAACAGGACATGTGGATGGTCAAGGAACGAGGACGGGACAGGGTTTGAGGAGGGGAAAGCAGATGAAGAGGTACAGGAAATTGGGAGGAACAGGAGATGGGGAAGGGACAGGAAATTGGGAGGGACAGGAGATGAGGAAGGGACAGGAAATTGGGAGGGACAGGATATGAAGATGGGACAGAAGATGAGGAGGGGAGAGGAAATGAGGACAGACAGAGATGGGGAAAGGACAGGAGATGAGGACAGACAGAGGATGGGTAGGAACAGTAGATGAGGATGGACAGGAAATGGGGAGAGACAGTAGATGGGGAGAGAGAGTAGATGGGGAGGTTACAGAGGGTGAGGAGGGATAGGTGATTAGAAAGGTCAGGCGATGATGAGGGACCGGGGATGAGGAGAGAAAGAGATGAGGAGGGACAGGAGATGTGTAGGGACAGGAGATGAGGAGGGACAGGAGATGAGGAGGCAACAAGAGATGAGTAGTGAAGAGGAGATGGGGAGGGACAGCGGATTAAGAAGGACTGAAGAAGGGGAGGGACAGGAGATGGGGAGATACAGTAGATGGTGAGTTTACATAGCGTGAGGAGGGACAGGGAAAGAGGAGGAGACAGGAGAAGACGAGGTACTAGAGATGATAAAGTAGAAGTGATGAGGAGGGACAGGTGATGGAGAAGGACAGGAAATGGGGAGGGGACAGCAGATCGGGAGAGGAGTGGAGATGAGGAGTGACTGGTAATGAGGAGAGACAGGAGAATCGGAGGGACAGGAAATGAGGAAGCAGAGAGAGATGAGGAGTGACAGGAAATGGGGAGGAACAGGAGGAGGGGAGGGGACTGGAGATGAGGAGGGACAAAAGAGGAGTTGGGACCAGATAGGAGGAGGGACAGGAGATATGGAGGGACAGGAGATGAGGAGGGACAGGAAATGTTGGGGGACAGCAGATGAGGAGGACAGGAGATGAGGAGGGACAGGAGATGAGGAGGGGACAGGAGATGAGGAGGGAAAGTAGATGGGGAGAGACAGCAGATGGGCAGGGACAGGACATGAGGTGGCATAGGAAATGAGGAGGGGACAGAAGATGAGGACAGACAGAGGATGGGTAGGGACTGGGGAAGAAGATGGATAAGAGATGGTAAGGGACAGTAGATGAGGCGGAGACTGGAGATGAGGAGATACAGGATATGAGGAGAAACAGGAGATGAGGAGAGACATTAAATGAGGAGGGAAGACTAGATGATGGGGGACAGGAGATGAGGAGGGACAGGAGAGGATGAGGGACAGGAGATGGGAAGGGAGAAGAGAAAGGTAGGGAATAGGAATGAGGAGGGGACAGGATATGAGGGGGAAATGAGATGAGGAGGGACAGGACAAGGGCAGGGGCAGGAGATGAGGAGGGGGCAGGAGATGAGGGGGGAGAAGAGATGAGGATTGACAAAAGATGGGGAGTGGAGAGTAGATGAGAATAGACAGTAGATGGGGAGGGACAGTAAATTGGAAGAGACAGGTGATGCGGAGGAGAAAGGAGATTGGGAGGGGACAGGATATGAGGATGGACAGGAGATGGATAGGGGATAGGAGATGAGGAGGGACAGGAGATAGGGAGGGGAGAGGAGATGAGGAGGGACAGGTAATGAGGAATACAGAAGATGAGGAGGGATAGGAGATGAGGAGGGACAGGAGATGCGGAGGGACAGGAGATGAGTATAAAGAGGGGATGAGGAGGGAGAGGAGATGAGGAGGGATAGGAGAATAGGAAGGGACAGGACATGGGGAGGGAGAGTAGATGAGGAGAGACGGGACATGGGGAGAGTCCAGTGATGAGGAGGGGACAGGAGATGAGGAGGGGACAGCAGATGTGGAGGGACAGAAGATGTGGAGGGACAGGAGGTGAGGAGGGGACAAGAATTTGGGGGGGACAGGATATGAGGATGGGAGAGAAGATGAAGAGGGTACAGGACATGGGAAGGGACAGTAGATGAGGAGGGGACAGGTGATGCGGGGGAGACTGGAGATGAGGAGGGGCAGGATATGTGGAGAAACAGGTCATGAGGAGGGACAGGAGATGGGGAGGGTCACGAAATGAGGAAGGGACAGGAGACGAGGAGGGAAGAGGGGATGAGGAGGCACAAGAAAGGAGGACGGACAGGAGAGGAGGAGGGACAGGAGACGTGAAGGGAGAAGACAATGGGAAGGAACAGGAATGAGGAGGGGAATGGAGATGAGGGGCAACTGAGATTAGGATGAACAGTACAAGGGGAGGAACAGGAGATGAGGAGGGGACAGTAGATAAGGGGGGAGAGGAGATGAGGAGGGAAAAAAGATGGGAGGGGTGTGTAGATGAGGATAGACAGGAGATGGGGAGGAACAGTAAATTGGAGGAGACACTTGATGGGGAGGAGACAGGAGATGGGGAGGGGACAGGATATGAGGACGGACAGGAGATGGATAGGGGATAGGAGATGAGGAGAGCAGGAGATAGGGAGGGAAGAGTAGATGAGTAGTGAGAGGTAATGAGGAGTACAGGAGATGAGGAGGGATAGGAGATGAGTAGGGATAGGAAAAATGGTGGGACAGAAGATGAAGAGGGAGAGGACATGAGGAGAAACAAGAGATGAGGGAGAAGGGATGAGGAAGGACAGGGGATTAGGAAGGACAGGAGATGGGAAGGGACAAGAGAAAGGGATGGGACAGTAATGAGGAGGAGACAGGAGATGAGGGGGAAAGGAATGAGGAGGGACAGGACATGGGGAGGGAGAGGACATGAAGAGGGACAGGATATCGGGAGGGTCGAGTGATGAGGAGGTGACAGGAGATGAGGAGGAAACACCCGATGAGCAGGGACAGGAAATTGGGAAGGACAGGAGATGAGGAGGGAACAGGAAATTGGGAGGGACAGGATATGAGGATGGGACAGAAGATGAGGGAGGGACAGGAAATGAGGATGGACGGAGGAAGGGGAAAGGACAGGAGATGAGGTTGAACAGAGGATAAGGATGGGATAGGAGGTGAGGATGGACCGGAAATGGGGAAGGACAGTAGATTGGGAGGGACAGGAGATGGAGAGAGAGTAGATGGGGAGGTTACAGAGGATGAGGTTGGATAGGTGATTAGAAAGTTCAGGAGATGAAGTGGGACAAGAGATGAGAGAAAGGAGATGGGGAGGGACAGGAGATGATGAGGGACAGGAGATGGGGAAGGACAGGAGAAGAGGTGGGATAAGATAGGGGAGGGACAGTATATGGGGAGTTTACAGAGGGTGAGGAGGTACATGAGAAGCAGAGTAGACAGGAGATGAGGAGCATGAAGAGATGATGAAGGACAGGAGATGAGGAGGGACAGGAGATTCCTAAGGAGAGGAGATGGGGATGGGACAGGAGATGAGGAGGGAAAGGAGATGGGGAGGGAAGAAGACATGAGGAGTAACTGGTAATGTGGAGAAAAAGGAGATGAGGAGGGGCAGGACATGGGGAAGAGGAGATGAAGAGGGACAGGACATGGGGAGGGTCAAGGGATGAAGAGGGAACAGGAAATGAGGAGGGGACAGCAGATGAGGGGGGACAGGAAATTTGGAGGGACAGGAGATGAGGAGGGGCCAGGAAATTGGGAGAGACAGGATATGAGGATGGGACAGAAGATGAGGATGGGACAGGAACTGAGGACTTACAAAGCATTTGGAAAGGACGGGAGATGAGGACATACAGAGGATGGGAAAGGGGAGGATACTGGAGATGAGGAGGGACAGGATAGGAGTAGAAGTAGGAGTTGAGGTGGGAGAGGAGATGAGGCGGGTCACGAGATGTGGAATGGACAGGAGACGAGGAGGGAAGTGGAGATGAGGGGGGACAGGAGATGAGGATGGACAGGAGATGAGGAGGGACAGGAGATGAGGAGGGACAGGAGATGGAAGGGACAAGAGAAAGGGAGGGAACAGGAATGAGGAGTGGATAGGAAACGAGGGGTAATTGAGACGGCAGGGACAGGATAAGCTGAGGGACAGGAGATGAGGAGGGGATAGTAGATGAGGGGCAGAGGGGAGATGAGGACGGAAAAAAGATGGGGAGGGGAGAGTAGATGTGGATAGACAGGAGATGGGGAGGGACAGTAAATTGGCGGAGACAGGTGATACTGAGAAGACAGGAGATGGGGAGGGGACAGGATATAAGGATGGACAGAAGGATAGGGGATAGGAGATGAGGAAGGACAGTAGATATGGAGGGGAGAGGAGATGAGGAGTGACAAGAAATGAGGATTACAGGAGATGAGGAGGGATAGGAGTTGAGGTACAGGAGATGTGGAAGTACAGGCAATGAGGAGGAACAGGATATGAGAGAAACAGGAGATGAGGAGGGAGAGGAGATGAGGAGGGACAGGAGTTTTGGATGGACAGGAGATGGGGGAGAGGAGATGAGGAGGGACAGGAAATGAGGAGGGCCAGGAGAGGAGGATGGATAGGAGATGGGAAGGGACTAGAGAAAGGGAGGGGAAAGGAAGGAGGAGGGGACAGGAGATGAGGGGGAAAGGAGATGAGGAAGGACTGGACATGGGGAGGGAGAGGAGATGAGGAGGGACAGGACATGGGGAGGGTCAAGAGATGAGGAGGGGTCAGGAGATGAGGAGGGGGACAGCCGTGAGGAGGGACAAGTAATTGGGAGGGACAGTAGATGAGGAGGGGACAGGAAATTGGGAAGCACAGGATATGAGTATGGGAGAGAAGATGAGGAGGTGACAGGAAATGAGGACGGCCAGAGGATGGGGAAAGGATAGGAGATGAGGATGGACAGAGGATGGGGAAGGGACAGGAGATGAGGATGGACAGGAGATGGGGAGGGACAGTAGAAGGGGAGGGACAGGAGATGGGGAGAGAGAGTAGATGGGGAGGTTACAGAGGGTGAGGAGGGATAGGTGATTATAAAGGTCAGGAGATGAGGAGGGACCAGAGATGAGGAGGGAAAGGAGATTGGGACGGACAGGAGATGAGGAGGGACAGGAAATGTGGAGGTACAGGAGATGGGGAGGGACAGTGTATGAGGAGAAACAGTTGGTCAGGAGGACTAGAGATGAGGAGGGAAAGGAGATGAAGAGGGGACAGGAGATGAGGAGAGATGAGGAGGGACAGGAGAGGTGGAGGGAAAGGAGAAGTGGAGGTGACAGGAGATATGGGGGGACAGGGAAAGAGGATGAACAGAAGATGATTAGGCACAGGGGATGAGGAGGGACAGGAGATGATGAGGGACAGGACATGATGAGGGACAGGAGAGGGGAAGGACAGGAGAAGAGGAGGGACAGAAGTTTGGGAGAGACAGTATACGGGGAGGTTACAGAGGGTGAGGAAGGAAAGGAGAAGCGGAGGAGACAGGAGATGAGGAGAATGAAGAGATGATGAAGGACAGGAGATGAGTAGGTACAACAGATGCTGAAGGACAGGAGATGGAGAGGGGACAGGTGATGAGGAGGGAAAGGAGATGGGGAGGGGAGAAGAAATGAGGGGTAACTGGTCATGTGGAGAAACCAGAGATGAGGAGGGACAGGAGATGAGGCCGCACAGGAGATGAGAAGGGACATGAGATAGGGAGGAACAGGATACGGGGAGGGGACAGCAGATGGGGAGGGACAGGAGAGAAGGGGGAGAGGTGATGAGGAGGGACAGGAGAGGAGAACGGACAGGAGATGCGGAGTTTCAGGAGATGAGGATGTGAAAGGAGATGAGGAGGGAATAGGAGATGAGGAGGGAGAGGAGAGTAGGAGGGACAGGAGAAGTGGAGGGATAGGAGATGTGGAGGTGACAGGAGATAGGGAGGGGAGAGGAGATGGTGAGGGACAGGAGATGGGGACAGACAGGAGATAGGAGGGACAGGAAATGAGGAGGGACAGAGATGTGGATGGACAGAAGATTAGGAGGGACCGGAGATGTGGAGAAGTTGAGAGGGACAGGAGATGGGAAGGGACAATTGAAAGTGATGGAACAGGAATCAGGAGAAGACAGGAGTTGAGGGGGAAATGAGATGAGGAGGGACAGGACAAGAGGAGGGACAGGAGATGAGGAGGGAAAGGAGATGGGGAGGAGACTGGAGATGAGGAGGGAGAGAAGATGGGGAGGGACAGGAGATGTGGAGGGACAGGGGATGAGGGGGGACAGGAGATGAGGAGGGAAAGGAGATGGGGAGTTTCAGGAGATGAGGTTGGGACAGGATATGAGGAGGGAATAAGAGATGGGGAGAGACAGGAGATGAGGAGGGACAGTAGATTAGGAGGGACAGGAGATTGGGAGGGACAGGACAAGTGGTGCGGATAGGAATGAGGAGGGGACAGAATATATGGAGGGGCAGGTGATGGAAAGGGGAGTGGAGATGAGTAGTGATAGTTAATGAGGAGGGACGAATGATGAGGAGGGACAGTAGAGGAGGAGGGAAAGGAGATGGGGAGGAGACTGGAGCTGAGGAGGGGACAGGATATGAGGATGTACAGGAGTTGGATAGGGGATAGGAGATGAGGAGGGACAAGATATAGGGAGGGGAGAGGAGATGAGGGGTGACAGGGAATTAAGAGTACAGGAGATGAGGAGTTACAGGAGATGTGGAGGGACAGGAGATGAAGGGTAGACAGGCGATGAGGAGGGAGAGAAGATGGGGAGGGACAGGAGATGTGGAAGCCAGGAGATTGTGAGGGACAGGAAAAGTGGTGGGGACAGGAATGAGGAGGGGCCAGGATATATGGAGGGACAGGTGATGGGGAGGGAAGTGGAGATGAGTAGTGATAGTTAATGAGGAGGGACAAATGATGAGGAGGGACAGTAGATGAGGAGGGAAAGGAGATGGGGAGAGACAGCAGATCGGGAGGGACAGGACAGGAGGAGGGGTAGGAGATGAGGAGGGGACAGGAGATTAGGACAGACAGAGGATGGGGAAGGGACAGGAGTTGAAGATGGACAAGAGATGGTAAGGGAGAGTAGATGAGGAGGGGACTGGTGATGCGGAGGAGACTGGAGATGAGGAGGGACAAGATATGAGGAGAAACAGGAGATGAGGAGGGACAGGAGATGAGGAGGGAATAGGAGATGAGAGGGGACAGGAGATGAGGAGGGACAGGAGAGGAGGAGGGACAGGAGATGGGAAGGGACAAGAGAATGGATGGAATAGAAATGAGGGGGGGACAGGAGATGAGGGGGAAATGAGATGAGGAGGGATAGGACAAGGGGAGCGACAGGAGATGAGGAGGGAAAATAGATGAGGGGGGGAGAGGAGATGAGGAAGGAGAAAAGATGGGGAGTGGAGAGTACATGAGGATAGACAGTAGATGGGGAGGGACAGTAAATTGGAGAAGACAGGTGATGCGGAGGAGACAGGAGATGGGGAGGGGACAGGATATGAGGATGGACAGGAGATGGATATGGGATAGGGAATGAGGAGGGACAGGAGATAGGGAGGGGAGAAGAGATGAGGAATGACAGGTAATGAGGAGTATAGGAGATGAGGAGGGACCGGAGATGAGGAGGGACAGGAGATGGGGAGGGACAGGAGATGTGGAGGGACAGGAGATGAGTAGGGACAGCTAATGAGGAGGGAAAGGACATGGGCAGGGATAGGAAATGTGTAGTGACAGGAGATGTGAAGGGACAGTAGATGAGGAGGGACAGGATATGTGGAGCAATAGGCGATGAGGAGGGGAGGAGATGAGGAAGGATAGGATATTAGGAAGGGACAGGAGATGAGGAGGGACAGGAGATGCGGAGAGTCAGGAGAGGAGGATGGACAGGAGATGGGAAGGGAGTAGACATACGTTGGGGATAGGAAAGAGGAGGGGACAGGAGATAAGTGTCGGGAAAGGGGATGAGCCGGACAAAAGATGGGGAGGAGAGAGTAGATGAGGAGCGACAGGACATGGGCAGGGTCAAGGGATGAGGAGGGGAAGGAGATGAGGAGGGGACAGCAGATGAGAATGGACAAGAGATTGGGAGGGACAGGAGATGAGGAGGGGTCAGGAATTTGGGAGGAACAGGATATGAGGATGGGATAAAAGATGAGGAGAAGACAGGAAATGAGGACAGACAGAGGATAGGGAAACCACAGGAGATGAGGATGGACAGAGGATGGGAAAAGGACAGGAGATGAGGATGGACAGGAAATGGGGAGGGACAGAGATGAGGAGGGGTCAGGTGATGCGAAGGAGACTGGAGATGAGGAGAGACTTGATATGAGGAGAAACAGGAGATGAAGAAGGACAGGAGATGAGGTGGTTCATGAGATGAGGAAGGGAGAGGAGATGAGGAGGGACAGGAGAGGAGGAGGGACCGAAGATGGGAAGGGACAAGAGAAAGGGAGGGAAAAGGAATGAGGAGGGGACAGGAGATGAGGGGGAATTTACATGAGGAGGGACAGGAGATGAGGAGGGCACAGTAGATGAGCAGGGGGAGAGGAGATGAGGACAGACATAAGATGGGAAGTTGAGTGTAGATGAGGATAGACAGGAGATGGGGAGGGACAGTGAATTGGAGTGGACAGGTGATGCTAAGGAGACAGGAGAAGGGGAAGGGACAGGATATGAGGATGGAAAGGAGATGGATAGGGGATAGGAGAAGAGGATGGGATCGCAGATGAGGAGGGACAGGAAATGAGGACGGACAGAGTGTAGGGAAAGGAGAGGAGATGAGGATGGACAGAGGATGGACAGGAGATGGATAGGGGATAGGAGAGTTGGAGGGACAGGAGCTAGGGAGGGGAGAGGCCATGAGGAGTGACAGGAGATGGGGAGGGAGAAGAGAAAGGAGAGTACAGGAATGAGGAGGGGACAGGAGATGAGGGGTACAGGAGATGAGGAGGGCAGGAGAATAGGATGGGACAGGAGATGAGGATGGAGAGGAAATGAGGAGGGACAGAAGAGCAGGATGGACAGGAGATGGGAAGGGACTAGAGAAAGAGTGGGGACAGGAATGAGGAGGGGACAGGAGATGAGGGGGAAATTGGGAGGGACAGGAGATGAGGAGGGGATAGGAAATTGGGAGGGTCAGGACATGAGGATAGGACAGAAGATGAGGAGGTGACAGGGAATGAGGATGGACACACGATACGGAAAGCACAAGAGATAAGGACGAACAGCGGATGGGCAAGAGACAGGAGATGAGGATGGATAGGAAATGAGGAGGGAAAGGAGATGGGGAGTTTCAGGAGATGAGGATGGGCCAGGATATGAGGAGGGAATAAGAGATGTGGAGAGACAGGAGATGAAGAGGGAGAGGAGATAAGAAAGGACAGGAGATTGGGAGGTACTGGAAATTTCGTGGGGATAGGAATGAGGAGGGGACTGGATATATGCAGGGACAGGTGATGGTGAGGGTAGTGGAATGTGTAGTGATAGTTAATGAGGAGAGACAAATGATGAGGAGCGACAGTAGATGAGGAGGGAAAGGAGATAGAGAGGAGACTGGAGATGAGGAGGGGACAGGATATGAGGATGTACAGAAGATGGATAAGGGATAGGAGATGAGGAGGGACAGGAGATAGGGAGGGGACAGGAGATGAGGGGTGACAGGAGGTGAGGAGGGACAGGAGAGGAGGAGGGACAGGAGATGGGAAGGGACAAGACAAAGGGAGGGAACAGAAATGAGGAGGGGACAGGAGATGAGGTGGAAATGAGATGAGGAGGGACAGGACAAGGGAGATGAGATGAGGAGGGAGAGAAGATGGTGAGGGACAGGAGATGTGGAGGGACAGGAGTGAGGGGGGACAGGAGCTGAGGTGGGAAAGGAGATGGGGATTTTCAGGAGATGAGAATGGAACAGGACATGAGGAGGGAATAAGAGATGTGGAAAGAGAGGAGATGAGGCGGGACAGTAGAAGGGCAGGGACAGTAGATGAGGAGGGACAGTAGATGAGGAGGGACAGTAGATGAGGAGGGACAGGATAAGTGGTGGGGACAGGAATGAGGAGGGGACAGGATACATGGAAGGACAGTTAATGGGAGGGGAGTGGAGATGAGTAGTGATAGTTAGTGAGGAGGGACAAATGAATAAGAGGGACAGTAAATGAGGAGGGAAAGGAGATGGGGAGTAGACTGGAGATGAGGAGGGACAGGAGCTGGGGAGGAACAGGACCCGCGGAGGGGTCAGGAAATGAGGAGGAAAATTAGATGATTAGGGACAGTAGATGAGGACTCACAGGAGATGAGGAAGGGACAGGAGATGAGGAGGGAAGAGGAGATGTGGAGGGACAAGACATAGGGAGGAACAGGAGATGAGGAGGGTACAGGAGATGTGGAGGAGAGAGGAAATTAGGAGGGACAGGAGATGAGGATGGACAGGACATGGGGAGGCAGGGAAGATGAGGAGGGACAAGAGATAGGGAGGGACAGGATATGAGGAGGGGCAGGATATGAGGAGCGGACAGCAGATGAGGATGGACAGAGGATGTGGAAGGGATAGGAGATGAGGATGGGCAGGAAATGCGGAGGGATAGTAGATGGGGAGGGACAGGATATGGGGAGAGAGAGTCGATGAGGAGGTTACAGAGGGTGAGGAGGGATAGGTGATTAGAAGGGTCAGGACATGAGGAGGGACAGAGATGAGGAGAGAAAGGAGATGGGGTGGGACAGGAGATGAGGAGGGACAGGAGATGAGGAGGGACAGGAGATGAGGAGGGACAGGAGATGAGGAGGGACAGGAGTGGAGGAGGGGCAGGAGATGAGGAGGGAAGAGAAGATAATGAGGGACAGGAGATGGAGAGGGACAGGAGAAGGGGAGGGACAGGAGAATGGGAGATACAGTAGATGGTGAGTTTACAGAGGGTGAGGAGGGACAGGAGAAGTGCAGGAGACATTAGATGAGGAGGAACAAGAGATGATAAAGGTCAGGAGAGGAGGAGGGACAGGAGATGGAGAAGGACAGGAGATGGGGAGGGGACAGCAGATGGGAAGAGGAGTGGAGATGAGCAGTGACTGGTAATGAGGCGAGACAGGAGAATCGGAGGGACAGGAAATGCGGAGGCACAGGAGATGAGGAGTGACAGGAAATGGGGAGGAACAGGAGAATTGGAGGTGACAGGAGATGAGGAGCGACAGCCGAGGAGGAGAGATAGGAGAGGAGGAGAGACAGGAGATGGAGAGGGACAGAAAAGGAGAAGTGATAGGAGAAGAGGAGTTTCAGATGAGGATGGGACCGGAGATGTGTAGGGACAGGAGATGAGGAGAGACAGTGTATGAGGAGACACAGGAGATGAGGATGGACAAGAGATGAGGAGGGACAGTAGTTGAGGAGGGCACAGGAGATGAAGAGGGAAGAGTAGTTGAGGAGGGACAGGAGAGGTGGAGGGAATGGAGATGTGGAGGTGACAGGAGATGGGGAGGGACAGGAAATGAGAATGAACAGGAGATAATTAGGCATAGGAGATGAGGAGGGGACAAGAGATGAGGAGGGAAAAGTAGATGAGGCAAGACAGTAGATGGGGAGGGAAGAAGAGATCAGGAGTAAGTGGTCATGTGGAGAAACCAGAGATGAGGAGGGACAGGAGATATGTGGCACAGGAGATGAGGAGGGACAGGAGATGGGGAGGAACAGGATACGGGGAGGGGGCAGGAGATAAGGAGGGATGGCAGAGGAGGAGAGACAGGAGAGGAGGAGGGACAGGATATGGGGAGGGGGCAGGAGATGAGGAGGGAATAGGAGATGAGGAAGGAGAGGAGATGAGGAGGGACAGGAGATGGGGAGGGACAGGACAAGGGGTGGGGACAGGAATGAGGAAGGGTCAGGATATGTGGAGGGACGAGTGATGGGGAGGGGGTTGAGATGAATAGTGGTAGTTAATGAGGAGGGACAAGTAATGAGGAGGGACAGTAGATGAGGAGGGAAAGGAGATGGAGAGGATAATGGAGATGAGGAGGGACAGGAAATGGGGAGGGACAGGACCCGCAGAGGGGTCAGGAAATGAGGAGGGACTTTAGATGAGGAGGGACAGGATGAGGAGGGACAGGAGATGAGGAAGGGACAGGAGATGAGGAGTTCAAGGAGATGTGTAGGGACAAGACTTAGGGAGGGACAGGAGATGAGGAGGGGACAGGAGATATGGAGGAGACAGGAGATTAGGAGGGACAGGAGATGAGGAGGGGGAGGACATTGGGAGGGAGATGAGATGAGGAGGGACAAGACATAGGGAGGGACAGGAGATGAGGAGGGGAAAGGAGATGAGGATGGACAGAAGATGGGGAGGGGCCAGGAGATGAGGATGGACAGGAGATGTGGCGGGACAGGAGATGGGGAGGAGACTGGTGATGGGGAGGAGACCGGAAATGGGAAGGAGAGAGGAGATGGGAGGCGCAGGATTAATGGAGGGACAGGAGATGAGGAGGGAGTAGAGATGAGAAAGAACAGGACATGGGGAGAGACAAGAGATGAGGATGGGACAGAATATGAGGAGGGGATAGGTGATGGGGAGGGGACAGAAGATGAGGAGGGACAGGAGATGGACCGGTACAGGAGATGGGGTGAGACAGGAGCTGGTGAGGGGACATGAGTTGGGGAGGGATAGAAGTTTGAGAGGGAAGAGGAGTTGGGGATGGAACAGGAGATGGGGTGGGACAGGTGTTGAGGAGGGACAGGAGATGGGGTGGAGACAAGAGAAGAGTAGGGACAGGAGATGGGAAGGGACAGGAAATGAGGAGGCACAGGTGATTAGAAGGGTCATGAGATGAGGAAGGGACAGGAAATGAGTAGGGAACATGAGATGAGTGTGGACAGGAGAGGATGACGGACAGGAGATGGGACGGGAGAAGAGAAATGGAGGGAACCGAAATGAGGAGGGGCCACAAGATGATGGGGAAATGAGATGAGTAGGGACAGGATAAGGTGAGGGAGAGGAGTTGAGGACGGAAAGGACATGGGGAGGTCAGGAGATGAGGAGCGAACAGCAGATAAGGACGGACAGGAGATTGAAAGGGATAGGAGATGAGGAGGGTACAAGAGATGAGGACAGGCAGAGGATGGGGAAACGGCAGGATGAGGATGGACAAGAAATGGGAAGAGACAGTAGATGGGGAGGGACAGGAGATGGGGAGAGAGTGTAGATGGGGAGGTTACACACTGTGAGGAGGGATAGGTGATTAGAAAGTTCAGGAGATGGGGAGGGACAGGAGATTAGGAGGGAAAGGAGAAGAGGAGGAACAGGAGATGTGGAGGGACAGGAGGTGAGGAGGGACAGGAGATGAGGAGCTAGAGGAGATGAAGAGGGACAGGAGAAGAAGAGGGACAGGATGTTAGGAGAAACAGGAGATGAGGAGGGAGATTAATTGTGGAGGGACCGGAGATTAGGAAGGAACAGGAGGTGAGGAGCTAGAGGAGATGAGGAGGGACAGGAGAGCAAGATGGACAAGAAATGTGAAGTGACAAGAGAAAGGGAGGTGACAGGAATGAGGAGGGGACAGGAGATAAGGGGGAAAGGAGATGAGGAGAGACAGACCTTGGGGAGGGAGAGGACATGGGGAGGATCAAGGGCTGAGGAGCGGACAGCCGATTAAGAGGGACAGGAAATTGGGAGAGACAGGAGATGAGGACGGGATAGGAAATTGGGAAGGCCAGGTTATGAGGATGGGACAGAAGATGAGGTGGGGACAGGAAATGAGGACGGACACAGGATGGGGAAAGGACAGGAGATGAGGATGGACAAAAAATGCGGAGGGACAGTAGATGGGGAGGGACAGGAGATGGGTAGAGAGAGTAGATGGGGATGTTACAGATTGTGAGGAGACCTGCGTGATTAGAAAGGACAGGAGATGATGATGGACAGGAGATGAGGAGAGAAAGGAGATGGGGAGGGACAGGGGATGAGGAGGGACAGAAGATGAGGAGGGGAAGGAGACGTGGAGGGACAGGAGATGAGGAAGGACAGGGTATGAGGGGAAAGAGGAGATGAGGAGGGAGAAGAGATGAGGAGGGATAGGAGTTGAGGAGGGGACAGGAGATGAGGAGGGACAGGATATGAGGAGGGACAGGAGAGGTGGAGGGAAAGGAGATGTGGAGGGGATGTGAGATGAGGAGGAACAGGCGATGAGAATGAATAGGAGATTATTAGACATATGTGATGAGTAGGGACTGGAGATGAGGAGGGACAGGATATGAGGAGGGACAGGAGAGGTGGAGGGAAAGGAGATGTGGAGGGGATGTGAGATGGGGAGGAACAGGCGATGAGAATGAATAGGAGATTATTAGACATATGTGATGAGTAGGGACTGGAGATGATGAAGCACAGGAGATGGGGAAGGACAGGAGAAGAGGTGGGACAGGATATGGGGAAAGACAGTACATGGGGAGGTTAGAGAGGGTGAGGAGGGACAGAAGAAACGGAGGAGACAGGAGATGAGGTGCATGAAGAGATGATGAAGGAGAGGAGATGAGGAGGGACAGGAGATGGGGAAGGACAGGAGATGGGGCGGGGACAAGTGATGAGGAGGGAAAGGAGATGGAGAGGGGAGAAGAGATGAGGAGTAACTGGTCATGTGGAGAAACAGGAGAAGAGCAGGGACAGGAGATGACGCCGCACAGGGGAAGAGGAGGGACTGAAGAAGGGGATGAACAGGATACGGGGAGGGGACAGGAGATGAGGAGGGACAGGAGAGGAGGGGGGAGCGGAGAGGAGGAAGGACAGGAAATGAGGAGGTACAGGAGAGGAGAAGGGACAGGAGAGGAGGAGTTTCAGGCGATGAGGATGGGACAGGACATGAAGAGGCAATAGAAGATGAGCAGGGACCGGGGATGAGGAGGGACAGGATATGAGGAGAGAAAGGAGATGGGGAAGGACAGAACCCGCGGAGGGGTTAGGAAATAAGGAGGCACATTAGATGAGGAGGGACAGGAGATGAGGAAGGACAGAAGAAGAGGAAGGGACAGGAGATGTGGAGGGAAGAGGAGATGTGGAAGGAATAGACATAGGGAGGGACAGGAGATGAAGAGGGGACAGGAGATGAGGAGGGGAGAGGAGATGATGACAGACAAAAGATGGGGAGGGGAGAGGAGATGAGGATGGACAGGAGATGTGGAGGGATAGTAGATGAGGAGGGGACAGGTGATGGGGAGGAGACAGTAGATGGGTGGCGACAGGATATGAGGAGGGACAGGAGATGTATAGGGGAAAAGTGATGAGGAGGGACAGGAGATGGGCAGGGGAGAGGAGATGAGGAGTGCATGGTAATCAGGAATACAGGAGATGAGGAGGGACAGCAGTTGAGGAGATGTGGAGGAGACAGGAGATGCGGAGGGACAGGAGATGGCGAGGGACAGGAGATGTGGAGGGACAGAGATGAGGATGGATAGAAGAGGAGGAAGGAAAGGAGATGGGGGGACAGGAGATGAGAAGGGACAATTGATGAGGAGGGACAGGAGATGTGGAGGGACGGGAGATGAGGAGGGACAGGATGTGAGGTGAAAGAGATGAGGAGGAACAGGAGAAGAGGAGGGTCAGGAGATGAAGATGGGACAGGAGATGAGGAGGGAAGAGGAAATGAGAATGGACAGGAGCTCAGGAGGGACTGTAGAGGAGGAGGGACAGGAGATGGGGAGCGATAATAGAAAGGGAGGGCACAGGAATAAGGAGGGGACAAGAGATGAGGAGGCCAGGAGATGAGAAGGGACAGGACATGCGGAGGGAGAGGACAGAAGGAGGGAAAGGACATGGGGAAAGTCAGGAGATCAGGAGCGGAGAGCAGATAAGGGTGGACAGGAGATTGCAAGGGACAGGAGATGAGGAGGGGACAGGAGATGAGGACTGACAGAGGATGGGGAAGGGACAGGAGATGATGTTGGACAAGAGATGGTAAGGGACAGTAGATGAGGAGAGTACAGATGATGCGGAGGAGATTAGAGATGAGGAGGGGCAGGATATGAGAAGAAACAGGAGATAAGGAGGGACAGGAGATTAGGAGGGTCATGAGATGAGGAAGGGACAGATGAGGAGGGAAGAGGAGATGAGGAAGGGACAGGAGATGAGGAGGGAGAGGAGATGAAGAGGGGGAGGAGATGAGGAGGGACAGTATATGAGGAGGGAGAGGAAAAGACTAGGGAGAGGAGATGAGGAGGGACAGGAGAGGAGATGTGGAGGGACAGGAGAGGAGGTTGGACAGGAGTTGGGAAGGGACAAGAGAAAGGGATGGGCAGGAGTGAGGAGGTGACAGGAGATGAGGCGGAAAGTAGATGGGGATGGTCAAGGGACGAGGAGGGGACAGTCTTTGAGGAGGGGACAGCAGATGAGGAGGGACAGGAAATTGGGAGGGACAGGAGATGAGGAAGGGAGAGGAAATTGGGAGGGACAGGATATGAAGATGGGACAGAAGATGAAGAGGGACAGGAAATGAGGACGGACAGAGATGGGGAAAGGACAGGAGATGAAGACAGATAGAGAGGGTGAGGAGGGATAGGTGATTATAAAGGTCAGGAGATGAGGAGGGACCGGAGATGAGGAAAGAAAGGAGATGGGGAGGGACAGGAGATGAGGAGGGACAGGAGATGAGGAGGGACAAGGTATGAGGAGAAACAGGAGATGAGGAGGGACAAGAGATGAGGAGGGACAGGATTTGAGGAGGGGACAGGAAATGAGGAGGGAAGAGGAGATGGGAGGGACAGGGGATAAAGAGGGACAGGTGAAGGGGAGGGACAAGATATGGGGACATGCAGTAGATGGTGAGTTTACAGTGGGTGAGGAGGGACAGGAAATGCGAGGAGACAGGAGATGAGGAGGAACAAGAGATGATAAAGTACAAGTGATGAGGAGGGACAGGAGATGGAGAAGGACAGGAAATGGGGAGGGGACAGCAAATCGGGAGAGGAGTGGAGATGAGGAGTGACTGGTAATGAGAAGAGACAGGAGAATCGGAGGGACAGGAAATGAGGAAGCAGAGAGAGATGAGGAGTGACAGGAAATGGGGAGGAACAGGAGAAGGGGAGGAGGCTGGAGATGAGGAGGGACAAAAGAGGAGGAGGGACCCGATAGGAGGAGGGACAGAAGATATGGAGGGACAGGAGATGAGGAGGGGACAGGAGATGAGGGAGGAGAAGAGATGAGGATTGACAAAAGATGGGGAGTGGAGAGTAGATGAGAATAGACAGTAGATGGGGAGGGACAGTAAATTGGAGGAGACAGGTGATGCGGAGGAGACAGTAGATGAGGAGGGGACAGGATATGAGGATGGACAGGAGATGGAAGGGGATAGGAGATGAGTAAGGACAGGAGATAGGGAGGAGAGAGGAGATGAGGAGGGACAGGATATGAGGATAAACAGGAGATGAGGAGTGAGAGGAGATGAGAAGGGACAGGAGATTAGGAAGGGACAGGACATGGGGAGGGAGAGGAGATGAGGAGAGACAGGACATGGGGAGGGTCGAGGGATGGGGAGGGGACAGGGGATGAGATGGTGACAGCAGATGATCAGTGACAGGAGATGTAGAGGGACTGGAGATGAGGAGGGGACAGGAATTTGGGAAGGACAGGATATGAGGATGGGAGAGAAGATGAGAAGGGGACAGGAAATGATGACGGACAGAGGATGGAAGAGAGAGGAGATGAAGATGAACAGGATATGGGGAGGGACAGTAGATGAGGTGGGGACAGGTGATGCGGAGGAGACTGGAGATGAGGAGGGGCAGGATATGTGGAGAAACAGGTGATGAGGAGGGACAGGAGATGAGAAGGGTAGGGATGAGGAATGGACAGGAGATGAGGAAGGAAGAGGGGATGAGGAGGCACAGGAGAGGAGGAGGGACAGGAGAGCAGGAGGGCCAGGAGATGTGAAGGGAGAACAGAAAGGGAAGGAACAGGAATGAGGAGGGGACAGGAGATGAGGGGCAACTGAGATGAGGAGGGACAGTACAAGGGGAGGGACAGGAGATGAGGAGGGGACAGTAGATGAAGGGGAGAGGAGATGAGGAGGGAAAAACATGGGGAGGGGAGTGTAGATGAGGATAGACAGGAGATGGGGAGGAACAGCAAATTGGAGGAGACAGTTGGTGGGGAGGAGACAGGAGATGGGGAGGGGACAGGATATGAGGATTGACAGGAGATGGATAGGGGATAGGAGATGAGGAGGGCAGGAGATAGGGACAGGAGAGGATATGAGTAGTGACAGGTAATGAGGAGTACAGGAGGTGAGGAGGGATAGGAGTTGAAGAGGGATAGGAGATGTGGAGGGACAGGAGATGAGGAGGGACAGGAAATGAGGAGGGACAGGAGATGAGGAAGGACAGGAGATTAGGAAGGACAGGAGATGGGGAGGAATAGCAAACTGGAGGAGACAGTTGGTGGGGAGGAGACAGGAGATGGGGAAGGGACAGGATATGAGGATTGAAAGGAGATGGATAGGGGATAGGAGATGAGGAGGGCAGGAGATAGGGACGGGAGAGGATATGAGTAGTGACAGGTAATGAGGAGTACAGGAGGTGAGGAGGGATAGGAGATGAGGAGGGATAGGAGATGTGGAGGGACAGGAGATGAGGAGGGACAGGATATGAGGAGGGAGAGGAGATGAAGAAGGACAGGAGATTAGGAAGGACAGGAGACGGGAAGGGACAAGCAAAAGGGAGGGTATAGTAATGAGAAGGAGACAGGAGATGAGGGGGAAAAGAGATGAGGAGGGACAGGACATGGGGAGGGAGAGATTATGAAGAGGGATAGGACATGGGGAGGGTCGAGGGATGAGGAGGGTAGAGGAGATGAGGAGGGGACAGGAAATTGGGAGGGAGAGGATATGAGGATGGGACAGATGATGAGGAGGGGAGAGGAAATGAGGACGGACAGACGATGGGGAAAGGACAGGAGATGAGGACAGACAGAGGATGGGGAAGGCACAGGAGATGAGGATGGACTGGAAATGCAGAGGGACAATAGATGGGGAGGGACAGGAGATGGGGAGAGAGAGTAGATGGGGAGGATACAGAGGGTGAGGAGGGTTAGGTGATTAGAAATGTCAGGAGATGAGGAGGGATAAGAGATGAGAGAAAGGAGATGTGGAGGGTCAGGAGCTGAGGAGGGACAGGAGATGAGGAGGGACAGGAGATGTGTAGAGACAGGAGATGAGAAGGGACATGGTATGAGGAGAAACAGGAGATGAGGAGGGACAAGAGATGAGGAGGGACAGGAGTTGAGGAGGGGACAGGAGATGAGGAGGGAAGAGGAGATGAGGAGGGACAGGGGATGAGGAGGGACAGGAGAAGTGGAGGGATACGAAATGTGGAGGTGACAGGAGATGGGGAGCGATAGGGGATGAGGATGAACAGGAGATGATTAGGCATAGGAGAGGAGAAGGGACAGGATATGATGAGGGACAGGAGATGGCGAAGGACAGGAGAAGACGAGGGGCAGGACAGGTGTGAGACAGTATATGGGGAGATTACAGAGGGTGAGCAGGAGCGGAGGAGACAGCAGAAGAGGAGCATGAAGAGATGATGAAGGACAGGAGATGAGGAGGGACAGGAGAGGGGAAGGACAGGCGATGGGTAGGGGACAGGTGATGAGCAGGGAAAGGAGATAGGGAGGGGAGAAGAGATGAAGAATAACTGGTAATGTGGAGAAAGAGGAGATGAGGAGGGACAGGAGATGAGGAGGGAAGAGGAAATGAGCATGGATAGGAGCTCAGGAGGGACAGTAGAGGACGAGGGACAGGAGATGTGGAGGGAAGAGGAGATGAGGGGGTACAGGAGATGTGGAGGGACAGGAGAGGTGGAGGGAAATCAGATGTGGAGTTGAGAGGAGATGGGTTGGCACAGCGGATCTGGAGGGACAGGAGATGGTGATGGGTTAGGTGATGAGGAAGGAAAGTAGGTGAGGGTAGACAGGAGATGGGGGGACAGGAAACTAATAGGGATAGGAGATGAGGAGGGGTCAGGAGACGGGGAGGGGACAGGTGTTGTGCAGGGACCGGAGAAGAGGACAAACAGGAGTTGATGAGGGACAGAAGATAAGGAGAAAGAGGAGATGATGAGGGACAGGAGATAGGGAGAGGAGTGCAGATGAGTGACTGGTAATGAGGAGAGACAGGAGATGCGGAGGGACAAGAAATGAGGAGGCACAGGACATGAGGAGTGACAGGACATTGGGGAGGAACAGGAGAAGGGGAGGGGACAGGAGATGAAGAGGGACAGGAGAGGAGATGTGTGGCGAGAGGATATGAGGAGGCACAGGGGATGGATAGGGGACAGGAGATGAGGAGGGACAGCAGATGAGAAGGGACAGGAGATGGGGAGCACACAGTAGATGCGGAGGGACCAGAGATGGCGAGGGACAGGAGATGTTGAGAGACAGAGATGAAGATGGACAGAAGATGAGGAGGGACAGCAGATGGGGGGCAGGAGATGAGGATGGACAGTTAATGAGGAGGGACAGTATATTGGGCGGGACAGGAGATGGGGAGAGAGAGTAGATGGGGAGGTTACAGAGGGTGAGGAGGGATAGGCAATTAGAAAGGTCAGGAAATGAGGAGGGACAGGAGATGAGGAAAGAAAGGAGATGGGAAGGGACAGGAGATGAGTAGGGACAGAAAATTAGGAGGTACAGGAGATGTGGAGGGACAGAAGATGAGGAGAAACAGGAGATGAAGAGGAAGAGGAGATGAGGAGGGAGAGGAGATGAGGAGGGCACAGGAGATGAGGAGGGAAGAGGAGATGAGAGGGGACAGGACATGAGGAGGGACAGGAGAGGGGGAGGGACAGGAGACGGGAAGGGACAAGAGAAAGGGAGGGAACAGGAATGAGGAGGGGATAGGAGACAAGGGGAATTGAGATGAGGAGGTACAGGACAAGGGGAGGGAAAGGAGATGAGGATGGGAAAGTTGATGAGTGGGGGAGAGCAGATGAGGATGGACAAAAGATGGGGAGGGGAGAGTAGATGAGGATTGAGAGGAGATGGGGAGGGTCAGTAAATTGGAGGAGACAGGTGATGCGGAGGAGACAGGAGATGGGGAGGAGATAAGGATATGAGGATGGACAGGCGATGGATAGGGGATAGGAGAGGAGGTGCGACGGGAGATGAGGAGGGTCACGAGATGAGGAAGGGACACGAGATGAGGAGAGAAGAGGAGATGTGGGGGACAGGAGATAAGGGTGGACAGGAGAGAAGGAGGGACAGGAGATGGGAAGGGACAATAGAAAGGGAGGGCACATTAACGAGGAGGGGACAGGAGATGAGGGGGAAGGGAGATGAGGATAGACAGGAGATGCGGAGGGACAGTAAATTGGAGGAGACAGATGATGCGGAAGAGACAGGAGATGGGGAGGGGACAGGATATGAGGAGGGACAAGAGATGGATAGGGGACAGGAGATGAGGAGGGACAGGAGATGGGCAGGGGAGAGGGGATGAGGAGTGCATGGTAATCATGAGTACAGGAGATGAGGAGGGACAGCAGATGAGGAGGGACAGGAGATGGGGAGGAGACAGGAGATGTGAAGGGACAGGAAATGGCGAGGGACAGAGGATGTGGAGGGTCAGAGATGAGGATGGACAGAAGATGAGGAGCGAAGAGAGATGGTGGGACAGGAGATGAGGAGGGACAGGAGATATGGAGGGACAGGTGATGAGGAGGGACAGGAGATTAGGAGGGACAGGTTATGAGGTGAAACAGATGTGGAGGGACAGGAGATGAGGAGGGACAGGAGATGAGGAAGGGACAGGAGATGAGGAGGGAAGAGGAAATGAGCATGGATAGGATCTCAAGAGGACATTAGAGGGGGACGGACAGGAGATGGGGAGGGACAAGAGAAAGGGAGGGCACAGGAATGAGGACGGGACAGGAGATGAGGGCGACAGGGGTATAGGAGGGCAGGAGATGAGAACGGACAGGACATGGGGAGGGCGAGGAGATGCGGAGGAAAAAGACATAGGGAGGGTCAGGAGATGAGGATCGGACAGCAGATAAGGACGGAAAGGAGATTGCAAGGGATAGGAGATGAGGAGGAGACAGGAGATGAGGACAGACAGAGGATGGGGAAGGGACAGGAGATGAAGATGGACAAAAGATTGTAAGGGACAGTAGATAAGGAGGGGACAGGTGATGCGGAGGAGATTTGAGATGAGGACGGTCAGGGATATGAGGAGAAGCAGGAGATGAGGAGGGACAGGAGAGTAGAAGGGAAGAGGAGATGAGGGGGGGACAGGAGATGAGGAGGGACAGGAGAGGAGGAGGGCCAGGAGATGGGAAGCGATAAGAGAAAGGAGGGAACAGGAATGAGAAGGGGACAGGAGATGAGGGTGAAATGAGATGAGGAGGGACAGGACAAGGGGAGGGACTGGAGATGAGGAGGGGACAGGAGATGAAGGGGGGGTGGAGATGAGGATGGACAAAAAGGGGAGTGGCGAGTAGATGAGGATAGACAGTAGATGGAGAGGGATAGTAAATTGGAGGAGAGAGTTGATGGGGAAGAGACAGGAGATGGGAAGGGGACAGGATATGAGGATGGACAAGGCTGGATTGGGGACAGGAGAGGAGGCGAGAGAGGAGATATGGAGGGGAGAGGAGATGAGGAGTGACAGGTAATGAGGAGTAAAGGAGATGAGGAGGGACAGGAGATGTGGAGGGACAGGGGATGGGGAAGAGACAGGAGATGAGGAGATTCAGGAGATGTGGAGGGACAGGAGAGGTGGAGGGACAGGAGGTGAGGAGGGACAGGAGATGAGGAGGGATAGGAGATGAGGAGGGAAAGGAGATGTGGAGGGACGGAGATGAGGAGGGAGAGGAGAGGAGAATGGACAGGAGATGGGAAGGGACAAGAGAAAGGGAGGGTACAGGAATGTGGAGGGGACAGGAGATGAGGGGGAAAGGAGATGAGGAGGGACAGGACATGGTGAGGGAGAGGTGATGAGGAGGGACAGGACATGGGGAGGGTCAAGGGATGAGGAGGGGAGAGGAGATGAGGACGGGACAGCAGATGAGGAAGCACAGGATATTGGGAGGGACAGCAGATGAGGAGGGAACAGGAAATAGGGCAGGACAGGATATGAGGATGGGACAGAAGATGAGGACTGAATAGGAAATGAGGATGGACAGAGGATGGGGAAAGGACAGGATATGAGGATGGACATCGGAGGGGAAGGGACAGGAGATGAGGATGGATAGGAAATGGGGAGGGACAGCAGCTGAGGAGGGGACAGGTGATGCGGAGGAGACGGGAGATGAGGAGGGACAGGATATGAGGAGAAACAGGATATGAGGAGAAACACGAGATGAGGAGGGACAGGAGATGGGAAGGGATTAGAAAAGGGAGGGAACAGGAATGAGAAGGGGACAGGGGATGAGGGTAATTGAGATGAGGAGGGACAGGATAATGGAAGGGACAGGAGATGAGGAGGGGCGAGTATATGAGGGGCAGAGAGAAGATGAGAATGGACAAAAGATGGGGAGGGGAATTTAGATGAGGATAGACAGGAGATGGGGAGGGACAGTAAATTGGAGAAGACAGGTGATGCAGAGGAGACAGGAGATGGGGAGGGGACACAATATGAGGATGGACAGGAGATGGACATGGGATAGGAAATGAGGAGGGACAGGAGCAAGGAGGGTAGTGGAGATGAGGAGGGACAGGAGCAAGAAGGGGAGTGGAGATGAGGAGTGACAGGTAATGAGGACTAGAGGAGATGAGGAGGGACAGGAGATGTGGTGGGACAGAAGAGGAGGAGGGGCAGGATATGAGGAGCAACAGGAGATGAGGAGGGAGAAGAGATGAGGAGGGACAGGATATTAGGAAGGGACTAGAGAAAGGTGGGGACAGGAAAGAGGAGGGGACAGGAGAAGAGGGGGAAAGGAGATGAGCAGGGAGAGGATAAGGAGAGGGACAGGAGATGTGGAGGGACAGTAGATGAGGAGGGATAGGATATGAGGAGTAACAGATGAGGAGGGAGAGGAGATGAGGAAGGATAGGATATTAGGAAGGGACAGGACATGAGGAGGGACAGGACATGAGGAGGGACAGGAGAGGAGGATGGACAGGAGATGGGAAGGGACTAGAGAAAGGGTGGGGACAGGAATGAGGAGGGGACAGGAGATGAGGGGGAAAGATATGAGGAGAGAGAGGATAAGGGGAGGGACAGGAGATGTGAAGAGACAGCAGATGAGGAGGAACAGGATATGAGGAGCAACAGAAGATGAAGAAGTATAGGATATTTGGAAGGGACAGGAGATGAGGAGGGACAGGAGATGCGGAGGGACAGGAGAGGAGGATGGACAGGAGATGGGAAGGGAATAGAGAAAAGATGGGGACAGGAATGAGGAGGGCACAGGAAATAATGGGGGGAGAGGTGATGAGCCGGAAAAAGATGGGAGGAGAGAGTAGATGAGGATAGACAGGAGATGGGGAGGGACAGTAAATTGGAGGAGACAGGTGATGCGGAGCAAACAGGAGGTGGTGAGGGGACAGGATATGAGGATGGACAGGAGATGGATACGTGATAAGAGATGAGGAGGGACAGGAGATAGGGAGGGGAGAGGAGATGAGGTGTGACAGGTAATGAGGAGTACAAGAGATGAGGAGGGACAGGAGATTTGGAGGGAGAAGAGATGGGGAGGCGAGAGGAGATGACGAGGAGAGGAGATGGGGAGGAACAGGAGATGGGGAGAGACAGGAGATAGGAGGGACAGGAGATGAGTTGGGACAGAGATGTAAATGGACAGAAGATGAGGAGGGACAGGAGATGTGGAGGGACCGGAGATGAGGTGGGACCGAAGATGAGGAGGGACAGGAGTTGGGAAGGGACAATTGAAAGGGATGGAACAGGAATCAGGAGGGGACAGGAGATAAGGGGGAAATTAGATGAGGAGGGACAGGATATGAGGAGGGACAGTAGAAGAGGAGGGGACAGGAGATGAGGGGGGAGAGGAGTTGAGGACCGACAAAAGATGGGGAGTGGAGAGTAGATGAGGATAGAGAGGAGATGGGGAGGGACAGTAAATTGCAGGAGACAGGTGATGCGGAGGAGACAGGAGATGGGGAGGGGACAGGAGATGAGGATGTAGAGGAGATGGATAGGAGAAAGGAGATGAGGAGGGATAGGAGATAGGGAGGGTAGAGAAGATGAGGAGTGACAGGGAATGAAGAGTACAGGAGATGAGGAGGTACAGGAGATGTGGAGGGACAGGAGATGCGGAGTAGACAGGAGATGAAGAGGGAGAGAAGATGGGGAGGGACAGGAGATGTGGAGGGACAAGGGATGAGGGGGGACAGGAGATGAGGAGGGAAAGGAGATGGGGAGTTTCAGGAGATGATTATGGGACAGGATATGAGGAGGGATTAAGAGACGTGGAAAGAGGGCCGGGAGTTTGGCCTAGTGGTTAAAGTGCTTGCCTAGCATGCATGAAGACCCAGGTTCGATTCCTCGGTACCACATACATAGAAAAAAGCCGGAAGTAGTGCTGAGGCTCAAGTGGTAGAGCTCTAGCCTTGAGAAAGTCCCCTCATTCGTCATAATCAGTAGAAACCTTGGGCTCTACTAGCAGAGATTTGCAATAGAGCAAAATCTTGATACATAAGGACATATAATGTGAAGCTAATTGAAAGGACCTCCAGGATAGTGAAACAAAAGCCATATAATGAATGATTGTTGTCCTTAATGTACTATGTTGTCTCTCATCTCCTTTGCTGTCCCTTGGTTATCTCATATTGGTATAGTATCTCACTTTGTTATCTGATATATTGAATTTATTTGTATTTGGATATTTGAAATTTGATAGTGAAAGGGGGAAAACCAAGACGGGTGGGGGGTGTGGGGGGGAGGGAAACGGGTACCAAGACATGTGAAAGGGTATCAATGTATGTGAATTAATGCACCTTCTATCTGGAAAATATCATGTAACCCTTTTACTAATTACAATAAAAAAATTAAAAAAAGAGACGTGGAAAGACAGCAGAAGAGGACGGACAGTACATGAGGAGGGACAGGACAAGTGGTGGGGACAGGAATGAGGAGGGGACAGGATATATGGAGGGACAGCTGTAGGGGAGGGGAGTGGAGATGAGTAGTGATAGTTAATGAGGAGGGACAAATGATGAGGAGGGACAGTAGATGAGGATGGAAAAGAGATGAGGAGGAGACTGGAGCTGAGGAGGAGACAGGATATGAGGATGTACAGGAGTTGGATTGGGTATAGGAGATGAGGAGGGACAGGAGAAAGCGAGGGGAGAGATGAGGGGTGACAGGGAATTAAGAGTACAGGAGATGAGGAGGTACAGGAGATGTGGAGGGACAGGAGATGAGGAGTAGACAGGAGAGGAGGAGGTAGAAAAGATGGGGAGGAACAGGAGATGTGGAGGCCAGGATATTGGGAGGGACAGGACAAGTGCTGGGGACAGGAATGAGGAGGGGACAGGATATATGGAGGTACAGGTGATGGGGAGGGGAGTGGAGATGAGTAGTGAGAGTTAATGAGGACGGACACTAGATGAGGAAGGACAGTAGATGAGGAAGGAAAGGAGCTGTGGAGAGACAGCAGATCGGGAGGGACAGGACATGTGGAGGGATAGGAGATGAGGAAGGGACAGGAGATTAGGACAGACAGAGATGGGGAAGGGACAGGAGTTGAAGATGGACAAGAGATGGTAAGGGACAGTAGATGAGGAGGGACAGGATATGAGGAGCAACAGGAGATGAGGAAGGAGAGGAGATGAGGAAGGATCGGATATTAGAAAGGGTCAGGAGATGAGGAGGGACAGGAGATGGGGAGGGTCAGGAGAGGAGGATGGACAGGAGATAGGAAGGGACTAGACAAAGGGTGGGGACAGGAATGAGGAGGTGGCAGGAGATAAGTGGGGGGACAGGAGATTAGCAGAACAAAAGATGGGAGGAGAGAGTTGATGAGGAGGGACAGGACATGGGAGGGTCAAGGAATGAGGAGGGGACAGGAGATGAGGGGGACAGGAGATAAGGAGGGCAGGAGATGAGAAGGGATAGGACATGGGGAGGGAGAGGAGATGAGGAGGGAAAGGATATGGGGAGGAACAGGAGACACGGAGGGGACAGGAGATGAGGAGGCACAGAAGAGGAGGAGGGACAGGAGAGGAGTTGGGACAGTAGATATGGTGGGAAGGAGATGGGGAGGAGACAGGTGATGTGGAAGGACAGGAGATGTGGAGGGACAGGAGATGAGGAGGGACAGGAGATGGGAAGGGAAAGGAGATGGTGAGGGATAGGAGATGAGAAGGGACAGGAGATGTGGAAGGACAGGATATGAGGATAAACAGGAGATGAGGAGTGAGAGGAGATGAGGAGGGACAGGAGATGAAAAGGGAGAGGAGATGAGGAGGGACAGGAAATAAGGAGGGACAGGAGAGGAGGATGGACAGGAGATGGGAAGGGACTGGAGAAAGGGTCGGGACAGGAATGAGGAGGGGACAGGTGATGATGGGAAAAGGAGATGAGGAGGCACAGGACATGGGGAGGGTCAAGGGATGAGGAGGGGAGAGGAGATGAGGAGGGGACAGCGGATGAGGAGCGATGGGAAATTGGGAGGGACAGCAGATGAGGAGGGGACAGGAAATTGGGCGGGACAGGATATGAGGATGGGAAAGAAGATGAGGAGGGAACAGGAAATGAGGATGGACAGAATATACAAAAAGGAGAGGAGATGAGGACGGACAGAGTAGGGGAAGAGACAGGAGATGAGGACGGATAGGAAATGGGGAGGGACAATAGATGAGGAGGGGACAGGTGATGCGGAGGACACTGGAGATGAGGAGGGACAGGATATGAGGGAAAAGAGAGATGAGGAGGGACAGGGGAAGAGGAGGGTCAAGAGATGAGGAAGGGACAGGAGTTGAGGAGGGACAGGAGATGGGAATTGATAAGTGAAAGGGAGGGAACAGGAATGAGGCAAGGACAGGAGATGAGGGGGAACTGAGATGAGGAGGGAAAGGACAAGGGAAGGGACAGCAGATGAGGGGGGGACAGTAGATGAGGGGCGGAGAGAAAATGAGAACGGACAAAAGATGGGAAGGGGAGTTTACATGAGGATAGACAGGAGATGGGGAGGGACAGTAAACTGGAGAAGACAGATGGTGAGGAGGAGATAGGAGATGGGGAGGGGACAGATTATGAGGATGGACAGGAGATGGACAGGGGATAGGAGATGAGGAGGTACAGGGGCAAGGAGGGGAGTGAAGATGATTAGTGACAGGTAATGAGGAGTACAGGAGATGAGGAGGGAAAGAAGATGTGGAGGGACAGGAGATGTGGAGGGAGAGGAGATGAGGAGGGGAGGATATGAGGAGCAACAGGTGATGAGGAGGGAGAAAAGATGAGGAGAGACAGGATATTAGGAAGGGACAGGAGATGAGGAGGGACAGATGATGAGGAGGGACAGGGGAGGAGGACGGACAGGAGATGGGAAGGGACTAGAGAAATTGTGGGTACAGGAATGAGGAGGGGACAGGAGATGAGGGGGACAGGAGATGAAGAAGGACAGGAGATGAGGAGGGACAGGAGGTGTGGCGGGACAGTAGATGAGGAAGATATGTGGAGCAACTGGAGATGAGAAGGGTGAGGAGATGAGGAAGGATAGGATATTAGGAAGGGACAGGAGATGAGGAGGGACAGGAGAGGAGGATGGACAGGAGATGGGAAGGGACAAGAGAAAGGTTGGGGACAGGAGTGAGGAGGGGACAGGGGATAGGGGGGGAGAGGAGATGAGCCGGAAAAAGATGGGGAGGAGAGAGTAGATGAGGATAGACAGGAGATGGGGAGGGACAGTAAATTGGAGGAGACAGGTGATGCTGAGAAAACAGGAGATGGGGAGGTGACAGGATATGAGGATGGACAGGAGATGGATAGGGGATAAGAGATGAGGAGGTACAGGAGATAGGGAGGGGAGAGGAGATGAGGAGTGACAGGTAATGAGGAGTACAGGAGATGAGGAGGAACAGGAGATGTGGAGGGACAGGAGATGAGGAGTACACAGGAGATGAGGAGGGAGAGAAGATGGGGAGGGACAGGAGATGTGGAGGGAAAGGGGATGAGGGGGGACAGGAGATGAGGAAGGGACAGGTGATGAGCAGGGAAGAGGAGATGTGGAGGGACAAGACATATGGAGGGACAGGAGTTGAGGAGGGTATAGGAGATGTACAGGAGACAGGAAATTAGGAGGAACAGGAGATGAGGATGGACAGGACATCGGGAGGCAGAGGAGATGAGGAGAACAAGACATAGGGAGGGACAGGATACGAGGAGGCGACAGGAGATGGGAGGGACAGGAGATGAAGATGGACAGAGGATGGGGAAAGGATAGGAGATGAGGACAGAAAGAGGACAGGGAAGGGATAGGAGATGAGGATGGACAGGATATGCGGAGTGACAGTAGATGGGGAGGGACAGGAGATGGGGAGAGAGAGTCGATGGGGAGGTTACAGAGGGTGAGGAGGGATAGGTGATTAGAAAGGTCAGGAGATGGGAGTGACAGATGAGGAGAGAAAGGAGATGTGGAGGGCAGGAGATGAGGAGGGACAGAAGATGAGGAGAGACAGGATATGAGGAGAAACAGGAGATGAGGAGGGAGAGGAGATGAGGAGGAACAGGAGTGGAAGAGGGGACAGGAAATGAGGAGGGAAGAGGAGATAATGTGGGACAGGAGATGGGGAGGGTCAGGAGAGGGGGAGAACAATAGATGGTGAGTTTACAGAGGGTGAGGAGGGACAGGAGAAGTGGAGGAGACAGGAGATGAGGAGGAACAAGAGATGAGGAAGGTCAGAGAGGAGGAGGGACAGGAGATGGAGAAGGATAGGAGATGGAGAGGGGACAGCAGTTGCGGAGGGGATTGGAGATGAGGAGTGACTGGTAATGAGGAGAGACAGGAGAATCGGCGGGACAGGAAATGCGGAGGCACAGGAGATGAGGAGTGACAGGAAATGGGGAGGAACAGGAGAAGGGGAGGGGACAGGAGATGAGGATAGACAGCCGAGGAGGAGAGACAGGAGAGGAGGAGAGACAGAAGATGGGGAGGGACAGTAAAGGAGAAGGTACAGGAGAGGAGGAGTTTCAGGAGATGAGGATGGGACAGGATATGAGAAGGGACAGCAGATGAGGAGAGACAGGAATTGCGGAGGGGACAGTAGATGGGCAGGGACTGGTGATGTGGAGGGTACAGGAGATGGGAGGGGTAGGAGAAATGGAGGGACAGGACATGAGTAGGGACAAGATATGAGAAAGAACAGGACATGGGGAGGGACAAGAGATGAGGAGGGACAGGAGATGAGGAGGGACAGGAGAGGTGGAGGGAAAGGAGATGAGGAGGTGACAGGAGATGGGGAAGGACAGGGGTGAGGATTAACAGGAGATAATTAGGCATAGGAGATGAGGAGGGATAGGAGATGATGAGGGACAGGAGATGGGTAGGACAGGAGAAGAGGAGGGACTGGAAATGGGGAGAGACAGTATATGGGGAGGTTACAGAGGGTGAGGAATGACAGGAGAAGCGGAGGAGAAAGGAGATGAGGATAATGAAGAGATGATGAAGGACAGGAGATGAGGAGGGACAACAGATGAGGAAGGACAGGAGATAGGTAGGGGACAGTTGATGAGGAGGGAAAGGAGATGGGGAGGGGAGAAGAGAGGAGGAGTAACTGTTTATGTGGAGAAACCAGAGATGAGGAGGGACAGGAGATGAGGCGGCACTGGTGATGAGGAAGGACAGAAGATGGGGAGGAATAGTAGATGAGGAGGGCACAGGTGATGTGGAGGAGACAGGAGATGGATGGCAAAAGGATATGAGGAGGGACAGGAGATGGATAGGGGACAGGAGATGAGGAGGGACAGGAGAGGAGGAGGAACAGATGATGAGGAGGGACAGGAGAGGAGAAGGGACAGGCGAGGAGGATGGACAGGAGATGAGGATGGACAGGATATGAGCAGGCACAGGAGATGAGGAGGGACAGAAAATGAGCAGGGACAGGAGATGAGGAGGGACAAGAGATGAGGATGGATAGGAGTTAAGGAGGGGACAGGAGATGAGGAGGGAAGAGGAGATTCAGAGGGATAGGAGAGGAGGGGGGACAAGAGAGGTGGAGGGAAGGGAGATGTGGAGGTGACAGGAGATGGGGAGGGACAGGGGATGGAGAGAAAGTAGACAGGGATTTTTCAGTGGGTGAGGAGGGACAGGTGATTAGAAAAGTCAGGAGATGAGGAGGTACAGGAGATGAGAAGGGACAGGAGATGGAGAGGGGACACTAGCAGGGATAGGAGATGAGGAGTCAGGAGACGGGGAGGAGACAGGAGATGGAGAGGGACCGGGGATGAGGATGAACAAGAGATGATGAGGGACAGGATATGAGGAAGAAGAGGAAATGATGAGGGACAGGAGATGGAGAGGACAGGAGAAGAGGAGGGACAGGAGATGATGAAGGACAGGAGATGAGGAGAGACATGAGATAGAGAAGGAGAGGAGATGGGGAGAGGACAAGAGATCGGAGATGAGGAGTGACAGGTAATGAGGAGAGACAGGAGGTGCAGAGGGACAGGAAATGAGGAAGTACAGGAGATGAGGAGTGACAGGACATGGGGAGGAACAGGAGAAGGTGAGGGGACAGAAGACAAGGAGGTACAGAAGAGGAGGAGGGACAGGAGAGGATGAGAGACAGGAGAGGAGGAGGGATAGGAGATATGGAGGGACTGGAGATAAGGAGGGACAGGATTTGTTGGGGGACAGCAGAGGAGGAGGACAGGAGATGAGGAGGGACAGGAGATGAGGAAGGAAAGTGGATTTAGAGAGACAGCAGATGGGGAGGGAGAGGACATGAGGTGGGATAGAAGATGAGGAGGGGACAGGAAATGGGGATGGACAGGGGATGAGGACGAACAGGAGATGCGGAGGGACAGGAGATGAGGAGGGGTCAGGAGATGAGGAGGGGAGAGGGGATGATGATGCACAATAGACGAGGAGGGGAGAAGAGATGAGGATAGACAGGAGATGGGGAGGGATAGTAGATGAAGAGGGGACAGGTGATGGTGAGGAGATAGGAGATGGGTGGAGACAGGATATGAGGAGGGACAGGAGATGGATAGGGGACAGGAGATGAGGAGGGACAGGTGATGAGCCGGGGAGAGGAGATGAGGAGTGCATGGTAATGAGGAGTAGAGGAGATGAGGAGGGACAGCAGATGAGGAGGGACAGGAGATGGCGATCACACAGGAGATGCGAAGGGACCGGAGCAGGCGAGGGACAGGAGATGTGGAGAGACAGAGATGCAGATGGACAGAAGATGAGGAGGGAAAGGAGATGTGGGGAGAAGAAATGAGGAGGGACAGGAGATGAGGATGGACAGGATGTGAGGTGAAACAGATGAGGAGAAACAGGAGATGAGGAGGGACAGGAGATGAGGAAGGGACAGGAGTTGAGGAGGATAGAGGAAATGAGCATGGACAGGAGCTCAGGTGGAACAGTAGAGGGGGAGGGATAGAAGATGGAGAGGGACAAGAGAAAGGGAGTACACAGGAATGATGTAGGGAGAGGAAATGAGGGGGACAGTAGATGAGGAGGGCAGGCGAGGAGGAGGGACAGGAAGTGGGAAGGGACAAGAGAAAAGGAGGTAACAGGAAAAAAGGAGGGGACAGGAGATGAGGTGGAAATGAGATGAGGAGGGATAGGACATGGGGAGGGATAGGAGATGAGGTGGGGACAGGAGATGAGGAGGGAGAGGAGATGAGGATGGAGAAAAGATGGGGAATGGAGAGTAGATGAGGATAAATAGTAGATGGTGAGGGACAAAAAATCGGAGGAGACAGGTGATGCGGAGGACACAGGAGATGGGGAGGGTACAGGATATGAGGATGGATAGGAGAGGGATAGGGGATAGGAGATGAGGAGGGACAGGAGATAGGGAGGGGACAGGAGAAGAGGAGTGATAGATAATGAGGAGTACAGGAGATGAGGAGGGACAGGAGATGTGGAAGGACAGGAGATGAGCAGGGATAGGATATGAGGATGGACAGGAGATGGATTGGGGATAGGAGATGAGGAGAGCCAGGAAATATGGAGGGGAGAGGAAATGAGGAGTGACAGGTAATGAGGAGTACAGGAGATGAGGAGGGACAGTAGATGTGGAGGGACAGGAGAAGGGGAGGAGACAGGAGATGAGGAGGGTAAGGAGATGGGGAGGGACTGGAGATGTGGAGGGACAGGAGATGAGGAGGGAAAGGAGATGACGAGGGAAAGGAGATGGGGAGGGACTGGAGATGTGGAGGGACAGGAGATGAGGAGGGACAAGAGATGAGGAGGGAAAGGAGATGACGAGGGAAAGGAGATGAGGAGGGACTGGAGATGTGGAGGGACAGGAGATGAGGAGGGACAAGAGATGAGGAGGGAAAGGAGATGGGGAGGGACTGGAGATGTGGAGGGACAGGAGATGAGGAGGGACAAGAGATGAGGAGGGAAAGGAGATGGGGAAGGACTGGAGATGTGGAGGGACAGGAGATGAGGAGGGACAGGAGATGAGGAGGGATAGGAGATGAGGAGGGACAGACGACATGGAGGGACAGGAGATGAGGAAGGGAGTGGATATGAGGAGAAACTGGAGATGAGGAGGGAAAGGAGATAATGAGGGACAGGAGATTAGGAAGGGGCAGGAGATGAGGAGGGAGAGGAGATGAGGAGGGACAGGAAATAAGGAGTGACAGGAGAGGAAGGTGGATAGGAGATGGGAACGGACAATAGAAATGGAGGGGACAGGAATGAGGAGGGGACAGGATATGAGAGAGAAAGGAGATGAGGAGGGACAGGACAAGGGGACGATCAAGGGATGAGGAGGGGAAAGGAGATGAGGAGGGGACAGCAGATGAGGAGGGACAGGAAACTGGGAGTGACAAGAGTTGATGTGGGGACAGGAAATTGGGAGGGACAGGATATGAGGATGGGACAGAAGATGAGGAGGGGACAGGAAATGAGAATGGACATAGGATGGGGAAAGTACAGGAGATGAGGATGTACAGAGGATGGGGATGGGACAGGATGATGATTGACAGGAAATGGGGAAGGACCGTAGATGGGGAGAGATAGGAGATGGGGAGAGAGAGGAGATGGGGAGGTTATAGAGGGTGATTAGAAAGGTCAGGAGATGAGGAGGGACCGGAAATGTGTAGAGAAAGGAGATCGGGAGGGACAGGAGATGAGAAGGACAGGAGATGTGCAGGGAAAGGAGATGACGAGGGACAGTGTAAGAGGAGAAACAGGAGATTAGGGGGGAGAAGAGATGAGGAGGGACCGGAGTTGTGGAGGGGACAGGAGATGAGGAGGGACAGGAGAGGGGGAGGGACAGGAGATATGGAGGGACTGGAGATGGGGAGGGACAGGGTATGAGGAGAAACAGAAGATGAGGAGGAATAAGAGATGAGGAGGGACAGGACATGAGGAGGGACAGGGTATGAAGAGAAACAGGAGATGAGGAGGGACAAGAGATGAGGAGGCACAGGAGTTGAGGAGGGACAGGACTTGAGGAGGGCACAGCAGATGAGGAGGGAAGAGGAGATGAGGAGGGACAGGAGTTGAGGAGGGACAGGAGAGGTGGAGGGAAAGGAGATGTGGAGGTGAGAGCAGATGGGGAGGGACAGGGGATGAGGATGAACAGGAGATGATTAGACATTGGAGATGAGGAGGGACAGGTGATTAAGAGGGAAAAGAGATGGGGAGGGGAGAAGTGATGAGGAGTAAGTGGTCATGTGGGGAAACCAGAGATGAGGAGGGACAGGAGATGAGGCGGCACAGGAGATGAGAAGGGACAGGAGATGGGGAGTATCAGGATAAGGGGAGGGAAAGGAGATAAAGAGGGTCAGGAGACTAGGAAGAACAGGAGAAAGGAAGGACTGGTGTTGAGGAGGGACAGGAGAGGAGAAGGGAGAGGAGAGGAGGAGTTTCAGGAGATGAGGATGTGACAGGGGATGAGGAGGGACATGAGATAGGGAGGGACAGGAGAAGTGTTAGGGACAGGAATGAGGAGGGAAAGAATATATGGAGGGACAGGTGATGGGGAGGGGAGTGGAGATGAATAGTGATAGTTAATGATGTGGGACAAGTGATGAAGAGGGACAGTAGATGAGGAGGGAAAGGGGATGGGGAGGGGACTGGAGATGAGGAGGGACAGGAGATGTTGAGGAACAGGACCCACGGATGGGTCAGGAAATGAGGAGGGCATTAGATGAAGAGGAACAGGAGATGAGGATGAACAGGAGATGAGGAAGAGACAGGAGATGAGGAGGGAAGAGGAGATGTAGAGGGACAAGATATAGGGAGGGACAGGAGATGAGGAGGGGACAGGAGATGAGGAGGGGACAGGAGATGAGGAAGGGAGAGGAGATGATGACAGACAAAAGATGAGGAGGGGAGAGGAGATGAGGATGGACAGTAGATGGGGAGGGATAGTAGATGAGGAGGGGACAGGTGATGGGGAGGAGACAGGAGATGGGTGGCGACAGGATATGAGGAGGGACAGGAGATGGATAGAGGACAGGAGATGAGGAGGGATAGGAGATGTCCAGGGGGGAGAAGATTAGGAGTGCATGGTAATCAGGAGTACAGGAGATGAGCAGGGTCAGAAGATGTGGAGGGACAGAAGATGAGAATGGACAGGAAAAAGGAGGGACAGGAGATGGGGAGCGACAAGAGAAAGGGAGGCCACAGGAATGAGGAGGGGACAGGAGATGAGGGGACAATAGATGAGGAGGCCAGGTGATGAGAAGGGACAGGACATGGGGAGGGAGAGGACAGGAGGAGGGAAAGGACATGGGGAGGGTCAGGAGATGAGGAGCGGAGAGTAGATAAGGACGGACAGGAGATTGCAAGGGGTAGGAGATGAGGAGGTACAGAACAAGTGTTGGGGACAGGAATGAGGAGGGGACAGGATATGTGGAGGGACAGGTGATGGGGAGGGGAGTGGAGATGAGTAGTGATAGTTAATTAGGAGGGACAAGTGAAGAGGAAGGACAGTAGATGAGGAGGGAAAGGAGATGGGGAGGAGACTGGAGATGAGGAGGGAGAGGAGATGGGGAGGAACAGGACCCATGGAGGGGTCAGGAAATGACGAGGGACATTAGATGAGGAGGGACAGGAGATGAAGAGGGAGAGGAGATGAAGAGGGAGAGAAAATGAGGAAGCGACAGGAGATGAGGAGAGAAGAGAAGAGTGGAGGGACAAGACATGAGGTGCGACAGGAGATGAGGAGGGACAAGAGATAGGGAGGATACAGGGTTCAGGAAGGGACAGTTGATGGGGAGAGCACAGGAGATGAGGAGGGACAGTTGATGAGGAGGGACAAGACATTGGGTAGGTACAGGAGATGAGAAGAGGATAGACAGGGAGGGACAGGAGATTGGGACATGACAGGAGATGAGGAGGAGACAGAGGACGAGTTGCGACAGGATATCTGGAGGGCCAGGAGACATGGCAGGACAGGATAGGAGGAGGGACAGGAGATTAGGAGGGAAAGGCGATGAGGAGGGACAGGAGATGGGGAAGGATAGGAGATGGTTGGTCCAGGAGATGGTGAAGGACAGGAGACAAGGAGGGGAAAAGAGATGGCGAGGGACAGGAGATAAGGACAAACAGGAGATGATAAGGGACAGGAAATGAGGAGGAAAGGACATGAAGAGGAACAGGAGATGGTGAGACAGTAGAAGGGGAGGGACAGGAGATGGGGATGGACAGGAGATGAGGAGTGAAAGGAGATGAGGAGGGACAGCAGATGGTGAGGGACAGGAGTTGAGGAGGACCAGGAGATGGGCAAGACAGGAGACAGGGAGGGGGCAGGAGATGGGAGGAACAGGAGACAGCGAAGAACAGGAGATGATAAGGGACAGGAGAAGAGGAGGGACTGGACATGAGGAGGGACAAGAGATGGGGAGGGACAGAAAATGGGGAGGGACAGGAGATGAGGAGGACCAGGAGATGGGCAAGGACAGGAGACAGGGAGGGGGCAGGAGATGGGAGGAACAGGAGACAGCAAAGAACAGGAGATGATGAGGGACAGGAGAAGAGGAGGGACTGGACATGAGGAGGGACAACAGATGGGGAGGGACAGAAAATGGGGAGGAACAGGAGATGAGGAGGGACAGGGGTTGAGCAGGGACAGGAAATGGGAAGGGGACAGGAGATGGGGAGGGATAGGAGATGAGGAGGGGACAGGAGATGGGAAGGGACATGAGATGGGGAGGATCAGGAGATGGGCAAGGACAGGACCTGGGGTGGGACTGGAGATGGGGAGAGACAGGAGATAAAGAGGAAAAGGAGACAATGAGGGGCAGGAGATGAGGAGGACAGGGCATGATGAGGGACAGGAGATGGGGAGACACAGTAGATGGGGAGGGACAGGAGATGAGGAGGGAAAGGAGATGGGGAGCCACAGGAGATGGGAGGGTCAGGAAATGGAGAGGGGATACGAGATGAGAAATGAAAGGAGGTAAGGTGGGACTGGAGATGGTGAGGGACAGGAGATGAGGAGAACAAGACATGAGGAGGGACAGGAGAGGGGGAGACACAGTAGATGGGGAGGGACATGAGATGAGGAGGTACAGGAGATGGGGAGACACAGGAGATTGGAGTGACAGGAAATGGAGAGGGGACAGGAGATGAGGAATGAAAGAGATGAGGAGGGACTTGAGATGGTGAGGGACAGGAGATGAGGAGGGCCAGGAGATGGGAGAGGACAGGAGATGGGGAGGGGAAAGGAGATGTGGAGGGGCAGGAGACAAGGTGGAACAGGAGATTATGGGGGACAGGCAATGAGGAGGGACAGGACCTGAGGAGGGACAAGAGATGGTGTGAGGACAGAGGGTGAGGAGGGACAGCAGAAGCGGAGGGGACAGGAGATGAAGAGGAACAAGAGATGATGAAGGAAAGAGATGAGGAGGGACAGGAGATGAGGAAGGACAGAAGATGGGGTGGGGACAGGAGATGAGGAAGGAAAGGAGATGGGGAGGAGACAGGAGATGAAGAGGGACAGGAGATGGGGAGGGGAGAGGAGATGAGTATGACAGGTAATGAGGAGGGTGAAGAGATGGGGAGGAGACAGGGTTCAGGAGGGGCAGTAGATGGGGAGGGGACAGGAGATGAGGAGAGACAGTAGATAAGGAGGGACAAAACATGGGGTAGGTACAGGATATGAGGGGGGATATAGACAGGGTGGGACAGGAGACTGGGACATGACAGGATTGAGGAGGAGACAGGAGACGGGGAGGGACAGGATAAGATTAGGGACATCGGATGAGGAGGGACAGGCAATGAGGAGGGACAGGGGATGGTTGGGCCAGGAGATGGGGAAGGACTGGAGACAAGGAGGGGACAGGGGATGGGGAGGGATAGGAGATAAGGAGGAACAGGAGATGATGATGGACAGTAGATGAGGAGCATAGGTCATGAGGAACAGGATATGGTGAGATAGTAGATGGGGTGGGACAGGAGATGGTGAAGGACAGGAGATGGGGAGACACAGGATATTGGAGGGACAGGAGATGGGGAGGACCAGGAGATGGTCAAGGACAGGAGATGGGGAGGGGACAGGAGATGGGAGGGACAGGAGATAATGAGGAACAGGAGATGATGAGGGACAGGAGAAGAAGACGACTGGACATGAGGAGGGACAAGAGATGGGGAGGGACAGAAGATGGGTAGGGACAGGAGATGAGGAGGGACAGGGGTTGAGCAGGGACAGGAGATGGGAAGAGACAGGAGATGGGGAGGAGTCAGAGGGTGAGGAGAGACAGGAGAAGCGTAGGGGCCAGGAGATGAGGAGGAACAAGAGATGATGAAGGAAAGGAGATGAGAAGGGACAGGAAATTAGGAGGGACAGAAGATGGGGAGGGGACAGGAGATGAGGAAGGCAGATGATGGGGAAGGACAGGAAAAGGGGAGGGGACAGTTGATGAGAAAGAGACAGGAGATGGTGATGGGAAAGGGGATGAGGAGGGACAGGAGATGGGGAGGGGACAGGAGATGAGGAGGGACAGGAGATGGGGAGGCGAGAGGAGATGAGGAGGGACAGGTAATGAGGAAGGATAGGAAATGAGGAGGACAGGACATGGGGAAGGGTCAGGAAATGAGGAGGTAGACTAGACAGGGAGGTACAGAAGAGTGGGATGTGACAGGAGATGAAGAGGAGACAAGAGACGAGGAGGGACACTAGTTGAGGATGGAACTGAGATGGTGAGGGACAGGATATGAGGAGGAAAGAGGAGATGAGGAGGGACAGGAGATTAGGAGGGACAGGAGATTAGGAGGGACAGGAGATGAGGAGGGACAGAGGATGATGATGAACAGGAGATGATGAGGGACAGGAGATGGGGAGGGAGAGGAGATGATGAGGGACAGGAGATGGGGAGGGTCAGGAGATGAGGAGGGGCAGGAGATGGGGAGAGACAGTTGATGGGGAGCGGACAGAGAGTGAGGTGGGACAGGAAAAGCGGAGGAGATTGGAGATGAGGAGGAACAAGTGATGATGAAGGACAGGAGATGGGGAGGAGACAGGAGATGAGGAGGAAAGAGCAGATGAGGATGGAAAGGAGATTAGGAGGGACAGGAGATTAGGAGGGACAGGAAATGGGGAGGGAAGAGGAGGTGAGGAGGGACAGAGAATGAGTAGGAACAGGAGATGGGGAGGGAGAGGAGATGTACAGCGATAGGAGATGCAGAGGGGACAGAAGATGAGGAGGGACAGGAGATGGGGAGGGACTGGAGATGGTGAGGGAACAGGTGATGAGGAGGAGAGAGATGAGGGTATACAATAGATGAGGAGGGACAGGAGATGAGTAGAGACTGGAGATGAGGAGGGACAGGAGATGAGGAGGGGCAGGAGATGATGAGGGACAGGAGATGAGGAGGGGCAGGAGATGAGGAAGGACAGGAGATGAGGAGGGGCAGGAGATGAGGAGGGGCAGGAGATGAGGAGGGGCAGGAGATGAGGAGGGAGTGGAGGCAGGGAGGACAGGAACCTGGCACGTTACAAGTGATGAGGAGGCAGGACTTGAGGAGGGACAGGAGATGAGGACGAACAGGAGATGGTAAGGGACAGTTGATGGGGAGGGACAGGCGATGGGGAGGGATTGGAGATGGTGAAGGGACAGGAGATGATGTGGGAAAATAGATGAGGAGGGACAGGAGAAGGGGTGTGGACAGGAGACGGGAAGGACAGGAGATGGGGAGGGACATGAGATGAGGTCAGGACAGGGGGTCGGGAGGGGTCAGGAGAGGGGAGGGAAAGGAGATGAGAGGGACAGGGGATGAGGAAGGACAGGAGATGATGAGGCGACAGGAGAAAAGGTGGAAAGGAGAAGAGGAGGGGCAGGAGAGGAGGAGGGACAGGAAATGTGGAGGGACAGGAGATGGGGAGGGGCAGGAGATGAGGAGGGACAGTAGATAATGATGGACAGTAGATGAGGAGGGTCCAGAAGATGAGGAGGTACAGGAGATTGGGTGGGTACAGGAAATGAAGAGGGACTGGAGACAGGGAGGGATAGGAGACTGCGACACTACAGAAGATGAGGAGACAGAAGACGAGGAGGGACATGATATGAGGAGGAACAGGAGTTGAGGAAGGACAGGAGAAGAGGAGGGACAGGAATTGAGGAGGAGGCAGGAGATTAGGAGGGGACAGGAGACAATGGGGACAGGAAATGAGTGGGGAAAGGAGATAGGGAGGTACAGGAGATGGGGATGGGACAGGAGATGGGGAGGGATAGGTGTCAGGAGGGGACAAGATGTGAGGAGGGGAGAAGAGACAAGTGGGGACAGGAGATGAGGAGGGGATAGGAGATGAGGAGGGACAGGAGATGAGGTGGGACGGGAGATGTGGAGGGACAGCAGATGGGAGGGGACAGGAGATGGGGAGCTTTACTGGGTGGACAGAGGCCAGATGAGAGGAGGGAAACATTTCGTGAGTGGACATAGAGCCGAAGTAAGGGTTGGGAAGCCTTACAGGGGAGGACAGAGACAGGAAATGGGGAAAGGGGAGCGTTACCAGAATGGACAGATACTGAGGTGGCGATTTGGGAGCATTATGTGGTGGACAGAGGCCAGAAGTCAGGTGGTGGAGGCGTAGCAGCACTAGTCCAGTCCGCACTGAATACTTCCTGCCATGGCAGCGCCGTCCTCGGGCCTGGAATGAGAAAAGTAAAACAAGATAAAAGAGGAGGCATTATTAATTACAAAAAATATATTAAAAAAAAGAGGAGGCGGCAGCGGGCCACCTGCCATGCCTCTCCACTCTTGACCAGACCCTGGGCCTGCCTACCCTGAAAGTTCACTGCTGACTGGGAGCTGGCTCTGGAGGCCTGGCTTAGGCCTACATGGCTGAAGCCCGTTCAGGTAGAGCACAAGGGACTCACAAGGTGTGGCAGGCTCCACTTCACATACCTTCACAGCCACAATCCTATGCCTTGTGTAGACCTGTCAAGAGGCACCGCTTTACTTCAAGAGCCCCAGCCTTCCTCTTACACACGGCATCTGGGTAGAACAGCCTCCTTCAGGTGCCTCCCCACAAAGAAACACTGCCAGCACCTGACAGGACTGGTGAACAAACAATGGCCTCAGGCTGAGAGTGCCCCACCCAGCTCTGTAGGCCCCAGAACAAACACCACTCTCTCAGAGGTAGGCGGCCGCACTGGAGCCTTTCACGGGTTGACTGGTCCCAGGCAGAACCGCCCTCAACCTGTTCAGTGTCCCTGCCCCCCCACCCTTCACATCCTCACTCTGCCCAACCACTCTCAATCTCTACTCCCAAGCTCCTTGAGCTGATTAAAAACTTTGGAAGGGTAGCAGGCTATAAAAGTAACCCTCAAAACTCAACTGCATTCCTCTACACCAACAATGAGAGGAATGATGCAACAATCAGGAAAGAAACTCCTTTCACAATAGTCTCAAAGAAAATAAAGTACCTAGGAATTAGCTTAACTAAGAATGTAAATGACCTTTTTGATGAAAACTTTAAAACCCTAAAAAAGGAGATTAAAATAGAACTAAGTAAATGGAAAAACCTCCCATGCTCCTGGATGAATCAACATTGTGAAAATGACAATCTTGCCAAGGGCTATCTACAAATTCAATGCAATACCCATCAATATCCCAATGGCATTCTTTAAAGAAATAGAAGAGGCAATTCAACATTTCATATGGAATAATAAAAGACCCCATATAGAAAAAACACTTCTTAGCAGAAAGAACAGGGCTGGAGGAATTTCAAAACCAAACTTTAGACTCTATTACAGGGCTATAATTGTCAAAACAGCTTGGTACTGGCACAAGAACAGGCCTGAAGACCAATGGAATAGAACTGAGGACCCAGATATTAAACCACAGACCTATGGCCACCTAATCTTTGACAAGGGAGCCAAAAAAAAACAGAATGGAAGAAACAGCCTCTTCAACAAGTTGTGCTGGCAGAACTAGTTAAGCACCTGCAGAAAACTAAAGTTGGATCCTTTTTTGTCACCCTACGCTAGAATAAACTCCAAATGGATCAAAGACCTGGAGGTAAAAGCTGACACACTGAAAACTATACAAGAAGGAATAGGAGATACACTAGGCCTCCTTGGCACAGGTCGAAACTTTCTTAATAAGGACAAAAAATCACAACAAATCAGAGAAAGGCTGGATAAGTGGGACTGCATTAAACTGCAGAGCTTTTGTATGGCAAAGGACATAGCTAGTAAATTAAGTAGGAAGCCTATAGAGCGGGAGAAGATTTTCACCAACCATACAACGGACAAAGGCCTCATATCTAAAATATATCAACAGCTCAAAAAATTGAATCACTCCAAAACTAATCTCCAAAGTCACAACCATCCCATTAAAAAATGGGCCAAAGACTTAAAGAAAGTCTTCTCTGAAGAAGAAACAAAAATGGCCTATAGACACATGAAGAAATGCTCAACATCTCTGGTCATAAAAGAAATGCAAATCAAAACAACTCTAAGATTCCACCTCACTCCAGTTAGAATGGCCAGGATCAGGAAAACTAATAACAACAGATGCTGGAGGGGATGTGGCCAGGAGGCATCACTACTACACTGTTGGTGGGAGTGTAAACTCATTCAACCACTATGGAAAGCAGTATGGCAGTGCCTCAAAAGCTAAACATAGAACTCCCCTATTACCCAGCAATTCCGCTACTTGGCATTTTACCAACCATCCAGAAACAAGGACATACTAAATCCACTAGCACAACAAGCATTATTCACCATAGCAAAGATATGGAATCAACCTAGATGTCCCTCAGACTCAAAGTAACATAGGCTCAATGGTTTTCCTCATTTGTCATAATCAGTAGAAACCTTGGGCTCTACTATTAGAGATTTGCAATAGAGCAAAACCTTGATACATGAGGCCATATAGTATGAAGCTAAGTGAAAGGACCTCTAGGATATTGAAACAAAAGCCATGTAATGAATGATTGTTGTCCTTAATGTACTATATTATCTCTCATCTCTTTTGCTGTCCCTTGATTATCTCATACTGTTACACTGTCTCACTTTTTTATCTGATATATTGGATATATTTTATTTGGTTATTTGAAATTTGATAGGGAAGTGGGGAAAACCAAGATGGGGTGATGGTGGGGAGGCTAATGGGGACCAAGGCAGGTGGAAGGGAATCAATGTATGTGAATTAATGCACCTTCTATCTGGCAAATATCATGTAACCCTTTTATTAATTACAATAAAAATATTTTAAAAAAGAAGCACCGCTTTACTTCAAGAGCCCCAGCCTTTCTCTTACAAGCGGCATCTGGGTAGTACAGCCTCCTTCAGGTGCCTCCCCACAAAGAAACACTGCCGGAACCTGACAGGACTGATGAACAGACAATGGCCTCAGGCTGAGTGCCCCACCCAGCTCTGTAGGCCCCAGAACAAACACCACTCTCTCAGAGGTAGGCGGCCGCACTGGAGCCTCTCACAGGCTGACTGGTCCCACGCAGAACCGCCCTAAAGCAGTTCAGCGTCCTCACACCCGCACCGCTCACGTCCTTGCTCTGCCCACCCCTCTCAATCTCTGAACCCGCAGCCACTCCCCGACCCCTCACGTCCTCGCCGTGGAGGAGCAGCAGCCCAGGCCCCGTTTGCACTGACCGCTCCCTCCTGTGGCGGCGCTATCTCTGGGCATGGATGGAGAAAAATAAAACAAAACGGAAGAGGAGGCAGTGGGGACGGCCGCCTTGCCTGTCCACTGCCGACCAGGCCCCTTGCCTACACTGAAAGCTCACTGCTTACTGGGAGCTGGCTCCGGAGCCCTGGCTTCGGCTTAACATGGCCGAAGGCCCTTCAGAGAGGAAAAACAAAGCTGCCTGCCCCACTTCTCCACACACTTTCACAGCCACCACACACCAGGCCCCTGGCCTGCCTAGGCTAAAAAATGCACCTCTCACTGAGAACTGGCTCCGGAGGCCTGGCTTAGGCCTAAGGGACTTCCTCACACACATGCAGTGTCTGGGTAGAGATAGCCTCCTTCAGCCGCTTCCCCAAGAAGAAACGCTGCCAGCACCTTACAGGACGGGTGAACACACAACAGGCCGAGACAAACGCTGCTCTGTCAGATGGAGGCGGCTGCACTGAAGCTTCTCAGGGGCCGACAGGTACCAGGCAAAACCACCCAGAAGCAGTTCAGCTTCCTCGCCCGGCCCATGAACCCTCACAACCTCGCTTCACCTGACCCCTCTCAGGTTCTGACACCGCAAGCCCTACCGCCGAACTCTCACATCCTCACTCGGCCCCACACCTCTTGGGCTCTGAACCCCTCAGACCCTATCCGACCCCTCAGGTCCTTTCTCCGCCCCACCCCACTCGGCTCTGACCCCACAAGCCCCACCACTGACCCCTCATGTCCTCTTTCCACCCCACCCGTCTCAGGCTCTGACCCTGCAAACCCCGACCTAGACCCCTCATGTTCTAGCTCCGCCCCACCCCTCTCAGCTCTGACCCTGCAAGCCTTGCTTCTGACCCCTCACATCCTCTCTGCCCCACCACTCTCCGGCTCTGACCCCACAAGCCCCGCCCCCGAACCATCACTTCCGTGCCCTGGATCCACCCCTCTGGACCTCTTCCTCCAAGTCCTGCCCTACACCACTCACCTCCATTCCTCATCCTGGCTCCACCACCCCGTGCTCCACCCCACAAGTCCCACCCTTCTCAATCCTCAGCCCCACTCCCGCTCCAGCCCGCCTTTTTTTTCTGGCTGTTCTTCCCACTGCCTGTGGCTGCTCTCCTTTCAATTACAGGGCTCTGTGAAGACCTTATAGAATTCAGCTGTGAATCCATCTGGCCCTGGGCTTTTCTTAGGTGGAAGTTCTCTAATTGCCATTTCTATTTCAGAGCTTGAAATAGGCCTGTTGAGTTGGCTTAGTTCTTCTTGGTTCAGTGTGGGTATGTTAATATTGGCTAGGAATTCATCCATTTCTTCTAGATTCTCAAATTTGTTGGCGTAAAGGTTTGAGAAGTATTCCCTCATGATATTCTGGATCTTGGTAATTTCTGTCGTGATATTACCATTTTCGTCTACGATTTTGTTTATTTCAATATGCTCTCTTCTTTTTTTGGTAAGATTTGCTAAGGTTTTGTCAATTTTGTTAATTCTTTCAAAGAAAAAACTCCTTGTTTTGTTGATTCTTTCTATAGTTTTTTTGGATTCTAAATCATTTAATTCCGCTTCGATTTTAATAATTTGCTTTCTTCTACTGGGATTAGGGTTGGTTTGTTGCTCTTTTCCCAGGAGCTTGAGGTGAGACATTAACTTGTTGGTTTGCATTTTTTCCAACTTGTTGTAGGCACTCAGCGCTATAAATTTTCCTCTGAGTACTGTCTTTGCTGTGTCCCAAAGGAGTTGGTATTTTGTGTGTTCCTTATTGTGAAATTTCATAAACTGTTGGATTTCTGTTCTGATCTCTTCGATGACCCATTGGTGATTCAACAATGTGTTGTTCAGTCTCCATGAGTTACAGGGTTTTCGTTGGTGGAGATGTGTGTTCAGTTCCAATTTGATGCCTTCGTCGTGTGAGAGCATGCATGGAATAATTTCTGTGTTTCTGAATCTGTCTAGGTTTGTTTTATGGCCTATGTGGTCTATTTTGGAAAATGTTCCATGTGCTGCTGAGAAAAACGTATATTGTGTTGTTGCTGGGTGGAATATTCTGCAGATGTCTATTAGATCTAGTTGGTCTATATAGTTGTTCAGTTTTAAGGTTTCTCTGTTGAGTTTTTGCCTTGTTGATTTGTCCATAGGTGAGAGTGGTGTGTTAAAGTCACTAACAATCACTGTGCTTCGATCTATGTATGGTTTCAGTGTAAGTAAAGTTTGCTTGATGAAGTTCAGAGCTCCGGGAGTGGGTGTGTAAATATTTAGGATCATTATGTTTTCCTGGAGGAAAGATACCTTTAGTAGTATGTAGTAACCTTCTTTGTCTTTTCTTACTAATTTTAGTTTGAAGTCTATTTTATCTGATATGAGGATGGCAACTCCAGCCTGTTTATGGGGGCCGTTAGTTTGATAGAATTTATTCTAACCACTCACTTTCAAAAGATGATTGTTTTTTTGGGTAAGATGTGTCTCTTGAAGATAGCAGAATGATGGCTCTTGCTTTTTCATCCAATTAGACAGTCTATGTCGTGTAATTGGAGAGTTAAGTCCACTGATATTGAGAGTTAGGATTGAGAGATATTTATTAGTTCCTATCATTTTTAAAAACTTTTATTAGGACCTGTGGCTTGACAGTTCTTGTGGTCCTGAGATGGTATGCTGTTTAAGTGCCATTTCTTTCCCTATATTGCATTTATTTTGGTTTTCTATGTACAGAACATCTTCGAGAATTCTCTGTAATGTTGGTTTTCTGGCTACATATTGCTACAGCTTTTCGCTGGAATGGAATGTTTTTATTGTTCCCTCAGTTATGAATGAGAGCTTAGCTGGGTACAGTATTCTTGGTTGGTAGGTATTTGACTTAATGGCATGACATATATGCTTCCAGTCACTTCTTTTTTTTTCTTTTTGCATATTTTTTATTGTAATTAGTAAAAAGGTTACATGATATTTGCCAGATAGAAGGTGCAGTAATTCACATACATTGATACCCTTTCACATGTCTTGGTACCCATTTCCCTCCCCCCCACACCCCCCACCCGTCTTGGTTTTCCCCCCTTCCCTATCAAATTTCAAATATCCAAATACAAATAAATTCAATATATCAGATAACAAAGTGAGATACTATACCAATATGAGATAACCAAGGGACAGCAAAGGAGATGAGAGATAACATAGTACATTAAGGACAACAATCATTCATTATATGGCTTTTGTTTCACTATCCTGGAAGTCCTTTCAATTAGCTTCACATTTTATGTCCTTATGTATCAAGATTTTGCTGTATTGCAAATCTCTGCTAGTAGAGCCCAAGGTTTCTACTGATTATGACGAATGAGGGAAACCATTGAGCCTAAGTTCCTTTGAGTCTGGCTTACTTCACTTAATATGATTTTTTCTAAGTCTTTCCATTTCCTAACAAATGGGGCGATGTCATTCTTTCTGACAGCAGCATAGAATTCCATTGTGTACAAATACCACAACTTGTTGTTCCACTCATCAACTGAGGGACATCTAGGTTGGTTCCATATCTTTGCTATGGTGAATAGTGCTGCAATGAACATTGTTGTACTAGGGGGTTTAGTATGTCCTTTTTCTGGGTGGTTGGGTAAATGCCAAGTAGTGGAATTGCTGGGTCATAGGGGAGTTCTATGTTTAGCCTTTTGAGGCACTGCCACACTGCTTTCCATAGTGGTTGAACGAGTTTGCACTCCCACCAACAGTGTAGTAGTGATCACTCCTGGCCACATCCCCTCCAGCATGTATTGTTACTAGTTTTCCTGATCCTGGCCATTCTAACTGGAGTGAGGTGGAATCTTAGAGTTGTTTTGATTTGCATTTCTTTTATGACAAGAGATGTTGAGCATTTCTTCATGTGTCTATAGGCCTTTTTTTTCTTCTTCAGAGAAGATTCTCTTTAAGTCTTTGGCCCATTTTTTTAATGGGATGGTTGTTACTTCGGAGGTTAGTTTTGGAGTGATTCAACTTTTTGAGCTGTTGATATATTTTAGATATGAGGCCTTTGTCCGTTGTTTGGTTGGTGAAGATCTTCTCCCACTCTGTAGGCTTCCTGATTAGTTTACTAGCTATGTCCTTTGCCTTACAAAAGCTCTGCAGTTTCATGCAGTCCCACTTATCCAGTCTTTCTCTGATTTGTTGTGATTCTTGGTCCTTATCAAGAAAGTTTCGACCTGTGCCAAGGAGGCCTAGTGTATCTCCTATTCCTTCCTGTAGAGTTTTCAGTGTGTCAGCTTTTACCTCCAGGTCTTTGATCCATTTGGGGTTAATTCTAGTGCAGGGTGACAAAGAAGAATCCAACTTTAGTTTTCTGCAGGTACTTAACCAGTTCTGCCAGCACAACTTGTTGAAGAGGCTGTCTTTCTTCCATTCTATTTTTTTGGCTCCCTTGTCAAAAATTAGTTAGCCATAGGTCTGTGGTTTAATATCTGGGTCCTCAGTTCTATTCCATTGGTCTTCAGGTCTGTTCTTGTGCCAGTACCAAGCTGTTTTGATAATTATTTCTCTGTAATAGAGTCTAAAGTTTGGAATTGAAATTCCTCCAGCGCTGTTCTTTCTGCTAAGAAGTGTTTTTGCTATACGGGGTCTTTTATTATTCCATATGAAATTTTGGATTACCTCTTCTATTTCTTTCAAGGATGACATTGGGATATTGATGGGTATTGCATTGAATTTGTAAATAGCTCTTGGCGAGATTGTCATTTTCACAATGTTGATTCTTCCAATCCAGGAGCATGGGAGGTTTTTCCATTTCCTTAGTTCTGCTTTAATTTCCTTTTTTAGGATCTTAAAGTTTTCGTCAAAAAGGTCCTTTACATTCTTAGTTAAGCAAATTCCTATGTACTTTATTTCCTTTGAAGCTATTGTGAAAGGAGTTTCATTCCTGATTATTGCCTCATTCCTCTAACTGTTGGCGTAAGGAAGGTAGTTGATTTTTGAGGGTTGATTTTATAGCCTGCTACTCTTCCAAAGCTTTGAATCAACTCAAGGAGTTTGGGAGTAGAGTCTATAGCATTCTTTAAATACAGAATCATGTCATTTGCAAAGAGGGATAGTTTTATTTCCTCTTTCCCTACTTGGATCCACTTTATGCTTGCTTCATGCCTTATTGCACTGGCTAGGAATTCTAGCACTATGTTAAAGAGGAGTGGAGAGAGTGGGCAACCTTGTCTTGTTCCTGATTTTAGAGGGAATGGCTTTAGCTTTTCGCCATTAAATATATTACTAACTGTGTCAACCCTAGTATTTTTAAGCAAGAGCTCACAATAGTGAGGAATCTCACCCCACCTTTTTTTTTCTTGTCTTTTTTTGATTTTGTTTTTTTTCCTTGTTGGTGTTGTTGTTGTTGATTTTGCTTGTTTTTTTTGTTTTTGTTTCTCTGTTTTTCGTTCTGTATGTTTCTTTTTTTGATTTTTGTGCTTGTTGTTGCTTTTGTCTTACTTTGCTTTTTTGCTTTCTTTCTTTTTAAATTTTTCATCATTGAAATCTCCTATATCTTCCTCCCTCTTTTCTCTATATATTCTTTGTATTACCCTTCTTACTTTCATAAGTTTTATCTAATCCTTTCCGAACTTTGTACTCAAATACACTACATGCTTATCAATTTAGGTCAGTTATCCTTACCCTGCACCTTTTCTTCATTACTATAATAATCTTACAGCCCTACATTATTCCCCTCGTACCTCCATTGTTATCTCTCATACTATTTTTCTATCTCTGGTCCTCTGTTCATGTTTCAACCCTTATAATGCATGGACCTACACTTGATGGTTGTTGAGCAATACTGTATATCTAGGTGTTCAATTATACTCTAGGTCCAGAGGGTCCTAAATACAATAGATTTGATTGAGAGGCTTATTTTTTGGTCATAAATCGGTTATCAGTGGCTGTATTAGACTGGTCTGTAAGTGCACAAAAAAAAAGAGTGATAATATCGATGAAAAATAGTGAACATCTAGTGTCTCCCAGCTAAAGAAGCCTAGGTTCATTATATCTGAAAATTTATAATCTTGTTTAGTATTAGTCTTGCTCCCATTTTCAAATAGAGAAGTTCCAGGTCTGACTTCTGGTATGTGTGGATCAGCTCCTGGTTGGTTTCTCTGAGCTGGCGCCTCTTCTGAATCATCTGGGCCTCCATTTGGCTGAGTTGCCGTAAAACCTATCTTCCTTGGCTGAGAAGTCTGTCTGAATGCTGATTTTCCTCCTCGTGGCATTCCCGATCCAGCATTGCAAAACCTCCCTGGTGGTCCCTCGGTACAGGTTCACATAGCGAACCCACTGGATGATGAGTCTCCTGTTCTTGTGGATGTTCCTCTGGTTTTCTTGTCCCTTGTTCCAGATGGTGGACATCAGCTTGCAAATGGTCTCCCGCTGCTCTTCAGCAGCCCTTTCCACGGGCTGGTGGCTGTGAGACTGGTGCTCCTGAGAGCGGGAGCACTGTGCACAGAGCAGGTCCTTATCGACCTGGCAGAAGATGTGCCTTGTCTCCTTGGGTGGGTCACACTTTTGTTCCTCTGAGCTCAGGAATCGCCAGAGGCTGGCTTTTCTGGCAAGGGCCGCCAGGCTCCTCAGAAGGATGTCAAACTGGAGGTCTCCCTGCTGGGTGGGTTCGTGCCAGGCACGGCACATTCCTGGGGGTGTCTGCCTTTCTTCCCAGGACAGGAAGAGACAAGGTCGACAGAAACTGTGGCCACAGTCTATGGTGACTGGGTCTAGGAAGATATTTCTGTAGACGGCGCAGCTGAGCTCCTTCTGGAAGGCTTGCAGAGCTTCACCGTCCATCGTTGAAAGAGGGGAGCCGGGTGTCGCCGGCTCGCACTGCTGATCTTAGCTACTCGGGGGGCTGGAATCTGAAGGTCCGATTCCCGGCCTGCCTATGCAGGAAAGTGTGCCTGACCCCCTTCTCTCCTCCCTCCGATCAACCACCCGGTAATAAGGCGAGGCGCTTTGGCTCCAGTGGTACAACGCTAGCCCAGAACCTAGAGGGCCTCAGGGGTAACCCCCAGGCCTGGGCACTAGCCCCACAACGGACCAAGAACGACCGACCAACCCACCCACCGACAGACCGACTGACAGACCAACAGACCGACAGACCGAACAAACCTCAGACCCACCAAGTGAGCTGATAAAAGATCATAGCGAAGATGAACAAGATTGAAAAGAGCAGATCCTACTGCTCTCAAACTCAGGCGCTAGCCAAGCTCTCAACACAGAAGGTCTCCCTGGGGTGGCCCTTCCTCCTAGAGGCCTGAGAGGCCGACCAGCGCTCTTATTTATGCTGAGAGGGGCGGAGCCCCCGGAAGGGCTTGCAATGATGCATCTGTGCCAGGCAAATTGATTTGCATATCAATAGGTGCAGGAAATTACATTGCAGCAGCAGCAGCAACACCTTTCAATTTCTTTTTCAGGCAAATGCTTCTGACCACTTCTGTCTACACTGGCCATTTCAGGGGAATTTTCACTGAAAGTGAGGTTTGACCCATGGCCAAAAGGCTCTGTCTTTTCTTCCCTTTTTTGGCCTTTTTCTTTTCTGGTGCCGATGGCCTACGTCTAGCCGGTTCGGGTTCCGGCTGCCTTTGTAGAAATACTGTTCTTTGTTGATCTGCTTGGGTAGTAGGAGATGGTGGCCCCGTGCCTTCACCTGCCTCTTGAGTGGCCAAATCAAGCCTATGATAATGAATTTGAAGGGTTTTAGATGCCAGGGAGTCAATTGGCTCTTTTACAAAGCTCATGATTCTATTGAATATGCATGGTCCTATGGATACAATAATCAAAATACCAAAGGACCTAGGAGGGGAAGGAGATAAGGCAACATTCCTTTTAATCCAGTCCAAAAGGGGTTATCAAACAATTCTCAGCGACGTTTGATCAAGTCCTCCTGGATTTTCTTAATCTTGTCTCGCACAATACCAGACTTGTTTGCGTGAAAACAGCACTGCTCCTGTAAAGCCAAACAAATTCCTCCCTGTTCTGCAGTGAGTAGATCTAGTCCTCTTCTATTCTGAAGAACTACCTCAGCGAGGGAGTCCATCTGATCCTGAAGGTCACTAATAGTGCTGGACCATGTCTGAACATCCTCTATTAACTGATTGGACAATTTGGCGTAAGAGTGTAGTGACACTCCCAATCCTGCCATTCCTGCACCTCAGGCTGCAGTGATTCCCAATCCTGCCAGGAGGGGAATAAAAGCAGGCCACTTATGTCTTCCTCCTACCATTTCTAGGCTGGGAATTGGCAGAACTTCACTTCCAGGAATATTGTCTTTATCAGGGAGCAGTAAAGCAAGTACACAAACTCCAGTCCATTTTACAGGGTGTTGGGTTAAGGCCAGGTTGCCTCCACAGACAAATACTTTTCCTACAGGAGTGCAAAGGGAAATAGTAGAAGAGTAATTAATTACTGCTAAACAATTGCTAAAAGAAATTACTCCTACATGTATATCAAAGGTATTATTCTTAGATTGACTAAAAAACACAAAGAATTAATCGGCAGAATTAATAGGGCTAAGGGAATTATTGCTTGGAATGGCAATCGGGATTGGTGTGCCCCCATGGCCATCAAAGGGGTTGCCAAAAAGGGAAAGTAGGAGGGATTCTGTATCCAGTAGAGGTCTGTGTCCTCCGATGATGAGAGCAGCAACAGCAAGACTGACATTTGTAGGATCCACAGCAGTTTTGACGATTTTCTAGAATAGAAGAAAGGGTTTTTATACTCAGACTGCTAGCCTTCCCCAGAAGGTGAGTTATCCATAGGCTTTACGAGTCGTTCTGGGAGCCAACAAGCGGTGCCTTCTTATTATCAAATATACAGACTGATCCTCTTCTCCAGATCAGCACTGGATCAGGGCCCTTCCATTGGAAAGTCAGAGGATCCTTCCACATTTATAGTTGCATAATTATTAAGAGTTCGGGGGTGCCAAAGTTGATCATCAGCAGATTTTCATTAATATCCAGTGTTAAAATATTAATAACAAATAGGGCATGCTGAAGAATATTTTTGGAGTTCCTTTTGTGGGAGAAAAGTTTTGTGTTCTTAACATTTGAAAAGTATTTTTAAGGGTTTGATGAGCTCATTCAACAATTCCTTGACCTTGACGATTATAGGGAATACCAGTGATGTGTTTTATTTGCATCTGGTGGCAGAAATGTTGAAAATTTATGCCAGTATATCCCCGCACATTATAGTCTTAATAAAATTAGGCTTTTCCATTACTGCCATGCAATTAAGTACATGGGCGATAACATTTTTGGAGGCCTCACCAGAATGTGGTGTGGCAAAAATAAATCCACTAATGGGATCTACAGTAACATGAAGATATTTAAAAGTACCAAAAATATGGAACCTGAGTAACATCCACTTGCTACAATTCATTAGGAACCAATCCTCAGGGATTAACATCCAAATTGGGTATTGGAATCAGGGTAATACTATTTTGGCACTGTTTAAAAATTTGCCGTGCCTGCTCTCTGGTGATTTTAAAAAGAAGGCGAAGGGTCTGGGCATTAAGGTGATGTAGCGAATAAGCTTCTCTGGCCTGGGCTATCAGGTCATTTTTAGCTAAAAGTACAAATTGGGTAGCTTAGTCTATTGTTTCATTGCCCTTTGTCAAAGGTCCATGGAGGCCAGAGTGTCGCCTCTAAAGAAGGGGCAACTTCTAGTTTGAATATATCGTTGAATTAAGAAAAATAGGGGAGCAGCATTTGTAGTTGGCTTAATAAAAGGCACTGTTTCAAGCAATGGTATAGAATGAGCAATATAGGCACTATCAGTGTACAGATTAAAAGAAGTATGTAACTGAGCAAAAAGTTGTAAGACTGCAAACAACTCAACCAACTGGGCAGAACAATAGGGGGACTTTAAGGAAGTAATTTTGCCATTAACAGAAAAGGCAGCTTGCCCATCGGAGGAACCATCTGTGAACACAGGGGGCATTAGGAAAGGGCTTTTGGAAGGTCTGTATAGCGAAGGTAATGGGTTGCTATCGCAAAAACTGAAGAAGTTTATCAACAGGATAATGATTATCCAAAGTGCCTAAAAAGGAAATGCATGAAACAGCCCAATCATCATCATTTAGAATTAACCATTGAATCTGGGAGTATATGGTAAAATTCTTTTATCTGGGTCTTTGCCAAAATTTTTTCTGCTTTGTTCCCTTCCAATTTTAATTAGCTTCATCACCACGTGGTGTAGGGTGTAAGCACCTTAGCTGGTGCAGCAGGCAGGTGTACCCAAGAAAGGGGTTCTTTCTGCCAAAAGACTCCAGTGGGTGTGAAACTAGATGCACAAATGACACACTGTAAGGGTAGGTCATAATTAACAAAAGTAATTTGCTGGTTAGAAATGGCAGCCTCTACTCTGAAGAGAGCTTCTCGAGCAGGAGCATTCAAAGGGCATTTAGAAAGGGGGTCAGAATCTCCTCTAAGACTATCAAACAAGGGTTTGAGCTCACCCGTAGTCAGTTTAAGATAGGGGCGGTGCCAGTTGATGTCACCTAAGAGTTTTTGGAAATCATTAAAGTTTTAAGATGATTAATCCTAAGTTGAATTTTTGGGATAATATTTTATTGGAAAAAAACCTCAAAGCCTAAAAATAGATATGGAGGTTTTAACTGAATCTAATCTGGTGCAAATTGAAGACCAGCACTGGTAAGAGCATTTGATAGTTGCTGAGAGAAATGGAGAAGGCAATCAGCATCTGGTCCAGCAAGAAGAATGTCATCCCTATAATGAATTACATAGAGAGAGGAACCCTTTAATCTGAATGGATCTATCATTTGAGCAACAAATTTTGACAAAATCTAGGGCTATTGGCCATCCCCTGGGACAAAACTTTCCACTGAAACCTAGGCATAGGGCCTTTAAAATTCACTACTGGTAGACTGAATGCAAAGTAGTGGCGATCCTCCAGATGGAGAGGGATGGTGAAAAAGCAATCCTTTAAATCAATAACACTTGTATAATATCCCTTGAGAATGGCAGCAGGAGTAGGAAGGCCAGGTTGAAGGGCACACATGGGAATCATGGCCTTATTAATTTCCCTAAGATCTTGAAGAAGTCTCCACTTTCCTGATTTCTTTTTTATTACAAAAATGGGTGTGTTCCAAGGGTAAGTAGTAGATTCAATGTGGCCTGCAACAAGCTGTTCCTGTAATAACACTGTGACTGCAGCCAATTTTTCAATTGTTAGAGGCCACTGATCAACCCACACAGGCTCTGTCTTTTTCCAAGAAATTCTGTCTGCATGGAGTACAGGCATGTCAATGGCCACTAAGGAAAAATTTTATAGCCTATGCCACTGTGATCAGCCGTAGCATCCATCTGGATGGGCGCCCTAAGACCCTGAGAATTCTTTCCAAGCCCTTGACCTGGGTGATAGCCTTAAGTATCTGTTGAGTAATGAACTCATTGGGGCTGCACATAATGAATCCCATCTGAGAAAGAATATCTCTGCCCCAAAAGTTAACTGGGAGGCCGGTGACCACATAAGGCTGCACTGTGCCTTTGTTTCATTCCTCGTCTTCTCACAAAATAATTTTAGAACTTTGAAGAGGGTTAGAAGACTGTCCTATTTCTTTTAAGTGAGTCATAGCAGGGTTAAGGGGCCAGGCTGAAGGCCAATCCCTATTGGAGATGACAGTAGCAACTGCTCCTGTATCAACTATGCCCTCAAAAATACTTCCATCTAATTTTAACTTTAATAAAAGTTTCTTATGTGTAATTTCCTGTACCCAATAGGTATCTGAGGAACCAAAATTATGAGTGCCTCTTCGGTGTTCATGACTGAGGTTATTAGTAATGAGATCAAGCAATACCAATAGAGCAATCCTCTAGCCAAGGAAAATAGTTATAGGTCCTTGAGAAGCAGTTGCCACTATTTTGATTTCCTCAAGGGGGAAAACCAAGATGGGTGGGGGGTGTGGGGGGGGAGGAAATGGGTACCAAGACATGTGAAATGGTATCAATGTACGTGAATTAATGCACCCACTACCTGGCAAATATCATGTAACCCTTTTACTAATTACAATAAAAATGCAAAAAAAGAAATGAAAAAAATAATGCTTGGTGAAATATTACGACCCTAGATGGTGGAGCTTCCGTGTCCCAAAATTAAGCCAAATGTGTTTTGGCAAAGGGCCAAAAATTCCAGTGGAAAGGATCTGAGTCTCAGAATCAGGAGTCAATATTGAGTGGGAGGTGGCATAGAGGTCCAATCCTGCACTACCTGGCGTAGCTTGCATGAGGGAGATGACATTAGATGAGCTGAGATTGGGAGACGAATCTGACAGACCCAGGGTTCAATCCCAGTGTTGGCTTGGGGCCCTGGGGTGGGCCCCTCATCATGTTTCCCTGCTTCCGGGGCAATGGTTTTCCCTGGTTATCACTTTTGGACTTACACTCCAAGGCCCAATGTTTTCCTTGTTTGCCTGCATATGTTGAACCAGCTTTGCCTCCCCTGGATGAATCCAGTTTGATCATAGTGTATAATTTTTTTGATGAGTTGTTGTAGACGGTTGGCCAGGATTTTGTTGACAAGTTTGCATCGATGTTCATCAAAGATATAGGTCTATAGTTCTCTTTCTTTGATGAATCTCTGTCTGGTTTGGGGATCAGGGTTATACTGGCTTCATAGAATGAGTTTGGTAAGGAACCTTCATTTTCAATTTCGTTGAAGAGCTTGAGGAGTATTGGTGTGAGCTCTGCTTTGAAGACCTTATAGAATTCAGCTGTGAATCCATCTGGCCCTGGGCTTTTCTTAGGTGGAAGTTCTCTAATTGCCATTTCTATTTCAGAGCTTGAAATAGGCCTGTTGAGTTGGCTTAGTTCTTCTTGGTTCAGTGTGGTATGTTAATATTGGCTAGGAATTCATCCATTTCATCTAGATTCTCAAATTTGTTGGCATAAAGGTTTGAGAAGTATTCCCTCATGATATTCTGGATCTTGGTAATTTCTGTCGTGATATTACCATTTTCATCTGCGATTTTGTTTATTTCGATATGCTCTCTTCTTTTTTTGGTAAGATTTGCTAAGGGCTTGTCAATTTTGTTAATTCTTTCAAAGAACCAACTCCTTGTTTTGTTGATTCTTTCTATAGTTTTTTTTGGATTCCAAATCATTTAATTCTGCTTTGATTTTAATAATTTGCTTTCTTCTACTGGGATTAGGGTTGGTTTGTTGCTCTTTTCCCAGGAGCTTGAGGTGAGACATTAACTTGTTGGTTTGCAATTTTTCCAACTTGTTGTTGTAGGCACTCAGCGCTATAAATTTTCCTCTGAATACTGCCTTTGCTGTGTCCCAAAGGAGTTGGTATTTTGTGTGTTCCATACTGTTAAATTTCACAAACTGTTGGATTTCTGTTGTGATCTCTTTGATGACCAATTGGTGATTCAACAATGTGTTCTTCAGTCTCCATGAGTTGCAGGGTTTTCGTTGGTGGAGATATGTGCTCAGTTCCAATTTGATGCCTTTGTGGTCTGAGGGTGTGCATGGAATAATTTCAGTGTTTCTGAATCTGTCCAGGTTTGTTTTATGGCCTAAGATGTGATCTATTTTGGAAAATGTTCCATGTGCTGCTGAGAAAAATGTATATTGTGTTGTTGCTGGGTGGAATATTCTGCAGATGTCTGTTAGATCTAGTTGCTCTATATAGTTGTTCAGTTCTAATGTTTCTCTGTTGAGTTTTTGCCTTGTTGATCTGTCCATAGGTGAGAGCGGTGTGTTAAAGTCACCGACAATCACTGTATTTCGATCTATGTATGGTTTCAGTGTAAGTAAAGTTTGCTTGATGAAGTTTGGAGCTCCGGGATTGGGTGAGTAAATATTTAGGATCGTTATGTCTTCCTGGAGGAAAGATCCCTTTAGTAGTATGTAGTAACCTTCTTTGTCTTTTCTTACTAATTTTGGTTTGAAGTCTATTTTATCTGATATGAGGATGGCAACTCCAGCCTGTTTATGGGGGCCATTCGCTTGATAGATTTTATTCCAACCTCTCACTTTCAAAAGATGATTGTTTTTTTGGGTAAGATGTGTCTCTTGAAGACAGCAGAACGATGGCTCTTGCTTTTTGATCCAACTAGACAGCCTATGCCATTTAATTGGAGAGTTAAGTCCATTGATATTGAGAGTTAGGATTAAGGGAATGTTTTTATTGTTCCCTCAGTTATGAATGAGAACTTAGCTGGGTACAGTTTTCGTGGTTGGTAGCTATTTGTCTTCAGGGCATGACATATATGCTTACAGTCACTTCTTGCTTGCATGATCTCTGCTGAGAAATCTGGGGATATTCTTATTGGTTTGCCTTTATAGGTTATTGATCCCTTCGCCCTGGCTACCTTTACGATCCTTTCTTTGGTTTCTATTTGTCCAGTTCGGATTATGATGTGGCGATGGGATGTTCTTTTCTGGTCAGGTCTGTTTGGGGTTCTAAAAGCTTCTTGTATCTGGATGGGCCTGGCCTCTGAGATGATTCCCTGAAGTAGATTTCCAATACCATTGACCTCTTTCTCCAGGCCCTCCTTAATACCAATTAACCTTAAATTAGGCTTCCTAATTATATCTTTGACCTCCTGAAGTACTCTCTCATATTTCCTAGATTTGGATTGACTCATTTTCTGTTCTTTCTCTATTATAACTAAATTATCTTCAGCCCCGGAAATTCTCTCCTCTGCATTTTCTAAACTGCTATCAAAGCTATCTACTTTATTTTTCATCTCTCTTGCTTCTAATTGCTCATTTCTGATGCCTTGCATCTCTTGTTTTAGTTCATGTATGGATTTCTTTAATTCCTTGATTTTCATTTGAGTGGTTAGCTCAGTAGCTTTATTTTCTTTGGACATTTGCTGGAGTTCAGTCACCTTTTTATTTGTGGAATATATGAGTTCATCCATCTTTCTTTGAAAAAACCTTTATTATGGCCTCCTTTATGGCTTCTTCTTTTTCACTTATCACCTTGTTTATGGTTTCCTCTTGTTCAGCTATGTCTTCCGCCCTTATCTCTTTCTTTATATTTTCACATTTTTCATTAATGATGTTTATCAATTGCATATGTATAGCACTTGGAAGACTCTCCTCTAGGTTTGCCAGTGACTGCTCCATTGTCTGTTTACATTGGGTGGGGGATGTTTTTTCTTGATTTGACATTTTTCTTGAGTTTCTTGTTCTGCCCATTTGAAAATGGGAGCAAAGTTAACACTAAACACAATGATAGTTTTTGAGATATAACCAACCTAGACCTCTGTAGCTGGCAGACACTAGATGTTCACAATTTTTGATTGGTATTATCACTCTTTCTTTTTGAGCACTTACAGACCAGTCTAATACAACCACTGATAAGTGATTTATACCCAAAACAATAAGCCTCGCAATCCAATCTCTATTGTCTTTAAGTCCCTCTGAGCCTAGAGAATAATTAAACACCTAGATATACAGTATTGCTCAACAGCCATCAAGTATAGATCCATGCATTATAAGGGTTGAAAGATGAACAGAGGACCAGAGATAGAAAAATAGAATGAGAGAGGTCAGGGGAAGTACAAGAGGATTAACGTAGGAGTGTAAGAATATTATAGTAATGAAGAAAAGGTTTAGCGTAAGGATAACTGATCTAAGTTGGTAAGTAGGTAGCGTATTTGACTACAAAGTTTGGAAAGTATTAGAATAAGACTTATGTGTTGCTGCACGACTAGCTCGTAGTCCATCCAATGGCCTCACAGTGGACCATGGGATGGATCTGCGAGCTTCAGTCTGAGCACGCTGGGCAGACGTTTTCCTGTGATGCTTCCAGGGGCGGCCCCCAGCCAAGGGTCTGGGTTTGATAGTTTCCAGGGGCTTTCAGTAGGACCATCAGGTGACCGCTCTTTTCTCAGGGGCGGGGCCCAGCTGAGGACGTGGGCTCCAAGGGCGGAGCCACACCTTTTTGATTCTCAGAAGGCGAGCTTGGCTGCTGGTCGGCCCTTCAGATCCCTGCTGTGTTTCCACTGCTTTGTCAGAGAGTCTGTGACTCTGGGGGCCCCCTCAGTGCTGTCTTGCTCAGGATTCCCAGCTGGAGGATGCCCCGCTCAAGAATTGAAGGGGGGCAGATGCTGGCTCATATTTTCCCGCACAGCTTAACCGCTGTTGTAAGGCAGGGTCCCAGTGCCCTCCATTCTCCAGATCCAGTGGCCTGGGAGAAGAGCCTGGTGAATGGGTGGGAGCTGGGAAAGCTCTGCCTCCCCTGGTGGGGTGCTGAGTTTTAGGGTCTGCCTGCCTGTCATTCCCCAGTCAGAGGGCTGGGAGTTGAGCCCGCTGGTGGGTGGGAGTTAGGTCAGCTCCGCCTCCCTTGGTGGGGTGCTGGGTCTTAGGTAGCCGCCTGTCAATCTCCAGTCAATGGCCTGAGTGAGGGGGCTGTTGAGGGAAGGGCAGGATTTTAAATTCCTTGCCTCCCTGCTCCTGCCAGTCTTTCTCAGGCGGGGTGGAGGGGTCTGAGTGAAGTTCTATTGCTTGGCACCTGCTCTACTTTACCTATGTGTTGGGGATGCGCTGTGCAACTCACACCTTTGCGTTCCATCTTTGGGGGTTCAATGGTGGTGGGGAGTCTTTCACTCCCCTCGGGTCTCCTCCACCACCTGTGTTCTGTGTCTGGGTTCCGCTGCTTTCTGTTCTGGTTCCGCCTCTGGGTTCAGCTGCTTCCGCGGCTTGCTGGCCCAGTCCTATGCTGGTTTCTGCTGGTCTGGGCTGCCCAGCCCACCACCCTCTGCCGCCGCTTTTCGCTGTGCCAGTGGCGAGGGGTGGGGGAGAGGGGTCCTCGCGTTCCGAATTCTTTGAGAAAGTTGCATGTAAGCTTTTTCTGGATTTCTTTTCCAGTTTGAGTCCTTCTCCATTGCTTTTTGAGTTTGTTGTTGTGGGTTTCTTAAGATAATTGGCTCGTGGGACTCCCTGGTTCTCTCTTTTTGTGAGAGAGAGCTACGCAGCATCCCTATTGTCTCAGCGCCATCTTCAGGCTTGGTCTACTTGGGCCTTTTTGAACAGGAAACTTGGTTCCAAGCCCTGTATATAGAACAACTACAAAACTAATAGCCTTCTCCATTTCTGGGAGGCCATCCACCAGATGGCCTCTTACTGTAGGAAGAGCAGGAGTTTCTTCAGTGCAGTGACTTATTCCTTTTCAATTTTAAAAAATAAATTATTTTTATAAGAAGGAATTCATAAGATCAAGCATGTCACATGGAATACATACAGTTATAGTTTAGTAAGATCATTATCTAGGTACTTAACATACTAGAATAATTTCATTCTTCTTTTCCAGAATGAGAGTTTCTGGGTTACTGTTAGCCCGCAGTAGATACCAAAGTCAAATCGCTTTATGACCAAGAGGGTCATTGCTCAGATGAAACCTACTTCATGGACAATTTAGATTACAATGCTAGACAAGCACCATGAGAATGCATCATGATGGAATAAGAAAAAAATCAATTGTGAATAACCCCAGAAAACAGTGCACAATTGAAGTCAGAATCCTAAGGTACCCCTTCCTAATTGCTTCTATTTTTTGTCAATCTATTAGACCTTTCAAGTGTTTACTTGAATGAAATATGCTAGCAACACTATGAAGTTGTCAGCCACTGGATCATATACACACTCAATGGAAGGATTGAAAGGGTGGGCCACTGAAACAGCCAACAAGCATATTCTCATAGTACTTTTGTGACTGTCTTGCATGAAGGGTGTTCATGACACACTTATCCATGTTTGTGAAACTGTTGATAGGCAGAGATGTGCATCAAGATGGGATGTCAGTCTGTATCACTCAGTGCTTATAGGCTTAGTCAAGGTGGTAGGTATCAAGGCTATAACAGGATAGTTTCCCTAAGTAGAATATATTAAGATCCTCTATAGCATAAAATGCATTATGGAACATTTTTGGCAATATCAACAAAAGAATTGAGGGAGAATGTGAGCAGACATGCTATCTCAAGATGATTCTGCTTAGGGAAGGGGTACGAATACAGGTAATTGCTGCCAAAAAATTTCACAGAAAAGGTCCTAACTCATTATAGCATCTGTTTGGGGGACTCACAGAAGCTCCTTTTCAGAAATTACTTCCAGGTGACTAAAAAGCAGGATTTTTGCTGAACAGAACTGGTCAATTCTTGTGAGCAATGGGAAATTTTAGGAACAAGGATTCCCTAAGGTCAAAACTTCCAGGTAACCTCAAGAAGTGCCAACTCAATATAAGCCAGTTCCCAATATACACTGCAGGCAGAAACATGTACAGCAAGAGCTAACCCTGGGAAATCCCAAGTGCAGGCATCACTGAGGCTGTTGAGCTTACATTATTCCTCCTGATCTTCTCCTTTTGACTGCGGTTAAGATAAGATCCTTGAGAAGAGTACTGGCACCCGGTGATGCCAACCAGTATTTTTCTGGAAATGAGCAGGAATTAGCCAGAACTAGAGGATTCTAGAACACTTAGGATATGACAGTTATTTGGGGAGCGAAATGTAAATCTCATGAGCCCTATGGAAGTAAGACTGAAAATATTAGCATCAACCCAATCAGCAATAAGAAGTCTTGGATGCTATTTTATTTCTTTTTACCTAATAATAGATGTAATCAGCTCTTAATCAGCAGGTCAAAACAGTGGAAGCCTTTATAAGCTGCAGAGAAAATAGGTTACCAAATACCCAATCATGAAGGATTCCTACCATAAAGCAAGATAGCTCAGTAAGCACCAGATCACAAGCTTTGGAATGTAACAACCTACCACTTAAGTGAAGGAAATGAAATGGTAGTTTTCTTGATGTGTTACTTTTCCTCCAGAGAAATATGATTAGAAACTCTTATTTTATTACAATTACAATGATTAAAGAAACCGTTTGAGTATAAATGGTGATGTCAACAAAATTCATATTCCAGTCCACTGGCCTCAGGCAGAAGCAAGCAGAGCTGGCTGGACTATCAGCATGGTGAATCATAGAAAACATCCTCATTTAGGGATGGAAAATCTCCTTTTAAGGTGGATCAGATGGCAGAATATTGTCAACCTTGTGAACATAGCTGTGCTACTGAAAAGCCTTCCAGAAAGTGTGCAAAATTCCTACCAGAATTTCAAGATCATTCTTCACAAAAAAGTACTGAAATTCATGGAAATAGAAAAAAAATATTCTCCACCAAGTCAGCCAAATTTTAGGTATCCTAATACCACACATCCAATTATACTATAAAGCCGTAGAAACAAAAACACATGGTAGTTTACAGATTCAGACACAAAGAGCAATGACACAAAAGCAGCAAATCTGCTTAAGTCATGTTTTTGGCTTTGCACATCTCACATCTTAGATAAAAAGACAACCAATACTACTTGTTGACAAAATTGTATACATGTAAAAAAAGGACTTGATTCCTACTTTTCCATTAAAAATAATATCTACATCTGACAAAGTTTTAATGTTAGACCTGACATCTTTTTAGGTAATATAGGAAGACAGAAAATGCTTGAAAATACACACCTAGGAAATGGCCCTGGAAATAAGAGAAAAATATTGATTAATCAGGAAAAGGTAACTGAAGTAATCGCCATTTCTTAGCTTTTCAGATAAAGGTTTTCCATCCAAATATATAAAGTGTTCAAATTAAACACCGAAATATCATACAGCCCAATCGAAAAATTAAATACACTAAACTATTTTAAGAACTAGAAAGATTCAGAATCTTAAAGGAAGTGCATATCAAAATAACAGATGCCAATTCATCGCGTCCAGAATGACAAGAAAAAGATCCCTTGATGTCCTTTGTTTGCTGTCATTTATCTATTAAATTGATTGGTTAGGAAAGAATAGTGTTCTGATACACGAATAAGATCAAAGCATTTTGTATATAAAAATAGTGTAACAAAAAGCATCAGTTTCAGGAAAGAGGGCAGAAGGGTAAGGTGTTAAGGGTACAGAAAAGTTCATTCAGAGTACACTGTGGGCACGTATAGAAATACCACAATAAAACCTTCTTGTACATTTTTCTTTTTTATTGCAATTAATAGAAGGGCTACATTATATTCACCAGATAGATGGTACATTACTTAATCATTGCTACCCCTTCTTATGTGTTTGTCCCCATGCTTGTACAATTTATGTATACTAGTAAGATGAATCAGCTTGTAAAATTTCCCTGTTTGAAATAGACTTACTTCATCACTTCTATTAAAAATGCTATTAAATTTGGCAGTAAAGGAATTCTGAACAAGGTAGTTTTTTTGAAAAGTGGTCCTGTTCCATTTGGACCACTCCTTCATCCCATTTTCAGGGGCTGTTCTTCTTTTAGGGGGTATTGGCTCGACTTGAATCCTTCTACTTATAGAATTAGTGAGTAGAACTACATTCTCTTGACATCCAATCTCTATAACATTTTGCCCATTTCTCCCAATTCCTGCCTTACCATAATTTGGTATTACATCATTTTCCACATTGCTCCTAGTCCAGAAAATTACTGTGTAAAAGGACAACACATGTAAAGTCTAAAGACAATGTCATCTTCCTAGGTACCTAGGTCCCACTATTTCCTTCCAAATCAATTGAGAATCATATCCAACTACAGAAGAGCTGTGCCCACTAATTGATGACAATATATCGAACTGATGTTACCTCAAATGCCAAAAACAATCTCATAATCTGATACAACGGTAAGCCTCTGGACAAAGGTAGACACAGAAATAGGGAAAGGTATAAGGGGTGCTAATAAAGGCCCAAGAGCAAGGTGTGGTGGCTCATGCTTGTAATCCTAGCCACTCAAGAGGCTGAGATCTGAAGATCAAGGTTCAAAACCAGCCTGGGCACAAAAGGACCTGGGATTCTTATCTCCAATTAACCTTTAGAAAACAGAAAGTGGGGCTTGACTCAAGGGTAGGGCATTAGCTTTGAGCTGAAGAGCTCAGGGGCAGTGCCCAGGCCAAGATCGAGCTCCATGAACACCCCCCACCCAAACAGGCCCAAGATAGGAAAATGATGACCAAGAAAATATTTCAATCGTAAAGTATCCTAACAGGTGCATGCCTAACCAAAGTATACATAAATTAAAGCATTTCCCCCTTTTCTTCCCCTCTCTCTCTATTGTCCTAGACCTTGTAGGTGCTCTCAGTTTGTTCCCCCGCCATGCCCAATGAACACTTTTCTGCCTGAAAATTTTACAGCATCTTTTCTCCCAGTAAAAGTCTAGCTCTTAACCAATAGAGAAGGGAAAAATTGTCTATTTGTGAGAAAAGTATTAAGAATAGTAAAAGTTGTATTTTACTTACAGCCTCCAGATCACTTATAGATAGGGGTACACATGTCTATTTGCCGCTCTTTCCAGGGCCGTTTTTTTGTTCTTTGCTTTAATGATAGATTCAGTCAAGTCTTGGGCTTTCCTTCTTTGGTCATGTCAGGTATGATCCAAGATTCATCACATTCTCCATACTAAAAGCCACAATGGATCTCTTGTGTGGAGACCTATAAGGATTATTAAAATATGTTTAGAGAGGAGGCGAAAATGGCACCGAGACAATACGGACACTGCCTAGCTCTCTCCCACAAAAAGAGAGAACCAGAAACCAGGGAATACCACGAGCCAACTACTTTAAGAAATCCACAACAACAAACTCAAGAAGAAACAGAGAAGGACCCAAACTGGAAAATAAATCCAGATAAAGCTTACATCCACGTTTCTCAAAGAATTCAAAACCCGAGGACCCCTCCTCCAACCCTTGCCGCCGGCTCAAAGCTGGGGAAGCAGCAGCAGAGGGTGGAGGGCGCCAGGCCGGGAAACCCCGACCCAGAGAAACCAGCATAGACTGGACCAGCAAGCGTCAGAACCCAGACGCAGGAACCAACTCAGACCAGACCAGCAGGCAGCTGGTCTTCCTCTCTTCTTCTCTCCTCTCTCCTTCTCTCCTCTCTCCTCTCTCCTTCTCTCCTCCCTCCCCTATTTTTCTCTCCTCTCTCCTTTTCTCCTCTCTCTTTCTACCCTCCCTCCCCTCCCTCCCCTCCCTCCCCTACCTCCCCTCTCCTCTCTCTCTTCTCCCTCTCTCCTCTCTCCTCTCATTTATTCCCCAAATCCCTCCTCCTTATATTGGGTGTGGGAGCCTATCAGTATAAAAGATGGACAGGACAAAGAGGTCCACGTGTTTTATCCCTACTACAAGCCTCAGCAGAAAGTTATTATGCATGGCGTTATTTGGCCCCCAACAAAACGTTTCCACAAACAAGCCAACAAATAAGTAAAATAAAATGGAAATCTTAAATTTGATGTGTAGCCACATTTCCTAGGAGGCTGAGGGGTGGATCCTGAATTTGAAGCTAGAATGGAGTACACAGTGAAGTTTTGTCTCTAACTGAACACAAAACAAGATTAAAAGAAGACAAAAAATACACATCTTCATTAATTATATCTATCACTTAGGTTTTTCCTTCTGGAAGACTTTTATGACTTGTGTACCAGTTCTGGGACTTGAACTCAGGGACATGGTCCCTAAGCTGTTTGTTCAATACTAGTGCTCTGCAATGGAATTCTATGCTGCCCTCGGAAAGAATGACATCTCCCCACTTGTAAGGAAATGCAAAGGCTTGGAAAAAATCATATTAAGTAAAGTAAGCCAAACCCAAAGTAACATAGGCTCAATGGTTTCCCTCATTTGTAATAATTAGTACACAACTAGGACTGTCCTAGCAGAGAATTATTATTTTTTTCTTTTTTTATTGTATTTAATAAAAGGGTAACATGATATTTGCCAGATAGAAGGTGCATTAATTCACATACATTGATACCCTTCCACATGTCTTGGTCCCATTACCATCTCCCCCCTTCCCTATCAATTTCAAGTAACCAAATACAAATGTATCCAATATATCAGATAACAAAGTGAGATATGTGTCAATATGAGATAACAAAGGAACAGCAAAAGAGATGAGGTAACATAGCACATTAAGGACAGCAATCATTCATTATATGGCTTTTGTTTCAATATCCTAGAAGTCCATTCAATTAGCTTCATATTATATGGCCTTATGTATCAAGTTTTTGCTCTATTGCAAATCTCTGCTAGTAGAGCCCAAGGTTTCTACAGGTTATGATGAATGAGGGAAACCATTGAGCCTAAGTTCCTTTGAGTCTGGCTTACTTCACTTAATATGATTTTTTCTAAGTCTTTCCATTTCCTAACAAATAGGGCAATGTCGTTTTTTCTGACAACAGCATAGAATTCCATTGTGTACAAATACCACATCTTGTTGATCCATTCATCAACTGAGGGACATCTAGGTTGGTTCCATATCTTTGCTATGGTGAATAATGCTGCAATGAACATTGATGTGCTAGTGGATTGAGTATGCCCTTGTTTCTGGATAGTTGGGTAAATGCCAAGTAGTGGAATTACTGGGTCATAGGGAAGATCTATGTTTAGCCTTTTGAGGCACTGCCACACTGCTTTCCATAGTGGTTGAACGAGTTTGCACTCCCACCAACAGTGCAGTAGTGATCCCTCCTGGCCACATCCCCTCCAGCATCTATTGTTACTAGTTTTCCTGATCCTGGCCATTCTAACTGGAGTGAGGTGGAATCTTAGAGTTGTTTTGATTTGCATTTCTTTTATGACCAGAGATGTTGAGCATTTCTTCATGTGTCTATAGGCCATTTTTGTTTCTTCTTCAGAGAAGACTTTCTTTAAGTCTTTGGCCCATTTTTTAATGGGATGGTTGTTACTTTGGAGATTAGTTTTGGAGTGATTTAATTTTTTGAGCTGTTGATATATTTTAGATATGAGGCCTTTGTCCGTTGTATGATTGGTGAAGATCTTCTCCCACACTGTAGGTTTCCTAACTAATTTACTGGCCATACAAAAGCTCTGCAGTTTAATGCAGTCCCACTTTTCCAGCCTTTCTCTGATTTGTTGTGATTCTTGGTCCTTATTAAGAAAGTTTTGACCTGTGCCAAGGTGGCCTAGTGTATATCCTATTCCTTCTTGTAAAGTTTTCAGTGTGTCAGCTCTTTCCTCGAGGTCTTTGATCCATTTGCAGTTAATTCTAGTGCAGGGTGACAAAGAAGGATCCAACTTTAGTTTTCTGCAGGTGCTTAACCAGTTCTGCCAGCACTACTTGTTGAAGATGCTATCATTCTTCCACTGTATCTTTCTAGCTCCCTTGTCAAAGATTAGGTGGCCATAGGTCTGTGGTTTAATATCTGGGTCCTCAGTTCTATTCCATTGGTCTTCAGGTCTGTTCTTGTGCCAGTACCAAGCTGTTTTGATAATAATTTCTCTGTAATAGAGTCTAAAGTTTGGTATTGAAATTCCTCCAGCGCTGTTCTTTCTGCTAAGAAGTGTTTTTGCTATATGGGGTCTTTTATTATTCCATATGAAATTTTGAATTGCCACTTCTATTTCTTTAAAGAATGCCATTGGAATATTGATGGGTATTGCATTGAATTTGTAGATAGCCCTTGGCAAGATTGTCATTTTCACGAGGTTGATTCTTCCAATCCAGGAGCATGGGAGGTTTTTCCATTTCCTTAGTTCTGCTTTAATTTCCTTTTTCAGGGTTTTAAAGTTTTCATCACAAGACAAAAAGATTTTCTGAACTCTTTGGATCCCGAATTTAGTGGAAACACATGTTTCCTATCCTGCCATCCTGCCCTGATCTCACCCCCCCCCCAAAATATCCTGAAGACCTTTTTCAATTGTTTTTCTTTTTCTTTTTTTTGTTCTTTTTCTTTGTTCGTTTTTTTTCTTTTTTTTTCTTCCACCCCATCTCTCAGTTGCATTTATAGGTTTTCTTATTTTATCTTTACCATCCTCCCTACACTTTTTTTTCTTCTGTTTTCTCTCCCACATCCCTCTGTCACTGTGGTCATTCCTGGAAACATAGTGACATCTCTGGGTACAGTCTGAATACAAATGATATCTATATTGATACAGTCACCTGCTTTTTAATCTCCTGGTCTCAATACTAGTATTTCTTAAGTAAGAGCTCACAATAGTGAGGAACCTCCGCCCCACCATTTTCTTTCTTTTTTTTTGATTTTTTTGTTGTTGTTCTTTTTGCTTTTGTGTTTTTCTTTTTTGTTGCTCTGTTTTTTGTTTTGTATGTCTTTTTCGTTGTTCTTGTTTTGTGCTTGTTGTCATCTTAATTTCCTGTTTTCTCTTCTTTATTTTTACAATTTTTCCATCATTGAAATCTCCTATATCTGCCTCCCTCTTTTCTCGATATATTCTTCTAATTACCCTTCTTACTTTCATAAGTTTTAGCTAATACTTTCCAAACTTTGTACTGAAATATGCTACCTGCTAAACAACTTAGGTCAGATATCCTTACGCTATACATTTTCTTCATTACTATAATAATCTTACACTCATATGTTATTCCTCTTGTACCTCCCCTGATTTCTCTCATACTATTTTTCTATCTCTGGTCCTCTGATCATCTTTCAACCCGTATAATGCATGGATCTATACTTGATGGCTGTTGAGCAATGATAGTCTAGGTCCAGAGGGACTTAAATACAATAGAGATTGGATTGAGAGGCTTATTGTTTTGGTCATAAATCGGTGACCAGTGGTTGTATTAGTCTGGTCTGCAAGTGTACAAACAGAGTGATAATACCAATCAAAAACTGTGAACATCTAGTGTCTGCCAGCTACAGAGGTCGAGGTTGGTTATATCTGAAAAACTGTAATTGTGTTAAGTATTAATCGTGCTCCCATTTTCAAATGGGCAGAAGAAGAAACTCAAGAAAAGTGTCAAATCAAGGAATAACATCCCCCACCCAATATAAATAGACAATGGAACAGTCACTGGCAAACCTAGAGGAGAGTCTTCCAAGTGCTATACAAATGCAATTGATAAACACCTTTAATGAAAAATGTGAAAATATAAAGAAAGAGATAAGGGAGGAAGCCATAGCTAAACAAGAGGAAACCATTAACAAGGTGATAAGTGAAAAAGGAGAAGCCATAAAGGAGGCCATAGTAAAGGTTTTTCAAAGAAAAATGGATGAATTCATAGAAACCACAAAAGAAAAGGTGACCGAACTCCAGCAAATGTCCAAAGAGAATAAAGCTACTGAGCTAATCACTCAAAAGGAAATAATGTAGCTAAAGAAATCCTTACATGATCTAAATGAAGAGATGCAAGGCATCAAAAATGAGCAATTAGAAGCAAGGGAGACGAAGAATAAAATAGATAGCTTTGATAGCAGGTTACACAATGCAGAAGAGAGAATTTCTGGGGCTGAAGATAATTTAGTTGTTTTAGAGAAAGAACAGAAAATGAGTCAATCCAAATCTAGGAAATATGAGAGAGCGCTTCAGGAGGTCCAAGATACAATTAGGAAGCCTAATTTAAGGCTAATTGGTATTGAGCAGGGTCTGGAGAAAGAGGTCAATGGTATTGGAAATATACTTCAAGGAATCATCTCAGAGAATTTCCCAAATATCCAGAAGGACAGGCACATCCAGATACAAGAAGCTTTTAGAACCCCAAACAGACCAGAGCAGAAACGAACATCCCACCGCCACATTGTAATCCGAACTGGATCAATAGAGACCAAAGAAAGGATCCCAAAGGCATCCAGGAAGAAGGGATCAATAACCTATAAAGGCAAACCAATCAGAATAACCCCAGATTTCTCAGCAGAGACCATGCAATCAAGAAGTATCTGGAAGCATATATGCCATGCCCTCAAGACAAATAACTGCCAACCAAGAATACTGTACCCAGCTAAGCTCTCATTTATAACTGAGGGAACAATAAAAACATTCCATTCCAGGGAAAAGCTGCAACAATATATAGCAACAAAACCAACACTACAGAGAATTCTCAAAGATGTTCTATACATAGAAAACCAAAATAAATGCAATATAGGGAAAGAAATGGCACCTAAACAGCATACCATCTAAGGCCCACAAGAACTGTCAAGAAACAGGCCCTAATAAAAGCTTTTAAAAATGGTAGGACCTAATAAATATCTCTCAATCCTAACGCTCAATATCAATGGACTTAACTCCCCAATTAAATAGCATAGACTGTCTAATTGGATCAAAAAGCAAGAGCCATCATTCTGCTGTCTTCATGAGACACATCTTACCTCAAAAACAAACACCTTTTGAAAGTGAGAGGTTGGAATAAACTCTATCAAGCTAACGGCCCGCATAAACAGTCTGGAGTTGCCATCCTCATATCAGATAAAATAGACTTCAAACTAAAATTAGTAAGAAAAGACAAAGAAGGTTACTACATACTAGTAAAAGGATCTTTCCTCCAGGAAGACATAACGATCCTAAATATCTACAAACCCAATTCCGTAGCACCGAACTTCATCAAGCAAACTTTACGTTCACTGAAACCATACATAGATAGAAACACAGTGATTGTTGGTGACTTTAACACACCACTCTCACCTATGGACAGATCAACAAGGCAAAAACTCAACAGAGAAACCTTAGAACTGAACAACTATATAGACCAACTAGATATAACAGACATCTGCAGAATATTCCACCCAGCAACAACACAATATACGTTTTTCTCAGCAGCACATGGGACATTTTCCAAAATAGACCACATCTTACGCCATAAAACAAGCCTGCACAGATTCAGAAACACTGAAATTGTTCCCTGAACGCTCTCAGACCACAAAGGCATCAAATTGGATCTGAACACACATCCCCACCAACGAAAACCCTGTAACTCCTGGAAATTAAACAACACATTGTTGAATCACCAATGGGTCATCGAAGAGATCAGAACAGAAATCCAACAGTTTATGAAATCTAACAATAAGGAGCACACAAAATACCAGCTCCTTTGGGACACGGCAAAGGCAGTACTCAGAGTAAAATTTATAGCGCTGAGTGCCTACAACAACAAGTTGGAAAAATTGCAAACCAACAAGTTAATGTCTCACCTTAAGCTCCTGGAAAAAGAGCAACAAACCAACCCTAATCCCAGTAGAAGAAAGCAAATTATTAAAATCAAAGCAGAATTAAATGACTTGGAATCCAAAAAACTATAGAAAGAATCAACAAAACAAGGAGTTGGTTCTTTGAAAGAATTAACAAAATTGACAAGCCCTTAGCAAACCTTACCAAAAAAAGAAGGTAGCATATCGAAATAAACGAAATCCCAGAAGAAAATGGTAATATCACGACGGAATTTATCAAGATCCAGAGTATCATAAGGGAATACTTCTCACACCTTTACGCCAACAAATTTGAGAATCTAGATGAAATGGATGAATTCCTAGCCAATATTAACATACCCACACTAAACCAAGAAGAACTGTCCCAACTAAACAGGCCTATTTCAAGCACTGAAATAGAAATGGAAATAAGAGACCTTCCACCTAAGAAAAGTCCAGGGCCAGATGGATTCACTGCTGAATTATATAAGGTCTTCAAAGCAGAACTCACACCAGTACTCCTCAAGCTCTTCAGCAGAGGATTATTATAACTCAAAGTCTAGATCCTTAAGGTCATATAGGATGCGACTAAATCAAAGTATTTCTAGGATATGGAAACAAGAGCTTTATATAGTGAGATTATTGTTCTTAATGAACTATGTTATTTCTCTTCTGTTTTTTTGCCCTTTGGTTTATCTCATATTGTTTCTGTATCTGACTTTGTTACCTGGTATATTGTATATGTTTATTTGTTTATTTGAAATAGGAAAGGGAAGGGGATAAACCATATGTTTGGGAGGTGTGAGAGGAGGGAAATGGGGACAGAAACATGAGAAGTGGTATAAATGTGTAAGAAGTTATGCACCTAACATGTGGCAAATGTAACTAATTCCTCTATACATCACAATAAAAAAATACAATACTGAAAAACAGTGTTTCCCCTGTCCTGTCTATGAAGGAACACTCCTTCCCTCACCCATGTAGGATCCTGTTACTGAAGCTAGCAAGAGCAATAGGGAGCAAGGTGTGGGTGCTGCTCCTTGTGGGGAACTCCAGTCTTCTGTTGACAGGTCCTTCTGGAAGAAATGCTGGAGTAGTGTGAAGACTAGTTGTCCTGTCTTCTCATAAGCTGTCAGAAATCCAGTACTCCTCTCCTTCCTAGTCCATCCTTATTCCTTGTAAATGATTTCAGGTGTAAATCACACTCATTGACTATCTCCTTCAAAAGATCTGATGTGGGCTGCCTTTCCATAGTCTTGGTCTGTTGCTCTGGGGATGCCTGATGTGTGGTATGAAGTGTCCACTCACCAGAGTAACATACAAGAACTATTGTTGGGTTTTTTTTGTAGATCTGCTTGGTGGTTCTCACTTGAGCCCAAGTTGAATGGAAAATCAATTCAGTATAAGTTCAGACAAAGGATAGGCTTTGGAGTTACTTACCTAGAGCAACATTAGGTTCAAGGTACTCAGCTGTGAATCTGGGGCCTGTGGTTGCCCTTTTCCAAGGGTAAAACTACAGAAGAGCTGGTCCCTCCTACTTGGTTTTCTGTGTGCCCTCATTTATGGACTGGTAGAAAATACATACCCTGTATGAAGCTACATAGAAGCATTAACCTCTGTATTAATTTTTTTCTGCAGTATGTGAAGCTTGAACTCAAGGCCTGGGCTATGTTCTGAGCCTCTCTGTGATCAAGGCTTGTTCTCTACCACTTGAGTCACAGCTCCAATTCCAGCCTTTTCTGTCTTTGTGATACTGTGGTATACAGCCCAGGTCGTGCATGCTAGGCAAGCATTCTATAGTACTCTACCCTTAAGCCACACACCTAGACTCTAAATTCTTGAGAGGAAATATCACTGTATAATATTCAAAGAGAAGGATTTCACTTTGGCTTTGGTTCCTGTTTTGAGGGTTTTTTTGCCAATCCTGGGGCTTAAACTCGGGGCCTGAGCACTGTCCTTGAATTTTCTCAAGACTAGAGCTCTGCCACTTGAACTGCCACACCACTTTCTGCTTTTTTTAGTGTATGTTGACAGGAGGATTCGTATCTGGGTCTTCGTGCATGCTAGGCCAGCATTCTACCACTAGGCACAACTTCCAGCCCTCACTGTGTTGAGAGTGGTTTTGGGATTCCAAACACAGCTTGGTAAGCCGTTTTTTGTGTGAGGATGGGAGTTTTCTTCTTGATGGGTTCCAAACAGAGCTCGGTAAGCTCTCTTTTATGTGAGAATGGAAGTTTTCTATCTCCTGTCAAGTACTACATGTGAGCATCATTATGCCTGTCATTCCCTAAGACATAAGCAACCTGCTAGTGAAGCATGATCCCCATGAAGATCCCAAGGACATTCTTTATTGAAATAGAGTGGGAAATCCATAGGTTCATATAGAAGAACAAAAGACCTAGAATAACCAAAATAATTCTAGGCAAAAAGAGCAATACTGGTGTTATTACAATACCAGATTTCAAACTGTACAATAGAGCCATAATAACAAAAACAGCATGGAATTGGCATAAAATAAACCAGAAGATCAATGGAACACAAGATCCAGAAATAAAACCACATACCTATAGTCAATTTATATTCTACAAATGAGCCAGAGATATGCAGTGAAATAAAGAGTCTATTCAATTATTAGTGCTGGCAAAATTGTGCAGCCTCATGTAGAAAACTAAAAATTGATCCCAGCCTATCGCCATGCTCAAGCATTAACTCAAAATGAATCAAAGTACTCAATATCAGACCTAAACCTCTGAAACTGCTACATGATAGAATATGAGAGACACTGTAATTCATAGGCACAGGAAAAAGCTTTCTGAGCAGAGTCCCAGGGTCACAACAGATTGGAGAGAGACTCCACAAATAGGACTACCTAAAAATAAAAAGTTTCTACACAGACAATTGCCTAGCTACTAAAGTAGAAAGACAGACAACCAACTGGGAAAAGATATTTACCAATAATACATCAGACAAATGCTTAATATCCAATATCTACAGGGAACTCATGAAAATAATCCCCACTCTGAACTCAACAAAATAATCACTAAATGGGAAACAAACAGAGACTTATCAAAAGAGGAGGTTAAAATTGCAGAAAAACATATGACAAAATGCTCATCATCCATGGTCATAAAGTAAATGTAAACAAAAGCAACCCTAAGATACCACCTTAACCCAATTAGAATAGCCAATACTCTTAACTCAGTATTCTGAACTCTGATAGCAACAAATGCTGGCGGGAGTGTGGAGAAAGACAAAGCCTACTGCACTGCTAGTGGGAATGTCAACTACAGCTACTCTGGAAGTCAGTTTGGTGCTTTCTCAAAAAACTAAAAATAGACCCTCCCTACAATCCCACCATACCAATCCTGAGCATCATAACACAGGATATGATAAGGCCCACTGCTCAGCCATGTTCATCTCTACACTATTCACAATAGCCAAGCAATGGAAACAACCCAGATGCCCCACTACAGATGAATGGATACAAAAAATGTGGTACTTACATGCAACGGAATTCTACATAGCCAACACACAAGATAAAATAATGCGATTTGCTGGGAAGTGGATGAAAATATAGAGAATCATGTGGAGTGAGGCAAGTCAAGACCAAAGAAATAAAAGGCACTTGGTTTCCTTAATATGTAGATATTAGATCCAAACAGTACAAGAGTGATGACTCAATATTTGGTACTCAGAATTATGGACATTGTCTTGGGGATATAAACATAACTACATTGACATAAAAATATATGATCTATATACTCTATAGATATAATTTTATATAGATTGGTATGTACCTATGACATACAAACCCTCAGCTTAATTGAAGTTATGTTCTAAAAAATCTATGTGACAGTGATTGCATATAGAGATTTCCTTCTAGAATATTTATTTGTTAAACATAACATTTGAAATATGATATGAAAAAACTTTTCAAAACTGAGAATTATTGGCCTTAATTGCACTGTAGTGGGTCTGAGGTAAGGTAAAGCAATGCCACTTGGTTGGCTGAGATATTGGAAGATTCAGTGACTTGTGTGGTAGACACTATAGTGCAGCCTATGAAATTATTTCTCATGAAGCCCTAAGGTACTGCCATCAGTGCTCTACATATGAGGTATATGGGAAATGCTTGGTAGGTCATCTCTCTCTGGAGAGTTTCTTTCTCCATGTGAGTATTCCAAGGGACTGTGGCTGTGGAAGCATGATGCTAGTGTTGAGGACCAAGCACATGGAAGGTTGTCCAGGAGAAGGGTTTGTCATTATGTGATATTATTTGAAGCAAAATGGTTGTATCTGTTGTTCAGGATACTCCAGATATGAAGAGGTCTCAGTAATTGAGTAGGTAGTCTCCGAGATATACTTAGTAGCTTGTGTCTGGAAGGATCACTGAAGGTCAAGTTTGAAGTCATATGTCCAAATCCAAGGCAGTATTATGAAGAATTTTTAATGAGATAAAACATTAGTCTGGTTCTGGCCCTTACCTTTGCAATTCTTATGGGTAGGAAAAGACTCTAGAACATCCTCCATATTGCCAACCTAACACCCAGACTTCTGAAGTCACATACCAGCATGATCTAGACTGCCTTTGACCTTGGTTGTAAACCCAGAAACTACTCAAACTGTCCTGAGAACTTCTAGTTGGCAGAACTATGAGATCAACTTGAAAGTCACTGAGCTTTCCTTAGCTTCATCAAGGTGGCCTATGGTCATCCAGATCTGTTCCTCTGAATTTCCACTAGTGGGATTCTGAGTGAAAAATAAACCACAGAATCCTTCAGCTTAGATATTCAAGGCCTTGAAGTGGCAGACTTCATCTATTATAGAGTTCAAAATGTATCCCATGGTAGATGGTAGTGAAAGTGACAAACTAATCACCTTAACTGGCTGGTCATGTCTTTTTTTGTTGTTTGCTGATCCTCTTGTGTGTCTATTTTAGCATCTAAAAATAGCATTGCAGGGCTGGGATTTTGATCTAGTGGTAGAATGCTTACCTAGCATGCACCAAGAACCAGATTTGATTTCTCAGTACCACATACATAGGAAAAAGCTGGAAGTGGTGTTGTGGCCCAAGTGGTAGAGCACTAGCTTTGAAAAAAGTCAGAGGGCAGTGCTATGCCCTGAGTTCAAGCCCAGGACTGGCAAAAAACGGCATTGCAGTAGCCAAGGAAAACTGTTAGCTTTGTCATGAAACCAGCCTTGGAACTTGAATTGACTAAAACTACTTTGCTTCCATAGCTCTGTCTCTTTAACTCAGTAGTTTGGTTAAGGAAAAGAATGAACTACGGAAACTTACTGTTTCCTGCTCTTTCATGACACAATGGATTTTAACTCTGAGGAATTTTGGAGACCTGGATATGTTATAAATTAGCACAATATCCTAGCAGAAATTTACAATAGAACAAAACATAGATTCATAAGGCCATATAAAATGACACTAATGAAAGGACCTCCAAGATATAGAAACAAAAGCCATAAAATGAGTGATTGTTGTCCTTGATGTACTATGTTATCTCTCTCATCTGTTTTGCTGTCCCTTGGTTATCCCATATTGTTACAGTATTTCTCCTTTTTATCTGATATATGTATATGTATATGTATATGTATATATATATATATATGTGTGTGTGTGTGTGTGTGTGTGTGTGTGTGTGTGTGCATAATCGGTTATTTGAAGTTGGATAGGGAAGGGGGGAAAAAGATGAGGGGTGGGGGAGGAGGGAGGGAAATGGGGACCAAGACCTGAGAAGGGTATCAATGTATGTGAAGTAATGCACCGTCTGTCTGGCAAATATAATGTAACCCTTCTATTTATTACAATAAAAATATATGAAAAATTAATTAGCACAATACACTTGTTGTGCTTCAATCTATTTAACGGAAGCTTTCTCTGAAGTCTCACCTGATTAACCTAACCTGAAAGTGTATTCAGTGATGTTGAGAACATTGCCATGATAAGCAGATGCTTTGTTTCTTGTAGGCCCAACCTACAAGCAGGTTTATTGGTGCCAGGTCATCAAGCCACTCCACTCACAGTCATCCAGGAGAGGACCTCGCCCAAGTCTTGCTCAACCTGTTGGCTGGGTACTTGCATGGAAAAGCAGATGTATATTCCTAGAGAGGGATTTCAGGATGTTAGCATGTCTCATTACATTATGAAGGGAATGGTAGTAGGGCTGAATCTTTATATTTTCGTATTTTACCAGAAACTGGTGGTGTGCTTGCTCTAAGCTATGTATGCTAATCCAGAGCCAATGAAGGTCTTGAAGCTGGTAGATTCAAAAATATAGCTGTGACTGTTTATTCTGAGTAGTTGGTGAGTGGTCTAGGATGTCACTTTAGAGGAAGCTATTGCCACATTTAGTGGTACCAGCTCTTCTGGAGAGCTGTCTTCTGTGGAGGGGGTCCACTGGCAAGAATGGATTCCAAGCAGATAAAGAGTTGCACAGGCCAACGTACATGTGCTGAATGTGAACACGTCGAACTTGCAGAATTTACAGTTCCAGAAGTGTTCTGGAGATAGTATGAGTTTCCCTAGTGGAAGTGCACTATTTCAGGTACAAATTCTGCATTCAGTTTTGCATCCTCCTGTTCAAGACTAGTAACTTTGTCTTCCACAAAACTCAGGAGGTTCTATAGTTTATGCCTCCACAGGTAACAGGTGGCTTTCACTATTACTGTGAGGCAAGTTCTAGGTCTTCAGGATGCTGTGATCACTATGAGCTGCAGCAAAGGTAATGTTGCATCCTCTATATTACTATGTGCATCAAATGTACAGACATTTGTGGGCCAAGGTGGCTTGTTCAAAAGGTAGACACAGACTCTTGGGACATCAGGATAAAACACTTCTTTTTAGACTGAGGAAATGAGGCAGCCATCCTAAGAAGTGGCTTTGGTTTGTCTGTCTTGTCAATGTCCTTGACTTATGTGAAGTATGAGAATGAACCCAAGAGGGCATCTCTGGTGCAGCATTTTCAGAGGCAAATAGGCCATTTTAAGTCTGTATTTTCTCTACTGGTTGTCCTGGAGTAATTCTTCATGTCATCTTCAGTTGGTGAGCGGGTTGCATGTCGATGCTTCATGTATCTACCATTGCTAAGTTCTTTGCACTTGGATGCATATTTTGAATTTGAACTGTGAGTGCTGTGACTAGAGGCCTTTGATGCAAACACCTGTGTTCCCTCTGTATTGTTTTTACCAATAAGTATCAGTCCATTTTAAGCAAAGTTGAACCCTTTCTGCATTCAGAATCTAAGTTTCAATAGTCCCAGAAATCTGTGATATTGGACCAATTGGTAGTGTAGGGTGATTCAAAATTTTCAGGTTTTACTTCTTTCTCCAGGTGCTATAATTTCCTAAGACCAAAGAGAGTGAAGCTCCAGGGATGAAATTAAATTGTTGTATTTGGTCCAACATCTCTGTCCAGAAACTATTTGCCTGAAAGCCTTTTACGATGAGGTAACTTGATTGCAGCAGAAGATGTCATGTCTGTTGCATGGAGAAATGGTCAGAAACAACCTATGCTAGAGAGATGTCAACCAAAGATACTACTATATCACCTCCAAGGGTCTGTTAGCACACTCAAATGTCCATGAACAGGCAAGAACATTGTTGGTTGATTTAGACAGGTTTCCGTAAGAATTCCACATCCAATTCCATGGCCCCCACAAATGCACCCACTTACTATTTCCTGAGGAAGAAGTGATGCTGGTGAAACCAGAAATTTTACAGGTCTGTAAGTCAAGGTTAGTGGCAAAATGGAGTCACACATTTGTCTTCTAAACATTACCTTCAAGCAGATAATTTTTAATAGACATGATAACATAAATCAAGATATTTTTTCATGTTCTGGTCTGATAACTTGTGGTAATAGAGGAAATTCTTCTTTATCTCAAGACTAAATGAATATCTAAATGAACTCTATGTTTTCTACTTCTCTATATAAACTAAACCCAAATTCAGGGCAGTGAGCTCAGTGCCCTGAAGAACAAAGTTTCTGAAATAGGATTTTTATCAATTATTTTGAAATACTTAACTGAGTATATTAACTTTACAGAGAAATTATTTAGATATGATATATGTATACAGGCAATAGAGCTCAGTCTCACAAGGTAGTAGCATTGGTTCTTAACATAAATTTATTTATAGGTTTCAGAATTTATTAATCTTCTTAGTGATTGATATTATCACTACAGGGAGATAAAATTCAATGCCATTTGGCTTTAATTTTCCATGAGGCCAAGGATTTTGAGCATCTCTGTATATTATATTTTGCTATCACTGGGGCTTGAACTGAGGGCCTGAGTACTATCCTTGAGCTTTCTCAAGGCTAGTGGTCTGCCACTTGAGCCACAGCACCACTTCCAGCTTCTTCTATGTATGTGGTACCAAGGAATTTTACCTGGGTTCTTGTTCATGCTAGGCAAGCACTCTACCACTAGGCCATACTCCAAGCCATCTCTGTATATTTTTATTAGGCATCTGTACTTCTGGTTTTGAGAAGTTTATTTAGAACCTTTTTGATCGGTTTATTGATTCTTGAGGACTTTAGTTTTCATAGCTTACTGCATATTCTGGTTATTAGTTGTCTAGCTCTGTAGGCCACCTATTCAGTCTAATGACTGAACAAATTCATTTTTCCGAAGGATTGTAACCCAGCTTTGCAATTCTTGCTCTTATTTACTAAGATATTTGAAGTTTAATCCGGATGTTCCTCCCTACATAAAAGGTTTAACTACTTTTGTTCTCTGTACTATTGTATTTTATCTTAAATTTTGGCCCTTTAATTTCTGGGGGCTCGAAAAATAAGGATCATTCACAACTTATGCCTTCCTGGAACACCTGGTCACAGAGTCAAGAATATGGCTGCATGTGTGGTCATAGAGACGCTCTGTGAGTAGACACACTACTTAGCCAGCAGAGTAGATGCCCTTGTATGTACATATGTGGTGACTCTGAAGCCAGAGGAAATTGCCTGGCTCATAGTCTAGTAGTCTTCCTGCAATAAGCAGTTGCTTCCAGAATTATGAGAAAAGAAGCATCTAAGGTGAAACATTTATCTGTATGAAGTTTAAAATAATAAACAGTGTAATAATTTTTCCATACACTAACAGGAAACCTAATGTATTTCTACTCATAATGAGTAGTAAAGGACAGGTTTTACCAGTTATGTTACCAGTGGGCTGGGAAGCTTTGAGCCTTTTACAAGGGGTTGCAGTGCTCACTTCTCATAGTTTCTGAATTCTTCAAGCTATTCAACTATTTTTCCTGTCCACATAATTCAGTTTTGACAATACCCAGAAGACAAAAAGGTGTTTGTTCAAAGCATGAGTGCCAATTCTAATAACAAGGGGCTCTTCACTTTCAAGTGGAGCCTAGGGAAGAGAATATGGGAGGTGAGTGTTCAGAGAAGCTCATGGAATGGCATTGGGAGGGAATTCCCTCCGCCACCGGCCAAGAGCAGCACCATCTTGATTGCTGGCAAAGACCCTGCCAAACCAGCTGGAGTCTGAGGAGTGGTGTTGTCAGCTCCATCATTCAAAAAGGGTAAAGGACTTCCCAGAGGCAGCTTAGCTAGATGTCCGCATGGTGCTAGCAGAAGTTTCTCCCCCTGCACCAGGACAGAGTCCTGATAAGCAAAGCCTCTCTGGAATCTACCAGTTTCTTTTTTTCTGCCCAATCAAGCAAACTGATCAGAAAATCCACAAAGCCAAATGGCAAGAGAAAAAGACTTTTTGAAGGGTCTGGATCCCGAATTTAGTGGAAACACAGGTTTCCTATCCTGTCCACCACCCATCCCCCCAAAAAAAAGAAAACTGAAGAATACCCCTTTTTTATTTCTTTTTTTCCTTTTTTCTACCCTTTTTCATTTTGCATTTTATGTGTTCTTTTTCTTTTGCCATTTTATCTCCACCTTTTTTTAAAAAAATGTTATGATTCTTTCTTCCCCCCGCCCCTGCTTTCCTTCTGTCATTGTGGTCATTCCTATAAACATAGTGACAACCCTGGGTACAGACTAGATACAAATGATATTTATATTGATACAGTCACCTGCTTTTTAGTATTTCTTGTCTAAGAACTCACAATTGTGTGGAATCTCCCTGCACCTTTTTTCTTACTTTTTTATTTTTTGTTTATTTTTACATTTTAACATTATTATAATTGATCTCTCTTATACATACCTTCCTCTTTATATATTCTTCTTATTCTCATAAGTTTTATCTTCATTTTTTTTAAATTTTGTAATCAGTATTTTACCTTTCTATCACCTTAGGTCAGTTATCCTTTTCTTCATTACTATATTAATCTTAAACTCCTACATTACTCTTTTCTTAATTCCCTTTTTGTCTTTCATACTATTTTTCCATCTCTGGTCCTCTGTTCATCCTTCAACTTTAATAATGCATGGATCTACAGTTGATGCTTCTTGAACAATATTGTATATGTAAATGTTCAATAATACTGTAGGTTCAGAGGGACTTAAATGCAATAGAGATTGAATTGAGTGGGTTTTTTTGGTCATAAAATGGTGATCAGTGGTGGTATTAGATTTATCTGTAAGTTCACAAAAAGAAAGAGACAGTGATAATACCAATCTAAAATTGTGAACATCTAGTGTCTGGCCAGTTAAAGAGCTCTATGTTGGTTATATCTTAAAAACTGTAATCTTTTGCAGTATCAATCTTGCTCCCGTTTTCAAAGGGACAGAACAAGAAATTCAAGAAAAATGGCAAATGAAGGAATAGCATTTCCCACACAATGTAAACAGGCAATGGGGCATTCAATGGCAAAACTAGTGGAGAGTTCTTTAAATGCTATACAAATGCAATTGATAAACATGATTAATGAAAAGTTTGAAAACATACAGAAAGAGATACGTGAGGAAGCCATACCTAAATGAGATGAAAACATAAACAAGGTTTATGGTTTTAATGAGAGGAAGCCATAAAGGAGGCCATGATAAAGGATTTACACAGAAAAATAGATGACATCATAGAATCCACAAATAAAAACCAGACCAAACTCCAACAAACATTCAATGAGAATAAAACTGCTGAGCTACCCAATCAAATGTAAATCAAGGAATTAAAGAAACCCATACATGGGAGAAGGAAGATGGCGCCGAGACAATAGGGACGCTGCCTAGCTTTCTCTGACAAAAAGAGAGAACCAGGGAGTCCCACGAGCCAACTATCTAAAGAAATCCACAACAACAAACTTAAAAAGCAACAGAGAAGGACTCAAACCGGAAAAGAAATCCAGATAAAGCTCACATCCAACTTTCTCAAAGAATTCGGAACGCGAGGACCCCTCCCCCACCTCTCGCCCAAAGCCGAGGAAAGCCACGATGAGCGGCAGCTGGTGCCCGACCAAGCCACGAAAAGCGGCTTGAGCAGGCGCCGGCTCCACGCGGGGAAAGCAGGGGCGGGCACCGGCTCTAATCCACGAAAAGCGGCGGCAGTGGAGGGCACCAGGCTGGGAGCCCAACGGCTGAAGAAACCAGCACAGAACCGGGCCAGCGAACTGCGGAAGCAGAGGAACCCAGACGCGGAACCAGAACAGCAAGCAGCGGAACCCAGACGCAGAACACAGGCGGCGGCGGAGACCCGAGGGGAGTGAAAGACTCCCCACAACCGTGGAGCACCCGCAGACCGATGCAGAGGCGTGAGTAATACAGCGCTTCCCCAAACACATCGGGAAAGCGGAGCGGGTGCCAAGCAATAGAACTTAACTCAGACCCCAACACCCCACCCAAGAAAGACTGGCGGGAGCAGGGGGGCAAGGAATTTAGAATCCTGTCCCTACTCTCAACAGCCCCCTCCCTCAGGCCATTGACTGGAGATTGACAGGCGGGCTACCCATAAGACTCAGCACCCCACCAAGGGAGGCGGGGCTGTCCCAACTCCCACCTGCCCAACGGGCTCAACGCCCAGCCCTCTGACTGGAGACTGACAAGCAGGCGGACCCTAAGACCCAGCACCCCACCAGGGGAGGCGGAGCTGTCCCAGCTCCCACCCGCCCACCAGGCTCCTCTCCCAGGCCACTGGATCTGGAGAGTGGAGGGCGTTGGGAACCTGCCTTACAACAGTGGGTAGGGGGTGCAGGAAAATTGGAGCCACAATCTTCCCCCCCTCAATTCTGGAGTGGGGCATCCTCCAGCTGGGAATCCTGAGCAAGACACCACCGAGGGCCCCCCCCCCACAGTCACAGACTCTGACAAAGCAGTGGAAACACAGCAGGGATCTGAAGGGCCAACCAGCAGCCAAGCTCCCCTTCTGAGAATCAAAAAGGCGCGGTTCCGCCCTTGGAGCCCAGGTCCCCAGCTGGGCCCCACCCCTGGGAACAGAGGGGCCTCCTGCTGGTCCTGCTGAGAGCTCCTGAAACTCTCAATCCCCACACCCTTGGCTTGGGGTCGCCCCTGGAAGCAGCACAGGAAAACGTCCGCCAACCGCGCTCAGACGGAAGCTCGCAGATCCATCCCATGGTCCACTGTGAGGCCACTGGTTATGCTAAGAGCTAGTCGCGCAGCAACACATAAGTTTTATTCTAATACTTTCCAAACTTTGTACTCAAATACTCTACCTACTTACCCCCTGACCTCTCTCATTTTATTTTTCTATCTCTGGACCTCTACTCCTCTTTCAACACTTATACTGCATGGATCTACACTTGATGGCGGTTGAGCAACATGGTATATCTAGGTGTTTAATTATTCTCTAGGCTCAGAGGGACTTAAAGAAAATAGAGATTGGATTGAGAGGCTTGTTGTTTTGGATATAAATCGCTTCTCAGTGAATAATTACACTAGTTTGTAACTGCACAAAAAGAAAGAGTGATAACACCAATCAAAACTTATGAACATCTAGAGTCTGCCAGCTACAGAGGTCTAGGTTGGTTATATCTGAAAAACTATAATCAGGTTTAGTATTAATCTTGCTCCCATTTTCAAATGGGCAGAACAGGAAACTCAAGAAAAATGTCAAATCAAGAAACAACATCTCCCACCTCCCCCACCCAATGTAAACAGCCAATGGAACAGTCACTGGCAAACCTAGAGGAGAGTCTTCCAAGTGCTGTACAAATGCAATTGATAAACATCATTAATGAAAAAAGTGAAAATATGAAGAAAGAGATAAGGGAGGAAGCCATAGCTGAACAAGAGGAAACCATAAACAAGGTGATAAGTAAAAAGAAGGAGCCATAAAGGAAGCCAAAATAAAGGCTGTTCAAAGAAAGATGGATGAATTCATAGAATCCAGAAATAAAAAGGTGACCGAACTCCAGCAAATGTCCAAACAAAATAAAGCTAATGAGCTAACCACTCAAATGGAAAACAAGGAGCTAAAGAAATCCATACATGATCTAAAAGAAGAGATGCAAGGCATGAAAAATGAGCAATTAGTATCAAGGCACATGAAAAATAAAGTAGATAGCTTTGATAGCAGGTTAGACAATGCAGAGGAGAGAATTTCCGGGGCTGAAGATAATTATTTATTATAGAGAAAGAACAGAAAATGAGTCGATCCAAATCTAGCAAAAATGAGAGAGCGCTTCAGGAGGTCCGAGATACAATTAGGAAGCCTAATTTAAGGCTAATTGGTATTGAGGAGGGTGTAGAGAAAGAGGTCAATGGTATTGGAAATATACTTCAGGGAATCATCTCAGAGAATTTCCCAAATATCCAGAAGGGCAGACCCATCCACATACAAGAAGCTTTTAGAACCCCAAACAGACCTGACCAGAAAAGAACATCTCACCGCCACATCATAATCCGAACTGGATCAGTAGAAACCAAAAAAAGGATCCTAAAGGCAGCCAGGGAAAAGGGTTCAGTAACATATAAAGGAAAACCAATCAGAATAACCCCAGATTACTCAGCAGAGACCATGCAAGCAAGAGGTGACTGGAAGCATATATGTCATGCCCTTAAGTTAAACAACTAGCAACCAAGAATACTGTACCCACCTAAGCTCTCATTCATAACTGAGGGAACAATAAAAACATTCCATTCCAGGGAAAAGCTGCAACAATATGTCGCAACAAAACCAACACTACAGAGAATTCTGAAAGATGTTCTATACATAGAAAACCAAAATAAATGCAATATAGGGAAAGAAATGGCACCTAAACAGCATACCACCTGAGGACCACAAGAACTGTCAAGACACAGGCCCAAATAAAAGCTTTTAAAAATGGTAGGACCTAATAAATATCTCTCAATCCTAACTCTCAATATCAGTGGACTCAACTCTCCAATTAAAGGGCATAGGCTGTCTGGTTGGATCAAAAAGCAAGAGCCATCGTTCTGCTGTCTTCAAGAGATACGTCTTACCCCCAAAAACAAACATCTTTTGAAAGTGAGAGGTTGGAATAAACTCTATCAAGCTAACGGCCCCCATAAACAGGCTGGAGTTGCCATCCTCATATCAGATAAAATAGACTTCAAACCAAAATTAGTAAGAAAAGACAAAGAAGGTTACTACATACTACTAAAGGGATCTTTCCTCCAGGAAGACATAACGATCCTAAATATTTACACACCCAATCCCGGAGCCCAAACTTCATCAAGCAAACTTTACTCACACTGAAACCACACATAGATTGAAATACAGTGATTGTCAGTGACTTTAACACACCACTTTCAACTATGGACAGATCAACAAGGCAAAAACTCAACAGAGAAACCTTAGAACTGAACAACTCTATAGACCAAGTAGATCTAACAGACATCTGCAGAATATTCCACCCAGCAACAAGACAATATACGTTTTTCTCAGCAGCACATGGAACATTTTCCAAAATAGATCACATCTTAGGCCATAAAACAAACCTGGACAGATTCAGAAACACTGAAATTATTCCATGCACACTCTCAGACCACAAAGGCATCAAACTGGAACTGAACACACATCTCCACCAACGAAAACCCTGTAACTCATGGAGACTGAACAACACATTGTTGAATCACCAATGGGTCATTGAAGAGATCAGAACAGAATTCCAACAGTTTATGAATTTTAACAGTAAGGAGCACACAAAATACCAACTCCTTTGGGACACAGCAAAGGCAGTACTCAGAGGAAAATTTATAGCGCTGAGTGCCTACAACAAGTTGGAAAAGTTGCAAACAAACAAGTTAATGTCTCACCTTAAGCTACTGGAAAAAGAGCAACAAACCAACCCTAATCCCAGTAGAACAAAGCAAATAATTGAAATCAAATCAGAATTAAGTGATTTGGAATCCAGAAAAACTTTAGAAACTATCAACAAAACAAGGAGTTGGTTCTTTGAAAGAATTAACAAAATTGACAAGCCCTTAGCAAATCTTACCAAAAAAAGAAGAGAGCATATCGAAATAAACAAAATCGCAGATGAAAATGGTAATATCACGACAGAAATTACCAAGATCCAGAATATCATGAGGGAATACTTCTCAAACTTTTATGCCAACAAATTTGAGAATCTAGATGAAATGGATGAATTCCTAGCCAATATTAACATACCCACACTGAACCAAGAAGAACTAAGCCAACTCAACAGGCCTATTTCAAGCTCTGAAATAGAAATGGCAATTAGAGAACTTCCACCTAAGAAAAGCCCAGGGCCAGATGGATTCACAGCTGAATTCTATAAGGTCTTCAAAGCAGAGTTCACACCAATACTCCTCAAGCTCTTCAACGAAATTGAAATTGAAGGTTCCTTACCAAACTCATTCTATGAAGCCGGTATAACCCTGATCCCCAAACCAGACAGAGATTGATCAAAGAAAGAGAACTATAGACCTATATCTTTGATGAACATCGATGCAAAACTTGTCAACAAAATCCTGGCCAACCGTCTACAACAACTCATCAAAAAATTATACACTATGATCAAACTGGATTCATCACAGGGAGGCAAAGCTGGTTCAACATACGCCAATCAATTAATATAATTCAACACATCAACAGGAGCAAGGACAAAAATCACATGATTGTCTCAATAGACGCGGAAAAGGCATTTGACAAGATCCAACACCCCTTTATGTTAAAATCTCTAGAGAAACTAGGAATCCATGGAACATTCCTCAATGTAATAAAGGCTGTGTATGAGAAACCTACTGCTAGTATTACACTTAATGGTGAAAATCTAAAGCCATTCCCTCTAAAATCAGGAACAAGGCAAGGATGTCCACTCTCTCCACTCCTCTTTAACATAGTACTAGAATTCCTAGCCAGTGCAATAAGGCAAGAAACAAGCATAAAGGGGATCCAAGTAGGGAAAGAGGAAATAAAACTATCCCTCTTTGCAGATGACATGATTCTGTATTTAAAGAATCCTATAGACTCTACTCCCAAGCTCCTTGAGCTGATTCAAAACTTTGGAAGTGTAGCAGGCTATAAAATCAACCCTCAAAAATCAACTGCCTTCCTTTATGCCAAAAGTGAGAGGAACGAGGCAATAATCAGGAAAGAAACTCCTTTCACAATAGCCTCAAAGAAAATAGAGTACCTAGGAATTAGCTTAACTAAGAATGTCAAGGACCTTTTTGATGAAAACTTTAAAACCCTAAAAAAGGAAATTAAAGCAGAACGAAGGAAATGGAAAACCTCCCATGCTCCTGGATTGGAAGAATCAACATTGTGAAAATGACAATCTTGCCAAGAGCTATCTACAAATTCAATGCAATACCCATCAACATACCAATGTCGTTCTTTAAAGAAATAGAAGAGGCCATCCAAAATTTCATACGGAATAATAAAAGACCCCGTATAGCAAAAACACTTCTTAGCAGAAAGAACAGCGCTGGAGGAATTTCAATTCCAAACCTTAGACTTTATTATAGAGCTATAATTCTCAAAACAGCTTGGTACTGGCACAGGAACAGGCCTGAAGACCAATGGAATAGAACTGAGGACCCAGATATTAAACCACAGACCTATGGCTAACTAATTTTTGACAAGGGAGCCAAAAAAATAGAATGGAAGAAAGACAGCCTCTTCAACAAGTTGTGCTGGCAGAACTGGTTAAGCACCTGCAGAAAACTAAAGCTGGATCCTGCTTTGTCACATTGCACTAGAATCAACTCCAAATGGATCAAAGACCTGGAGGAAAAGCTGACACACTGAAAACTTTACAGGAAGGAATAGGAGATATACTAGGCCTCCTTGGCACAGGTCGAAACTTTCTTAATAAGGACCAAGAATCACATCAAATCAGAGAAAGGCTGGAAAAGTGGGACTGCATTAAACTGCAGAGCTTTTGTATGGCAAAGGACATTGCTAGTAAACTAATCAGGAAGCCTACAGAGTGGGAGAAGATCTTCACCAACCAAACAACGGACAACGGCCTCATATCTAAAATATATCAACAACTCAAAAAATTGAATCACTCCAAAACTAACCTCCAAAGTAACAACCATCCCATTAAAAAATGAGCCAAAGACTTAAAGAGAGTCTTCTCTGAAGAAGAAACAAAAATGGCCTATAGACACATGAAGAAATGCTCAACATCTCTTGTCATAAAAGAAATGCAAATCCAAACAACTCTAAGATTCCACCTCACTCCAGCTAGAATGGCCAGGATTAGGAAAACGAATGACAACAGATGCTGGAGGGGATGTGGCCAAGAGGGATCAATACTACACTGTTCTTGGGAGTGCAAACTCGTTCAACCACTATGGAAAGCAGTGTGGCAGTGCCTCAAAAGGCTAAACATAGAACTCTCCTATGACCCAGCAATTCCACTACTTGGCATTTACCCAACCACCCAAAAACAAGGACATAATAAACCCACTAGCACAACAATGTTCATTGCAGCACTATTCACCATAGCAAAGATATGGAACCAACCTAGATGTCCCTCAGTTGATGAGTGGATCAACAAGTTGTGGTATTTGTACACAATGGAATTCTATGCTGCTGTCAGAAACAATGACATCGCCCCATTTGTTAGGAAATGGAAAGACTTAGAAAAAATCATATTAAGTGAAGTAAGCCAGACTCAAAGGAACTTAGGCTCAATGGTTTCCCTCATTCGTCATAATCAGTAGAAACCTTGGGCTCTACTAGCAGAGATCTACGATAGAGCAAAATCTTGATACATAAGGACATATAATGTGAAGCTAATTGAAAGGACCTCCAGGATGGTGAAACAAAAGCCATATAATGAATGATTTTTATCCCTAATGTACTATGTTGTCTCTCATCTCGTTTGCTGTCCCTTGGTTATCTCACATTGGTATAGTATCTCACTTTGTTATCTGATATATTGAACTTATTTGTATTTGGATATTTGAAATTTGATAGGGAATGGGTGAAAACCAAGATGGATTGAGGGTGTGGGGGGGAGGGAAACGGGTACCAAGGCATGTGAAAGGGTATCAATGTATGTGAATTAATGCACCTTCTATCTGGCAAATACCATGTGACCCTTTTACTAATTACAATAAAAAAAATAAAGCAAAAAAAAGAAATCCATACATGACCTAAAACAAGAGATGCAATGCATCAAAAATAAGCAATTCTAAAGAAGGGAGATGAAGAATAAAGTAGAAAGTTTTCATAGCAGGTTAGATAAGGCAAAAGACAGAATTTCTGGGGTTGAAGATAATCTAGTTGTTATAGAGAAAGAAAACGAAATGAGTCAAACCAAATGTAGGAAATATGAGGGAACAATTCAGGAGGCCCAAGATACAATTAAGAAGCCTAATTTAAGGCTATTTTGTATTGAGGAGGGTCTGGAGAAAGAGGTCAATAGTATTGGATATATATTTCAGGGAATCATCTCAGAAAACTTCCCAAATATCCAGAAGGGCAGGCCCATCCAGATACAAGAAGCTTTTAGATCCCCAAACAGACCTGACAAGAAGAGGACATCCCACCACCACATTATAATGTGTACAGGATCAATAGAGACCAATGAAAGGATCCTAAAAGCAGCTATGGGGAAGAGAACAATCACCTACAAAGGAAAACAATCAGAATAACCACAGATTTCTCAGAAGAGACCATGCAAGCAAGAAGAGAATGGAAGGATATATGCCATGCCCATAAGGCAAGTAGCTACCAACCAACAATACTGTACCCAGCTAAACTCTTATTCATAACTGAGGGATGAATAAAAACCTTCCATTCCAAGGAAAAGTTGCAACATTACCTAACAACCAAAGCAGCATTACAGAAAATTCTCAAAGATATTCTGCACATTCAAAGCCAACAGAGACGTGATACTGACAAAGAAATGGCACTGCCTAGAAATCATGCCACATAAATACTGCAAGAACTGTCAACCCAAAGGCCCTAATGAAAACATTTAAAAATGACTGGAACTAGAACATATTTTTTTCAATCCTAACTCTCAATATCAATGGAATTAACTCTTCAATTAAATGGCATAGACTATCTAGTTGGATCAAAATGCAATATCCAGCAATCTGCTGTCTTCAAGAGACACTTCTTGCCTTAAAAAACAAACTGTTTTTGAAAGTGAGAGGTTGGAATAAAGTGTATCAAGCTAATGGCCCCCATAAACAGGCTGGAGATGCCATCCTCATATCAGATAAAATAGATTTCAAACTAAAATTAGTGAGAAAGACAAAGAAGGTTATTACATACTAATAAAGGGCTCTCTTGTACAGGAGGACATAACCATCTTAACATCTACACACCTAATCCTGGAGTAACGAACTTCATCAAGCAAACCTTACTTACATTAAAACTACACACAGATCAAAACACAGTGACTGGTGACTTTAACACACAATTCTCACCTATGAACAGGTCAACCAGACGAAACTCAACAGAGAAACCTCAGAATAGAACAACTGTGTAGACCAACCAGATATAACAGACATCTGCAGATTATTTTACCCAGCAAAGTCACAATGTATGTCTTTTTCAGCAGCACATGGAACATTTTCCAAAATAGACCATATTATATGGCAAAAAGCAAATCTGGGCAGATTCAGAAATGCTGAAATTATTCCGTGCATTTTCTCAGACCACAAGGGCATCAAATTTGAACTGAACACAAATGTCCACCAATGAAAACCTGGTAACTCATGGAGATTGACCATACATTATTGAATCACCAATGGGTCATTGAGGAGGTCAGAACAAAAATTCAATAGTTGTAAGATTTAACATAAAGGAGCACAAAAATATCAGCTCCTTTGGGACACAGCAAAGGCAGTACTCAGGGGAAAATTTACCGCTCTGTGTGCTTACATTAGAAATTGGAAAAATCACAAAACATCAGTTTAATGTCTCACCTTAAGCTCTTGGAAATAGAGCAACAAGCCAACCCTAATCCCATTAGAAGGAAGCAAATTATTAAAATGAAAGCAAATTTAAATAAATTGGAGTCCAAAAAAACTGTAGAAAGAATTAACAAAACTAGCAGTTGGTTCTTTCAAAAAAATAATGGAATTGACAGACCCTTAGCAAGTCTTACCTAAAAAAGAAGGGAGCACACCCAAATAAACAAAATCACAAAGGACAATGGTAATATCCAAGATCCGGAGCATCATGAGGGAATACTTTTCAAACCTTTATGCCAACAAATTTGAGAATCTAGAAGAAATGGATGAATTTCTAGCCAATATTAACATTGCAGGGCTATTTACCATAGCAAAGATATGGAACCAACCCCTTTTCATGGAAGTCTTTCCTGAAGTCACAAAAAGATGATGAAGATGATGTTACAGTTCTGGTCCTCTTCCTGGGGGATCATGAGAGTAAGTCACAGGTTTGGAAACCTGCAAAGCTATCCAGAAAGGGCTTATTATGCTACTTGCGAAGAAGTACTACTCCAGTAGGTGGAAACTACAAGTTCTCAAATTAGAGAATGAAAATCCTAACATCTAAACATGGGGGTACTTTGATATGTCCCAAATCTCTTATCCAAACATCCTGACTAAAAATTCAGTGGAGAGTTGGCTTTAAAACAAGAGCCTCTGATGAAATTCATTGTCCTGATAGTCAAAGATGGTGCCCAGGATTTTCTCCAAGCCTATCTGATCCAGTGGACCAGGAAGAGAAAAGAATGAGTCCACCTCTGCTTGAGAGCTGCACATTCTGTCAGATTGCATCTCTAAAATCCAGAAGGCTCTTGGTGCAGTGCACCAGCACTCTATACAGGAGCTGAAAGCCAATAATTTTTGACATTAAGAAGCCATGCCTAAAACTAGTCTGATTCAAGCCAGTCACCAGTGGGTCACCCTATAATCCCAGCTACTAAAGAGACCGAGGTCTTATGGATCGTGGTTGTTTTAATTTATTTATTTTATTGTTATTATACAGGTGATATACATAGTAGACTAAACTAAAATAGTACAGTAGTCACACTCAGGAAAATAGTGCCTTCCTTTTTAACCATGTCCCCCAATCTCTCATTGCTGTTTGATTCTTGTTGTGGTGTTAGTGATGGTGGTTATGGTTGCTGGCGCGTGGCGCGAGTGTGTGTGTGTGTGTGTGTGTGTGTGTGTGTGTGTTCTGGTCCTGGGGCTAAAGCTTCCGGTCCTGAGCACTGCCACGGAGAAGTTTTGGTCAAGGCTATTGCTCTACTAATCAAGGCACTTTCAGCAATACGAAGAACCTTCACCTCCACAGCTTCTGCTAAATGAGTGCCAACTTGTGTGCTTCTTGCCCAAGCATTGGCTGATATTCCTGCAAATATATGTCACATCTAAGGCATTGGCAGCATCTCCAGGAGTTTTGTGTGTACTACATCTTCTTTCTTTATGGAAAGCTGCATGTCATCTCCAGGAACCTGAGGCTTTTGAAGGCCTTGTCTTTGATTTCATGTTTGCTGAAGAAAGAAAACCAAAAATTTTTGTCCCAGTGTCTTTGCAGCAGGAAGCTCAAGCATCTGCACTTGAGGAGTTTGTTCATGGTCCACTTCAGTCCTGCACCCATGTGAGGCCTGCTAGAGCAAGTAAGCTGCACCCTGGATACCCTGGTACTGTAGGACGATTCTATTTCTGATGCCCAGCTCTCAGCCATACTAACCACCATAGGCAAGCACTCCTAGTTCAGTTCATACAGTATGGAAATCACATCTACATGGCCTCTCTTCACTACCAGCTGAGGCATATTGCCAGGTAGGGCCATTTAAGATGTGAGAGGTACCAGTGCCCAATGAACATCAACATAATTAGTTGCACAGGTTTGGGCTCAGTTGGTGCAAGCATTGAGAGCAACAGCACAAGCCAGAAAGGCCAGATCTATATACATCTCTGTCAATGCCAGAAAAAAAGTGTCAGTTCCATAGCCTGGAGTCTGATGGCTACTGAATGGCCTTTCTTCTCCACCTGTGTTGTCAGGAGCTTTTCTCCTGTGCTTTCTTTTGAGAACTCAGAAATGAAAACTGGAAACTGAGAATGTGGCTTTGTGGTAGCGTGCATGAAGCTCTGCATTTGATTACTCAGAACCACAAAATGAAAAAAGCCAGGAGTGGCATGTAGCTCAAGTGGTAGAGTACTATCCATGAGCAAACGAAGCTCAGGGACTCTCCCTATGTTCTGAAATCAATCTTCAGGACTGGCAAAAAGGAACAGGGAAAAGAAAATAAAAAGAAATGGAAAAAGAAATGGGCACAGACCACAATACTCAGTGTGCGTAGAAGAGAGAGGGCCCCCATGTCTGAGCTTTATGGTACCCATGGATATTTTTGGCATTTTTGTGGTACATGAGCATATACCATCAGGAATCTGGAATGAATTCAGCATGGAAAGAACTAGACAATGATCTTATTTTCTAAATGACTGGAGCAAACCCACAAATCTTGGGGCAGTCCCTGACACTCTACAATTCACTGTATCAATCAATAAAATGTCATTTTAAAAAGAAAGAAAAGTGTAAGTAAAAAGATACTGTTTTCAGCACCAACGTATAAACGTTTCTGAAGAGAGACTGCCACACAATTCAAGCAGAAATGAGTTGATTTTGGAGAGTTCAAGTTCTTTACTACAAGACATGGTTGTTTGCAGAGAGCCAACTTGGGGTGGGGCAGAGGAGCATCTACATCCCCTGTGGAATTGACCACAAAGCCTGAGGAACCTCTTATTTTCTGTAGGATGTATAACCAGGCAGACGAGAAAGTGACCTCAAAGCCTGTTATACTCCCAGTGATCCCAGATAAACAAGTTAACGATGTTAATGACACTTTGAAGGGACTTCTAGGGAGAGTACATGCTGATACTCATTGAGAAAAATGGAATAAGGATCTACATGTGATTTCACATGGAAAGTATGAAAGAGGAAGGGCCAAATTTTTCAGAACAGAATTAACATTCTCACCTTTTGATAGTTATAAACTGGCATTGACTCTCTGGCTGTTTCTGGCTGGCAAAGGGAGTTGATATTAGGGGTGGAATTCAGAGATATGATCCTATAAGGGAGAATGAAGTTGCAAGAGTCCCTGAGTGGTGAACATGTATATGCATCCCTGGATGAAATCTGAAAGAAATATTATGAGGCAGGATCTGAACAATAAGAAAAAATAAGTTATTAGAGGGCACACATATATAAGGGTGCGGGAAACCACCCATTCAGGGTGGAAAGGAAAACAAATTGGATGACATGTTTAGTTCCTGACCCTTGCAATCTAGCCAGTTCTGGAGCTTGTGTATCATGTCCCTAACCACTTCTGACCAGTTAATATATGACAACTTTTTAGGAGAGAGCGTAGAGGACTGGTTAAGAATAAGAACTCAAAACCTAGGGTTGGATTGGAGAGGTTACAGGTCCAGTGAAAGGTCTTGATCATTCCTGTTACTGCACTATAGATGCCTGGAATATAGAGAGTGAATGGGAGACCCACTATAAATAGAAATAGTCGGTAACAAGTTCAAACATGCAACTTTCTGTCTGGATAGAAGATAGACAAGCATTCATGTTAAATAGCCATACTTATGCACTATTTTCTTTTGACCTCTCTTACCTGGTTAATTTTGAAAGGGCAAGTCCCGAGTGAGTCCATTTAGGATTTGGTACCATCCCATCCATCACCTCTTATCTGTGAAGTTTTTCCCAAAAGCCTTTGGGTAGACCCTAGTTTCTAGAAATAACTCTGTCGTAGTAGGTCTAGAATTTCTCTTCTCCTTGCTCATAGCTGGGATGGCATGTCCCAGTGGCATGATGTCATGCCTCAGATTGAAGAATGGTGACTGACAGATCAAAAAAGTGTAGATGCCAAAAGACACTTTTAATTTCCATTTGAAGCAACAAGGTGAAGAGTGCAACTAGATTTTAAGCAAAACTTGCCTGGAATTTTTAAGAAATAAAGGTTTAATATGAAAATCTTCTCAGACTTGACAGTCACTCTATTGGCATTACTGTAAAAGTTTCTGAGGGTCAAATTTGCAATACTGAAAAGCAATAGTCACAGTAAGAGCTTGAAAAAAACAACTGGATGAACAATATATTTAATTTTTAACTGAATATACCAATTTAGGATACTAATTAATATTGAAATATCAAAATCATTGTGAGCTCTGTATCCATGGCAGTTTATATTCTTGAGAAATATATTAGACAAGGAAAAGGACATTCAATTTGAAAGGTATTCATTTGAAGGACCTTGATATAAACAATTAATTGACCTTTGCATTAGTTATGTAAAACTCTACAAGCTTAATGTTACCCAAGCATTTAATGTAAGACAATACCCTGAGACACATTTGTAATTCAGATGAATATCTGTGTGTTTTGTGTTTAAATTTTCCATTTTTTTCTTTTGACCTTTGGAGTCAATTAGATAGTCACAAAAATCAATCAATCAATAACACAGGAATAGATTTCAGGTAGGGTAAACACAAAGACCATGGCAGTGATTGTACCCTAAGAACTCTCAATCAAGAACAAACTTAAGTACATCCCCATTACCTCAGCAGAGAAACAATAGATATACCTATACAATATCTCTCAGTAAGGAAAAGGTCAGAGGCCTCAGTTTTGGAGGGCAGGGCATTGGAATCAGCTCAACAGCTCAACAGCTGCCAAAAAGCAAAACAATGTCCAAGACCAAACTGAAATGTGAATTGATGGTAGAATTAGGTGAAGGAGAAGCAACAATCTTGGTAAGAAGAATTTGAGGCCAGGGTCTGATGGATGAGATCTCTAAAACTTTCATTAGAAATGTTGGATTGGTTTTAGGTGATACAGAATTTCAGAAAGCCAGCTATAGCTCTGCAAAAGTTACTGGAGATCTTTTTGTACACAAGGTTATCTTGGACAGTATCAATCTCTAGTATAAGACTAGGTGCTAGAGCTGGCTCTGGCTCTAGGTCTTGAACTATTGATAGTATTACTACTAGAAGGTGGACTGGGAATAGTCTAGCAATTTCCCTTTGTGTGGAACAAAAATGAATCTCTCAGTTGACTGAACATCAGAAGTGAGGATGAAGATAGCACGGATAATCATTCTACTACTGAGCTATGTGCCAAAGTCAGTGTTGTAGCTATCAATCTATTTTGGGCCTTTGATTCAGAATGAATACTGCAGTTGGTGATAGAGCTGCATGAAGAAACACGGTACTGTGTATTACTGTTTTAAGTCTTTGCAAAGGTAAAATAATGCAGGATTTGCCAACCCGCAACTTTTATTTATTTATTTATTTATTTATTTATTTATTTATTTATTTATTTATTATAATTTTATTGTAATTAATAAAAGCGTTACATGATATTTGCCAGATAGAAGGTGCATTAATTCACATACATTGATACCCTTTCACATGTCTTGGTACCCATCACCCTCCCCCCCACCCACCACCCACCCCCGTCTTGGTTTTCCCCCCTTCCCTATCAAATTTCAAGTAACCAAATACAAATAAATTCAACATATTAGATAACAAAGTGAGATACTGTAACAATATGAGATACCTAAGAGACAGCAAAGGAGATGAAAGATAACATAGTACATTAAGGACAACAATCATTCATTATATGGCTTTTGTTTCAGTACCCTGGAGGTCCTTTCAATTAGCTTCATACTAAAATTTTCAGCTTCCTTCTTTTGTATTTTAGGGTCCCTTTACTTCTGGCCCAAGGCCAGTGATAAAGCCACCCATAAGTTTTGTCCTAAATCCTCAATTCCTAGATAGACTCTATTTTTCAGCCCTGCAAAATGAACCATCAGGCTTGGCTCTGATGGTCTCTTGGAGCTCCAATTGGGCCAAGGGAAGGAAGGCATGGCATTCCAGGTCTGACTCAAGCTTACACGTTCAATTTAACCAGGGGAGAGTTACACTGTAGACATACAGAGATCTCTCAGTAACTATCCTGCCACATATCCAAGGTACACGTGATGGCAATTGATAGGACAGAACCTGAGTCCGGAAATTCCCTTCTTTATCAATGTGTTGTTGCTGGGGATCAGTGATGGCCATTATCCATTCAAAGAGCAAAATAGCACAAGATAAGCCCCTTTGGAATCCCAGGTGATAACATTATATGAAACCCAAATAGTTACCGAGGGTAGCTTCCAAGGAGGAAACCAGGGACCCAGTGCTATTAAAAAAGCTGCCCTTTTCTGAGAGTTCTTTACCTTAAGTTCTCTGTCATATCAGTGTCGTGTTACACAACTCAACTCTTAGCAGGTGTCTCAACTGGAGCTCAAAACAATGCCTGACCTCCTGTATCTTCTTTCTCCTTTAGCAAAATCCAAATATCACCACACTGAAAATACCGTCTCTGCAGACAAAGACACACTCATATCAGGGTATGGTGGCTCTTGCCTGCAATCCTAGCTACTCAAGAGGCTGAGAACTGAGGATCAAGGTTCAAAGCCATCCTGAGCCCAAAAGGACCAATTAACCTCTAGAAAATCGTAAGTGGGGCTTGCCTCAAGGGTAGGATAGTAGCCTTGAGCTGAAGAACTCAGGTACTTGCCCAGGCCAAGTTCCCATAACCCCCACACCCCCAAAAAAACCTCACTTTGTGAGTTAGTTCTGTAGTGTGAAGTACAGTCTGGAGTAGGAGAAAATTACATCATGCCTAGTCCATGAGAAATTCATACCTACTGAACATGATTAGGACTTATAGTGTTAATGTCTAACTTTCCAATGCCTGGAGTCAAGTAGAGCTTGTGTTTTTGTGATCATTTCAGTATACTATGCTCAGTGGCTTGAGTAATGCTGCTACACTATAGATGGCTCATTTCTCTGCAATGAATGAGTAAATCCAGTTGCTTCCTTGATAAGCCTGTGTGAGTAGAATCTCTCACTCCATTCAAAGTCATCCTTGATTTGTCTATATGTAAGTTAGGGATACTCATTTCAGATACATTCTTGTGTACCCTTAGTAAATAATTATTCATTTTCTCATGCATCTAATATTTGTTCCAGGTAATACTGTCTCCATAAAGAACAAAAGACACAGAGAGGATCAGAGAACCATGGCCAGCACACTCCACAGGGCCATCTAAGGCTAGCACTTTTCTGGCCCCTAACATGTGGTGCTGGTTATAGTCAATAAGGGTGATTCTCTAAGCACTCCACATCCCAGATTCTATTTCATAGATTTCACCTGCAGGTAAATCATCTGGTATTATTAGAATTCTTACTTGAATATAAACAAATGATTCAATGCTAGGTGTATGTTGGCAAACTTCCAGTAGATAGACAGGAAAGGTCGGTTGAATATTTTGGAGAATTCACTGCCTCTACGAAGTGAAGTCCAGTTCTAGAGCAACTTGTAGAAAGCTCACCTGTATCCAGGTAAAGTGCCAGTGTTTTGTTCCATGGTACCCAAATGCTATCAGGGATGACAATGTATACATACAATGATTATGAGGGAATAGAGATGCTGCATCTGTTACTCAAATAATGGATGAAATATTTTGGTATTACTCATTTTTATAATAAATGTACTAGATTTCCTAAGGTGGACAATTTGTAAAGTATTTAATACACTGTTAATTCTTTTTTTACCATATATTTTATTGTGATTAATAGAAGGGTTACATTATATTCATCAGATAGAAGGTCCATAACTTCACAAACATTGATACCATTTCTCATGACATGTTCCCAATTTTCTTCACACCCTCCCCCAACTCATCTTGATTTTCCCCCTTCCCTATCCAATTTCAAATAACCAATTAAGCACATATAAAATATATCAGATAACAAGGTAAAATATTATAACAATATGATATAACCAAGGGATAGCAAAAGAGATAAGAGATAATGTAGTACATTAAGTACAGCAATCACTCATTATATGGCTTTTGTTTCCTTACCTTGGAGGTCCTTACATTTAGTGTCATACTATTTGGCCTTATGTCTCTAGATTTTTTACTATTGTAAATCTCTGCTAGGAGAGCCCAAGGTTTCTACTGATTATGACAAATGAGGGAGACTATTGGGCCTACATTCCTTTGAGTCTGGATTACTTCACTTAATATGATTTTTTTCTAAGTCTTTCTACTTCCTTACAAATGGGGAGATGTCGTTCTTTCTGAAAACAGCATAGCATTCCATTGTGTATAAATATCAAATCTCTTGTTGATCCACTCATCAATTGAGGGACATCTGGGTTGGTTCCATATCTTTGCTATGCTAAATAGTGCTAGTGGATTTAGTCTATCCTTGTATCTGGAAGGTTGGGTAAATGCCAAGTAGTGGAATTGCTGGATCATAATGGAATTCTATGTTTAGTCTTTTGAGGAATGCCATACTGCTTTCTATAGTGGTTGAACGTGTTTACACTCCCACAAACTACACTGTTAATTCTTAAAAACAATAAATGTATAAATGGTTCCCAATTCAAGCTTCTGTTCTGTGTTCTGGAAACAAATGTAGGGTGACTTCTCATCTATGAGCCAAGCTGGAATAGTCTGGCTACAAAGGCTCAACATGTGTACACAAAAGGACAGTATATATGGTAATTAAATGTTTCCTCTCAGAGAGATTCCTTCTTTATGACCACAATTCCAGACATCTTATCCTGTGGCAGATATTCCAGTATTACATAAATTTTGGATGTTCCTTGTTTTTCTAGAACACAGAAATTTAAGTACTAAAACTTAAAAAAACCCACTAGACTACAGATATGAACATTAATGAAACATTTTGTTTAGGTAGTAACTTCCTGAGTGAAACTTCAAATATTTCAGTAAATAAGAGCAAGAATTCACAAATGAGATTACAATGAATTAAAGCATTCAGTAAAATAAAGTAAAAAGTCATTAATGTGAGTAGATGGCTACAGAATTATCCAGGAAATATCTGGCAAGTGATTAATAAGCAGAATATACAGGAAGCCCATAAAACTAAACTCTGAAGGAGGCAACATGCCAATTAACACATTGGCAAATTAAAATAGTTATAATTCTCAAATATATAAATTGAGTGGACAATAAAAACACACAAAGGATTTTCAATATCCTTAGCATAAAGATTATGTAATACCAAATGACATTGACAGTTTCCAGACTCCAGTGACAATATATCATCAAGAATAAAATTTAAAATGCTCACTGGGGGGCCAGGGGTTTGGCCTAGTGGTGAAAGTGCTTGCCTAGCATGCACGAAGACCCGGGTTCAATTCCTCGGTACCATATACATAGAAAAAAAAGCCAGAAGTGGTGCTGAGGCTCAAGTGGTAGATCTCTAGCCTTGAGAAAGTCTCAGTGCTCAGGCCCTGAGCTCAAGCCCAGGACTGGCAAAATAAAATAAAATAAAATGCTCACTGGTATGAAGGAAATGGGAACACTTACCCATAATTCATGGAAATGCCATTTCATAAAGTCATATGGAGATGCATGAACCTTCATGAAACTACAAACAGATATACATTATGAATGAATGCGTATACTCTAACAAGCACCCAGAGAGGTCCTTTCATGAGTTCCAGTATCATTCTGAACGTAGACAAACCCCTTCCCCTTGTTTTCTGTACAGGAATTCTATGCTCAGCACAAGCATTTCATAGGCAACTGGCACACCTTGAGGAAGCTATCTCCCTCTACTCTGAGGTCACATCCTGGACAGCCTGGTCCTGCCTCCTTCCAACACTGAAAGGGTCTCTGGATCTCACCTGCTCCCACCTGCCTAACAGGCTTTTCTCCCAGGTCACTGAAACTGGAGACTGAAGGGCGTTAAGACCCTTCCTTCCAACAGCAGGTCGGGTTGTGTGTGGGTCTGTTTGCCAGCAGCTGACTGAACCAAAACTAGCTGACTGAACCCAAACTAAGTGGAGTGGCCTCTTGCTGGGAGCCTCTGGCAAGGCAGCACCAGGGGGGCCCCACTGAGTCACAGAAACACTCTGCCAAAGCTGCCCAGTACTTCCATGAAACACAGCAGGGAAAGTAAAAGCAGACCAGAAGGGGGCCCAGCTCCCACACAGAGAGCCAGAAAGGCGTGGCTCTGCCGTCCAGAGCTCACTTCCTCTGCTGGGCCCTGTGCCTGGGAACAGGAACACAAGCTAGCCGGCTCCCTCCTGGAGGCTCCCAAACTGCAGGCCATTGCCTGGGGCCTGCCCTGGGAATAGGTCAGGCAAACTAGCCGCCAGCCCCATGGCTGAAGACCCCAAACTGTTGGCCCACAGCGTGACTACTGGTTGGTCTAGCTGAGAGCTAGCTGTGCAGTGGCACACAGCCTTTGGTGGTGGGCTGACACACCTGTAAAAGCTGCAATCTCCGACCCAGTCAGCAATGGAACTAATTTGGCTGAAAAGCACACAGATTCCCAGAACCACCAGCCCCAAACCAAGTAAAGACCACCACCTACTGACCACTGAGCGAACCTATGACAGTGTGGCTGAAATCACAATGACAAATCATGCAATATGTAAATAATCAAATTCCCACACAAAGCCCAAAAGGAAACAAGAGTGAAGGGATGAGAGAGATGTAGCCATCCAAAGAAATGACACCTGAAGAGACAGGAAACATGAAACTGTTCAAGGAGATGACTGCAGATATGACTAAACAGATCAAAGAATTCCAAAAATGATTCCAGGAACATAAGCAGGAAATAACCAAGGAGCTCCTCCATCTAAAAAGAGAAATAACAAAACATACTTCTCTAGAAGAAAAGATTAATACACTCACAGTAGACATGATCAGCTAAGTGTCCACAATGCAAACAAAAATGGAAGCATTAAGCAACAGATTGAGATGGAGTATAAGACATCAGGAATGGAAGATAAAACACAAGAGCTGGAACAGAGAATTATCAGTCTGGAGAAATCAGTCAGAATTTATGAGAACTCCAGGACCTAGCAAACACAGCCAAGAAATCTAATGTTTGTACAATAGGAATCCAAGAAGGGGAGGAGTTTCTCAATAAGGGAATACAACCCTTATTCACCAAGATCATAGCAGAGAACTTCCCCAACCTCAAAAGGGAAAATACGTTATTGAAGATTTCAGAACTCCAAGCAGGCAAGATCTTAGAACTCATCTAGACACATCATAGTAAAAACATTAGACACCAATACTAAGGAGCTAATCTTAAATGCCTCGAAAACAAAGAAAGAGCTATACTAAAATGGGAAAAATTTAGAATAGATGTAGACCTCTCCACACAAATCATAAATGCAAGAAAAGCTTGAGAAAATATCATTCATGCCCTGAAGACCAACAACTGCCAACCCACACTGATATATCCAACGAAACGAGCATTTACATTTGAGACAGAAACAAGAATATTTCATTCCAAAGGAAAGCTATATGACTACATGAACACTAAAGCTGCATTACAAAAATATGAAATAATCAAGAACAAATTGGAGAACAGCAAGAACTCCTATCAAGAATCTATCACCTATAAATCTGTAAACACAAAGGGGGCAAAAAGAGAGACAAGAAACTCAGATGTAAAAATAAATAATGATAAAGGACACTAACCACTTCTCCATAATTTCCCTAAATGTGAACGGGCTGAACAATCCAATCAAAAGATACAGAGCAGCAGACTGGATTAAGAAACAAGACCCTTCAATATGTTGCCTCCAAGAGACCCACCTCACTGACAAAGACAGAAAAGACTCCAAATGAAAGGATGGAAAATAATTTTCCACTCCAATGCACCATGCAAAAAAGCAGGAGTAGCAATCTTAATTTCTGACAAAATTAACTTCTCCATAAATTCAGTACATAAAGATGGCAGTACATATTAGTAAAGTGGACAATTCATACCCAGAATATTATAATTATAAACATTTATCCCCTACATGGGAGCAAACAAATATGTCAAGCAAACTCTCTTAGAATTAGAGAACAAGATAGACTCAAAAACAGTCATAATGGGAGACTTCAGAAGGCCACTCTCACCAAATGATAAGTCAACTCAACAAAAGTTAAGCAAAGACACCATCAACTTAAATGACACCACAGCCCAGATGGGCTTAACATATATACACAGACTTTTCCATCCAATGGTGAAACATTACACATTTTTCTCAGCAGCACATGGAACATACTAGAAATACATTATATAATAGTTCATACAGAAAACTTAAGCAGATACAAGATGACTGATATAATCCCATGCATTCTATCTGATCATAGTGGAGTCAGACTAGTTGTGAACAAAACAGTAAAAGGTAAAAAAAACATTCAAGCACTTGGACGCTGAATAGCCCACTTCTGAATAAGTCCTGGGCTATAGAATAAATCAAAGAAGAAATTCAAAATTTTCTTGAATGTAATGACAATCAAGATACATCACAAAGGAACTTATGAGACACAGCAAAGGCAGTTCTAACGGGCAAATTTATTGCACTAGGAGCCCATATTAAAAAGGGAGAAGAAGGGCATGTAAATAACCTAAAAAGGAAATTGAAGCAACTAGAAGAACAAGGAAAATAAATTCTAATACAACTAGAAGGACTGAAATAACAAAAATAAAAGCAGAAATATCAGAGATTGAATAAGATCTACTATACATAAAGTTAATAAATCAAAAAGTTGGTTCTTTGAAAGAGTCAACAAAATTGACATTCCCTCGGCAAGATTAATCAAAAAAGGAGCGGACAAACTCAAATAAACAAGATTAGAGACCCTACGGGAATATTCACGACCGAAATCCAAGAAATTCAGTCCATTATGACTAAGTACTACAAGGGCCTATATTCAAAAAACAGGAAAATCTAGTAGAACTGTATGACTTCTTAAATAAATATAGGCTACATTGATCCATGAAGAGGTAAACAAATTGAACAAACCAATTTCATACAATGAAATAGCAGAAGCACTCAGGGAAATGACAGCCAAGAAGAGCAGAGGTCCAGATGGTTGCACTGCAGAATTCTACAAGACTTTTAAAGATGAGATAACACTTATCCTCTTGAAACTCTTCCGAGAAATACAAACAAAAGGAATCATATCAAACTCAATTTATGAAGCTAATATTACACTCATCCTCAAACCAGGGAAAGACATAACATAAAAAGAGACTACAGACCTATCTCTCTAATGAACACATATCCAAATATCCCCAATAAAATACTACCCAACAGAATCCAGAAACAAATTTAAAAAATTATACACTACGATCAACTAGGCCTCATCCCACAGATGCAAGGCTGGATAAACATTTGCAAATCAATTAATGTAATAAGTTATGTCAATAGAGTTAAGGTTAAAAAACATGTGATATTTTCTCTGGACTCAGAGAAGGCATTTGACAAAAATGCAGCATCCATTTATGTTGAAAGCACTAGAAAAAGCAGGAATAAGAGGTACATTTCTTAAAATAATTAAAGCCATATATGACAAACCTACCACCAGTATTATACTAAATGGAGAAATACTGGAACCATTTACCTTAAAATCAGGAACTAGACTTGGATTCCCATTCTCTCCACTTCTCTTCAAAATAGTGCTGGAACACTTAGCCAAGCAATAAGGCAAGAGAAGGACATCAAAGGGATCCACAAATACAAAGAAGAAATTAAACTATCCCTATTCGCAGAATTAATAAACCACTTTAGCAAAGTGGTAGGATACAAAATTCACCTGCAAAGACAGTAGCCTTCCTATTCAACAACAATATGCAAACAGAAGGCTAAATCAAGGAAATGATCCCATTTACAATAACCCCCAAAAGAATACAATACTCAGGAATTATCTTAAAAGATGGAAAGGATTTAATGAAAATATAAAAGCCTAACAAAAGAAATTAAAAGGACACCAGGAATTGAGAGACATCTCATGCTCATGGGTAGGGAGAACCAATAGAGTGAAAATGGCCATACTGATAAAATTGATATACAAATTCAATGTAACCCCCATGAAAATGCCAAAGACATTCTTTACTGAAATAGATGATATAATCCAAAGGTTCATATGGAACAAGAAAAGACCCAGAATAGCCAAAAAATTCTAGGCATAAAGAGCAATGCAGGTGGTATTACAATACCAGAATTCAAACTCTACTATATAGCCACAATGACAAAAACAGCATGGTACTGGCACAAAAACAGACCAGAAGTTCAATGGAATGGAATAGAAGATCCAGAAATAGAACCACATACCTGTAGTCAACTTGTATTTGACAAAGGAACCAAAGATATAGAGTGGAACAAACACAGCCTATTCAGTTATTGGTGCTGGCAAAACTGGGCAGCAGCATGTAAAAAACTAAAAATTGGGTTAGGGTTCAGGTTAGGTTTTGGGATAAGTTTATTGTTAGGGTTAGGGTTTGGGTTTGGAATAAGGATTAATATTAGATTTAGGGTTAAATTTACAGTTAGGTGTAGGGATAGGATTGGGGTTCAAGTTCAATTTAGGTATAGGGTTAGGATTCAGTGTAGGTTTTGGTTAAGGGTTAGGGTTAGGGTTAGGTTTCAGGTTATGTTTAGGGTTGGGATTATGGTTCGGGTTCGGGTTACGGTTCAGGTTAGGTTTGGGGTTTGGGTTATAGTTAGGGATTTATTTTGTGGTAGGGTTTGGGTAAGGATTAATATTAGGGTTAGGGTTAGAGTTTGGGTTAGGGTTATGTTTAAGGTTAGGATTTGTTAGTGTTTTTTTTAGGGTTCGGGTTCGGGCTCAGGTTACTTTTTGGGTTAAAGTTCAGGTTAGGGTTATGTTTAGGGTTTGGGGTAGTATTAGGCTTAGGCTTAGGGTTAGAGTTAGGATAGGTGTTCAGGATTGGGTTCAGACAAGGTTTAGGTTTTGGGTTAGGGATCGGGTTAGGATTAGTGTTATCATTCGGATTAGGGGTATGGTTCAGATTCTGGTTAAGTTAAGGTTTCATGTTTGGGATCTGGATCTTGTTAGGATTAGGATTCGGTTTAGGGTTAGGGTTCAGGTTGCGGTTCAGTGTAGTCTTAGGTTACGGGTTAGAGGTAGGATTTGTGTTAGGGTTCTGGTTAGAGTTCTGGTTAGGGTTTTGGAAGGGGGTTAGGTTTAAGGTTAGGATTCAAGTTCAGTTTGGGGTTAGGGTTAATGTTAGGTTTAGGTTTACGGTTCTGGTTCGGGTTAGGGTTTGGGTTCGGTTAGGGATAGGATTCGTTTTAGGGTTTTAATGCGGGTTTGGGTGGTTAGTTTCAGGTTCCAGTTAGGGTTAAGTTTAGGTTTCAGAGTATGGTTATGTTAGGGTTATATTTAGGTTTCAGGTTAGGGTTATTATTCGGCTTTGGGTTCAAATTTGGGTTGGAGTTAGAGTGAGGGTTCTGTTTAGGGTTAGGGTTCAGGGTTGGTTTAGGGTTAGGGTTCGAGTTCTGGTTTGGGTTAGGATTAGAGTTGGGGTTAGGGTTAGGGTTAGGGTTAGGGTTTGTTTCTGGATAGGGTTAGGTTTTGGGTTCATGTTAGGGTTACGGTTAGGGTTAGGATTCGGGTTTGGTTTGGGTTTAGGTTTCAGTTTCAGGATTGGGTTAGGGCTACTGTTAGGGTTCAGGTTAAGGTTGGGTTTGGGGTTTGGGTTCGTGTTTGGGTTAGGGTTAGCGTTCGTGTACCGGTTAGGGTTCGGGTAAGGGGTAGGGTTTGGCTTAGGGTTAAGGTTACTAATAGTTTTCATGTTAGGGTTTGGGTTAGGTTTATCGTCCGGGTTAGCGTTCAGGGTAGGATTTGGTTTCAGGTTCGGATTCATGTTTTGGTTAGGGTTAGCATTTGGGATAGGGTTAGGGTTCAGGTAAGGGTTAGGGTTCGGGTTCAGGTTAGGGTTATTGACAGTTTTCGTGTTACAGTTCACTTCAGGGTTCAGGTTTGGGTAGATTTAGGGTTAGGGTTCAGGCTCAGGTTCACAGTAATGGTTAGGGTTAGGGTTAAGGTCAGGTTTAGCGTTCGCTTTAGGGTTTGGTGAAGGGTTCAGGTTAGGATTACAGTTTGGGTTAGGGTTAGGGTTTTGGTTAGGTTTAGGATTACAGTTAAGGTTACTGTTCTGGTTAAGTTTGGGTTCGGGTTCAGATCTGATTAGGTTTGGGGCTAGGTTTAGGATTTGGTGTAGGTTTCAGTTTAGGGTTAAGGTTAGGACTCAGGTTAGGGTTATGGTTACGTTTAAGATTCTGGTTCAGTTAGGGTTCAGGATAGGGTTCAGGTTCAGGTTAGAATTAGGTTATAGTTAGGATTAGGGTAAGGCTTTGGTTTGGGTTAATTTTTTGGTTAGGGTTAGATTTAGGGTTCATGTTAGATTAGGGTTAGCCACAGGTTTAGGGATAGGATTAGCGTTTAGGTTCACATTTGGGTTACGGTTAAGATTAGGTGTTGGTTTACATTTAGGGTTAGGGTTAGGTTTAGGGTTTAGAGGTAGGGTTAGGGTTCAGGTTAGGTTTTGGGTTCAGGTTAAGTTTAGATTTCATGTTAGGTTAGGGTTAGTGTTCAGGTTAGGGTTCAGTTTGGTTTCGGGTTATGGTTATGGTTAGGTTTAGAATTAGGTTTAAAGTTAGGGTTTGCATTAGGATAGGGTTAGGTTTAGGATTAGGGTTTGGTTAAGGGTTAGTGTTCAGGGTAGTGTTAGGGTTAGAGTTACGGTGAGGGTTCGGATTCTTCTTAAGGTAAGTGTTCGCATTAGGGCTAGGTTTAGGTTTAGGATTACTTTTTGGGTTAGGGTTAGGGGAAAGTTTACGGTTCGACTTTCACTTATTGTTAGGGTTGGGATTAGGGTTCATGATAGAGTTAGGGTTAGGGTGAGGGATCAGGTTTTGGTTATATTTCTGGTTCAGCTTAGGGTTAGGTTTTGGGTTCAGGTTTAGGGTAAAGTTCAGGATAGAGTTAGGGTTAGGATTCAGTTAGGGTTCAGGTTAGGGTAGGGTTTGGGTTAGGATTCTGGTTAGGTTTAGGTTTCGCATTAGGGTTAGGTTTCGGGTTTAGGATTTGGGTTAGAGTTAGGGTATGGGTTCTGTTTAGGGTTTGGGTTTGGGTTAGGTTTAGGTTTGTCGTTCAGGTTAGGGTTATTGTTCTGTTTCAGAATACGTTTCAGGTTAAGGTTAGGTTTCTGTAAGGGTTAGGGTTAGGTTTGGAGTTTGGTTTAGTGTTAAGATTCGGGTTAGACTTAGGGTTAGAGTTTGGGTCAGGAATTGGATTCGGGTTAGGGTTTGGGAAGGGGATTATGTTTAGGGTTGGGGTTAGAGTTAGGGTTAGGGTTTGGTTTATAATTATGGTTAGGGTTAGGGTTACGATTTGTGTTATGGTTTGGTTTAGGTTTAGGGTTTGGGTTAGGGTTCTGTTTAGAGTTAGGCTTCAAGTGTGGGTTAGGGTTAGAGTAAGGCTTCCACTGATGATTAAGGTTCAGGTTAAGGCTCGGGTTAAGGTTAGGGTTAGTGTTCAGGTTAGGTTTAGATTTTGTGTTAGCATTAAGTTTCAGGTTAGGGTTCGGGTTTGGGTTAGGTTTCAAGTTAGGGTTTGGTTTTGGTTTCGGATCAGGTTAGGGTTTGGATTAGAGTTAGGATGCTGTGTTAGGATGCAGTTTAGGATTACAGTTAGGGTTAGGGGTAGGTTTCATATTTGAGTTCGTGTTGGGGTTAGGATTACGCTTAGGTTAGGGTTAGGGTTAGGATTATTGTTAGGGTAGGGTTAAGTTCGGGTTCAGGTTTTGGTTATGGTTAGGGTCGGGTTCAGTTTCAGGTTAGGGTTAGGGGTAGGGGACTGGTTATGGTTTCAGTGAGGTTTAAGGTTCGGATTGGGTTCAGTTTAGGGTTCTGGTTAGGATTTGGGTAAGGTTAGGTTTCTGGTTAGGGTTAGGTTTAGGGCTGTGTTGGGTTCAAGTTCTAGTTAGGGTTAGGGTTTTTTTATTGAGTTTGTTTTAAGGTTAGGTTTAGGGTCCAGTTTAGGGTTAGTGCTAGGTTTAGGGTTCAGGTAAGGGTTAAGTTTAGTGTTAGAATTGGAGTTTGGCTTATGGTTAGGGTTAATTTTCACTTTCGTGTTAGGTTAGAGTTAGGTTTTGGTTTTGGTTTAAGTTCTGTTTTGGGTTCAAGTTAGGGTTTGTGTTCAGGTTAGATTCGGGTTAGGGTTCGCGTTTGGATTAGGTTTATGATTAAAATTAGGTTTAGGGATAGGTTTAGGGATCATGTTCAAGTTAGGATCGGGTTAGGACTCGGTGTAGGTTTCGGTTTAGGGTTAGGGTTAGGCTTTGTTTTTGGATTAGGATAGAGATTAGAGTTTGTTTTAGGGTTAGAGTTAGGGTTCAGAATCAGGGTAGGGTTAGGGTTCTGGTTAGGGTTAGGGTTAGCGTTCGGGGTCTGGTTAGGTTTAGAGTTCGGGTTAAAGTTAGGGTTAATATTCAGATTAGGGTTCAGGTTTGGATTAGAGTTTGTTTTAGGATTAGGGTTAGCATCTGGATTAGGGTATGGGTTAGGGTTATGGTTTGGGTTGAGGGTAGGGTTAGGATTCGGATTAGGTGTAGGATTAGGGTTAAGTTTCAGTTTCAGGGTCTGGTTTAGGGATAGGTTCCGTTTAGGGATAGGGTTAGGGTTCCGTTTAGGATTAGGATAAGGTTGCAGGTTACAGTTAGGATTAGGGTTAGTGTTAGGGTTCAGGCTCCTATTCAAGTTCAGGTTCGGTTTAGGGTTAGCTTTTGGGTTCATTTTAGGGGTATGGTTAGGGTTCATGTTGGGGTTAGTGTTCGGGTTAGGTTTTGGGTTTGGTTTCAGGTTAGGGTTAGGGTTCAGGTGTGGTTACGATTCTGGCTAGGGTTCGGGTTCGGGTTAGGGTTGTCCAGGTTAGGCATAAGTTTTGTGTTAGGGTTAGGATTCTTGTTAGGGTTAGCCTTAGGGTTATGCTTAGGGTTTGGGTTCAGGTTCGGGTTAGGGTTAATGTTAGATTTAGGATTAGGTTTTGGGTTAGGGTTTGGGTTAGATTTAGGGTTAGGTTTCAGGTTAGGGTTAGGGTTAGAGTTTCTGGTTGTGGTTAGGGTTATGTTTAGGGTTTGGGTTGTTCTAGTTAGGGTTAGGGTTTGGGTTAGGGTTAATGTTTGGGTTTGTGTTAGAGTTAGGGTTAGGGTAAAGGTTAGGTTTCGGGTTCAAGTTCATTTTAGGGTTAGTGTTAGAATTTGGTGTGTGTTTCATTTTAAAGTTAGGATTCAGATTAGGCTTTTGGGTTCAGGTAAGTGTTAGGGTTAGGGTTAAGGTTAGGTTTCTGATTGGAGTTGGGGTTCTCGTAGTGTTAGGTTTAGAATTAGGGTTAGGGTTCAGGTTAGGGTTAGAGTTAGATTTAGGGATAGAATTAGGGTTTGGGTTCATGTTTGGGTTAGGGGTAGGATTCAGTGTAGGTCTTGGTTTAGGGTTAGGTGAGGATTAGGGTTAGGGTTAGGATTCAGATTAGCTTTTGGATTACAGTTAGTGTAAGGGTTATCGTTCTGCCTCGGGTTCGGATTCAGATTCAGGTTAGGATTAGGGTTAGGTTTAGGTTTAGTTTTCAGGTTATGGTTATGGTTTGGGTTATTGTTAGTGTTGGGGTTCCAGTTCTAGTTCAAGTTAGTGTTAGGATTAGGTTTCATGTTCGAGTAGGGTTAGGATTTCAATTCCTGTTAGTGTTAAGGTTAGGGTTCAGGAGAGGGTTAGGATTCAGATCAGGCTTAGGATTCAGGTTTGGATTTGTGTTAGGGTTAGGGTTTGTGTTAGGTTAGTGTTAGGTTTGGGTTTCAGGTTAGTGTTAGGGTTATTCTCACCAACAGTCCAGAAGAGTTTCATATGAGCCAGATCCCCACCAGCATTTGTTGTTATTTCCTGATACGGGCCGTTTTAATTGAAATGAGGTGGAATATCAGTGATGTGTTAGTTTGAAGTTCTTTTATGGGTAGAGATGTTGAACATTTCTTCATGTGTCTTTTGGCCATTCTTATTTCTTTCTCAAAGAAAGAGCCCTCCCCACCCTAACCTTACCTTACAACCTCAATGCTTCCATTGGATAGTCAAATTTTAACATCTTATTTTCTTATTTTATTTCTTCATTGTCATTGGGGAGTGGACACTCTAATAGTAAATTGGCATAAATTCAGACATGAGATACATATTATTTTACTATAGGAATCTTTGGATGTAGACATTTAGGAGACGTTTAGGCATGTGGGAAATAGGTTTACTTGGTGGAATTTAGATGAAACACTAACGTTTCAGTTGGGAATTTTTGCTGTCTTCTTTCTTGTGTCAAGAGTACTCAGGGAATTTTGTCACTGGTTGATGTGAAAACATGATAAAGGACTTTTACTCTGTATAAAGCTATTATTTATAAACATGTATGTTTAAATTTATGTGTTGCAACATTTTAGAAAACATAATATTTAAACTTCATGTGTTTGAAATTCAATGCAAACTAAGCATCCAATCTTTGGCCATATACTCAGTGCTTCTATTGTAAATGATATGAAAATCCTCATTTCATTCAAAGGAATCAATAGGGTTGAACATAGTTTTCTCAGTATAAACTTTATCAGAATTTAACAAAAACTAATACCTGTGAGAGTGGTGTATGCAATGTATTTGAGAGTCTCTGCTTAATCCTGAATTATAACTGTTTTTTGTACTTTCATGAGACTCTTCATGCTTCTCTTCTAAGATGTCAGTCTTCTAGTTCTATTTTACTGGGATAGACTATCACTTGGGAGTAAGTAGGGAAAATACTCTACTTCTTTCCTTCAACCTAAAGGGAGAATAATTGAAACAAAAGAGGTAAAACTAGCTTTAGTAGTTGTTACACACACACAGATTGATTGCAAAATACCAAGAATGTGTGCCATGGTACTCACATAGAATTATGTCAGAATGTACTATTTAATTCCAGAATACAAGTATAATGAGTAAATTACTTTTACTTGACTACTTTTTTAAGAGTTTTATTTGGTTTTAACCAGAAAAATAAAACCTTATGTCATTTTCTGCCAGTCCTGGGGCTTGATTTCTGGGGCTGGGCATTTCCGTGAGCTTTCTCAAGGCTGGAGCTCTACCACTTGAGCCATGGCATTATTTCTGTCTCTTTCTGTGTATGTGGTAATGAGAAATCAAACCCGGGGCTTCATGTATGGTAGGCAAGCACTATACTACTAGGCCATTCCCCCAACCCTGCTTGTCATTTTTTAATGCAGAGAAGAACAATGAATATCTAAGAATAACAGGTGTAGGAATGTGGAGATCAGTGTATCCAAGGCTTGCTACATGAATGGAAATGAAGAAGAATCAGTGAAAGATTGGCATTCCCTATCTGATGCCTGGAATGGGCTTCACATGTATGTGTATGTGTGTGTGTCTTAAAACCTGAGCCTAGGTTCTCTCCTTGATCTTTTTTGCTTAAGGTTAGCATTCTGCCTGTTGAACCATAGCTTACTTCTGGCATCTTGGGTTGGAATGTGATGGTTAATTGCAGACTTTCTTGCCTACACTGGCTTTGAAACATGATTTTCGGAACGCAGCCTCCTGAAAAGCCATGAACCTGATGGGTTGTCCTGTTATAGTGCATTGGTGATTTATTCCAGGAAAGAGTATCAATCTACAAGAAAGAGTATCTATCTACATCAATTATCATTTTATTTCAATCCTCATGAGGTGGCTGTTATGGTATTAATTCATTTTTACCATGTCTTTATTATATTGTTTTTCTGTAAGTAGCCATTCTGTTATGTTTTCACTTTCATCAAAATTTGCTGACACAACTTCAATATAGGTGTTGGTGGATGCCTTTTCTTGAAGAATAAATGACTAATGAGCGTCATGTTTCCATTCACTTCCACCAAGCATCCTCTATCAAATATATACGTTGTATTTTTTTTAACTTAAAAACTGTGTGTGTCCCACTTAAACTTTCTGGAATTCCTTTTCTGAAGTCTGTGATTGTTATTACAGATGTGATAAAAATATTTTGACATGTTGTTTTGTTTTGAAGAACTGGATGAAAAGCTGCCAATACTATAGCCCACATTTGCTTAGAGAGCTGAAGCTACATGATGGTCATTCCAGTGTTTTTCTTTGACATTGGCTTCATAACAAGCAAATAGAATCATGATTTACAAGAAAAAATATCGGAATTTCTGCAGCCCAAATCTCAATAGCCAGGTTAACCTCTAGCAAGGCTAATCTCTACAGTGGAATTTTAGTTTGCAGAGACTATTGGAAGTACCAGCAATTTTCATGGAGTGTTTTGAAATTTGTTGCTCTCTGCCTCCAGCATTTCATCGACTTGTTTGTTTTCAGGAATTTTATCTTAAGAAACATACTGCTTCTCTGAGTCTTTTCTCTGGGTTGAGACTTGTCCTCAGGGAATAGACACCCTTTACCTGAATGGTTTTTGGCTCAAGGCTTGTATCCTACCACTTTGAGCCACAACTCTACATCTGGTTCTCCTGTGGTTAATTGAAGATTGAAATACAACCAGGGCTATATTTGAACCTCAGATCTCAGCCCCCTGAATAGCTAGGATTAGTATTGTGAGCCACAGTGCTCTGCTGATTCTAGTATTTTCCATCAACCTTGATACTAGGGATTTCATTTGAGCTTAACACTCTGTGTGTAAAAGAGTTATGGACTTTTATTTCATTTGTTTTTCTTGTGTGCATGAACATATGGCTTTCTGTATGCTCACAAGAGGCCATATAAAGTAAAATTGTGTGACATCATTTAACCCTAAAAGTACCAGAGTTTTGCAGTGTTTTTGTGCCTCTTATGAAAATAAGATGAGCCAAAGCCTGGGATATATGTTACAAGATTGAGTGGCCAATGAGCCCTCATCTTAGTGATCAGTAAACCTGTGAATATTCTGTCATTTTTTGATGTTTTATTATCTCCAATGTCAACATCAGAACTTCACTTCTCTAATGACTATAACATTTGCATAACATTGACAGGATGTCTAAAGCCCCATCTCTCATGTCATTGTCTTAATTAGACTTGATGAACTTATTTCCTTTCTGATGGCCAACATGCATACTGACATATGCATTGTGGGTATTGGGGAATTCATGTGTTCTGAAGAGTATTAATTGATTCCTAATAAATGGGACATCAATGTTTTACTCGTGAATAATAATCCAACTGCATTTAATAAATGACTAAAATAAATCAGAAAATAAATTATGAACTTCAATAGAAACTGAAATATTGTCACTATATATTTAATTAAAATGCTAACAATTTAGAAATATTTGCTCAGTAGTGTGCCATTTAAAACAAACATAAACACAATTATTTTTTGACAAATAAATTATTATATTTCCAGTATAAAACTAATGTAATAAATGTCTATTATAAACACAAAGGCGAGAAGAAAAATTCAATGTGAATAAATGTGTAGTGCAATATGTGAATGAATGTGAAAGACTGCTATTATGTAATCATATGTTTTAAAGGGTCATATGTTTCGTTAAATAAGTAGAACACAGTAATTCAATCTGTTTAAAATAATGCAAGATAAAGTACTGGAAATATAATGTCTTCTTGGTATAAACTGTAACAATACTAATTGTTAACATAAAAAGAAAAAGTATGTGTATCTAATATATATATAATTTTAGATATATAAATTTAAAGTGATTAAAAATAATTTGAAAAATATAGTCAGCCATGTTTAAGCAAGCTATTGTGTGTCTATTCATTTCTCAGCTATTAATCCATAAATGTAACACATTCTGATATAACGTAGAAGTGTATTATTGTAGCAGATACAACCCATTGTTGAAATTCAAAACCTGTATGGAGAAAGATGAGAGGAAGGAAGAAAAAAAGAAGATGAAAGAAAAAGAGAGAGGGAAGTGAAATGGAGAGGATGGAAGGAGACTGATCAAGAAAAGAGGAAAATACTTCAAAATGCAGTTATGTAATGCAGAACTATATAAAAATTAAACAAACACATTCTGAGCATACAAAAATATGGAACACACTTTTTCCCCTATATTTTTATTGCAATTAATAGAAGGGTTACATTAATTTCACCAGATGGAAGGTGCAGTACTTCACAAACATTGATACCCTTTCTCATGTCTTGGTCCCCATTTCCCTCCCTCCACCCTTACCCCTCATCTTATTTCCCCCCTTCCCTGAAACTGAACAACACACTTCTGAATAACCCCTGGGTAACAGATCAGATCAGAAATTAAATTAAAAACTTCCTTGAATGTAATGACAATCAAGAAACATCACAAAGGAACTTATGGGACACAGCCAAGGCAGTTCTAAGAGGCAAATTTATCACACTACGAGCTCCTTACAATTTTTATATCTATTATGTTCTCATATTGATTCCCACAAACCTAGCTGAAATTATTTACTTGAGATGACTAACATGGATATTGTTTCTTGCCATATCTAATAACCTAACAATAATTTTCTATATTTCTTCATGCTTCTATATAATTCTCAGACTTTCATGTACAACTCAATGTACTCAACAAAGTGAATAGGAAAGCTTGTACTATCCTGTATGTCTATGTTCAATATATAAACTTGCCCTGTAGCCATTCCTAGCAGTTATATTTTTCTCTGCTACTCACCTGTAATGCAGTAAGGAACCCAGACCAATTCATTCATTGAAGGTATATACTTATGATATGTACAACATTTGTAGCTTCTTCTTACATCAAACCTGACCCAACGCTGGCTTTGTTTTAAGAACATGTCTGCCCACAAGAAACAAAGCTGTGGAAGATCTGGGTTTTCTTTATAATATAAAAATAATTTGGAGAGAACTAAGACTTTGTCATTAAAAGGATTTTTCACATAATATGACAGAAATCAAATTTAAATTATGGAGTAGTTGAATAAGCATGAATACAACAGACTCCAGAAAAGGTAAGAACCCACTGTGTTTTTTTTTCAAAGCAGCATTACTCGTTGTCACAATTAAATTACTATGTAAAAGAAGGAAGACTGATTCTTAATGCACAAAATTTTCACACATATGCATGGATTTGCAGGGGGGGCATTAGGCAAGAGTATAAATTTCTCCCAAAGCAGAGAATGTACCTGTCTCATTAGCAATCTCATTCTCTGAGCAAGGAGTATAGTCAAAGCAACAGGCAGCCTTTTCCTCCTGAGGGGATTTCCTGAATCCAGGAGCACAACTCTCACTACACACAGAGTGAGTAGGCTAAGAAGATCAGATGTGTGTCAGTAACTGTTTATACTTTTTCCTAACTCTCCCAAAGTTTTATTATTTGAAATAATTGGATTATGAAGCATAGTATTTCTATGCATATAAATCCAGTCCATTAATTAAATGGTGTTATGGTTTGCACATCATGTGACCAAAAAAGGCTTATGTGATATCGGGTTGTTCTGTAGCCTGTTGAAATGCTGATAAACATGAACTTTTAACAATTCAGAAATTAATGTTGAGAATGTAAATCTTTGTGGTGCATCCTTGAATTCATGCCACTGCATGTCTCCTACTCATCTGTGAAATTGTAAATAGCAAGGAGGAAGAATCCTCTTTAGAATTAAAAATATGCTATAAGGTAAAAGCACAGAGCTCCCAATTTAAGATCATGTGAACCACATACACATATTACCTTCTTATTTTTCCACTATCTGTGCTGTGAGAATCTTTTTCTCACAAATTCATTGATTTCATTCAATTATTCTTTTCTTAAAAATATCTATGTAGCAGACCAACCTACCATTAAATGAACTTCCACAGAAGAGAGCAAAATAAAGCATTCAAGCACATAAAGTGATTCCTCAGACAATTTGTAACAATGTTAGAACATGCTAGGAAATATACAAATTGTATTTTTGATAATATTCTAAATAAATATTTAGAATCAAATTTACATTTTCTTAGGAGGCTGCTGATTCTGGATCTTGAATTCATGGTCCAGACACTATAATTGACCTTTTCTTACTCAACTTTAGCACTGTACCATTTGACCCAGAACTCAAGCTAATTTTATTGGTTATATATTGACAGAGTCTCACAGACTTTGCTATCCCCTTAGGCTTAACATTCGCCTGTAGTTTTATATCTGAGCAAGGCAGCCTCCTGATTAGATAGGATTACAGGTATCAGTCACCAACAAACAAAAGTGATTTTGTGGTGGTTAAATCAAGGTAAGAGTTTTCCAGGTATTCCTGCTTGGATTGACTTCAAACCCATGTTATTGAGACCTGAATAACAGGTGACAGGCGTCTCTTGGTCCCATCCAATCAGCTATACATTTTTAGGGTAAAGTTTACTTATATATCCTTAAAATATTACTGTTAAATTCAACACACCTCTGTCGATTCTATGGCCCACTCTATCATATCTTCAGATAAAGACAGTTGATGACCATGGAGAACATTAGGAGAAAATTTTCCTATTTTCACCTCAAGATCAAGACCTTCTGGAAAACTCCAAATATTCTCAATGTCATATTCTGCCACCAATTTCCTGTTGTCATCTAAGGTCACCTGATCTCCACCAGGATTGTAAAATATGATGTTTTTCAGAAAATAGTGTATCTGAAAGAGATAAATTATCTTATGGTGAAGTATATTCCAGGGTTCAGATAGAAAACCTGAACTGAGAAAAGTTCCTGATTGTCTTTAATCTCTGATCTAGAATTCAAGGATAGCACAACCATCTAATAAAGTACTCCGGAAGAAGATCTTTGAATCTTGATCACTTGGTAAAGGAGTAGAAGGCCTTTTTTCAAGAGAAACTTATTTCATCTAATAATCATAAATGAGACATTTCTCATGTAGCTAGTTCCAGTTTGCCACAGCCATAAACTCTACCAGTGTCTACAGTTTGAGTTCATGAAAATTGTAATACCTACAGTACAATGCAACTAGATCACTTACAAAAATATATATAGTTACTTTTGTTCAGCAGATTATCCTTAGAAACTCATCGGGAAATGGATACATTTGCTCTTTTTCAAAACATTAGCTACAAATATATAAAGGCTATTTGTAACTTAAAGAATTAGTAAAACATGGAATTCATTTGGTCCTTGTTATTGGCCTGTTCTTCCTTAAGTGCACATGAACACGTGTTTAGATTGCCTAACAAACATTTACGGAAGTATACTTTCTTCAGTTTTGGAAAAATATCTGTTCCACAGTGGAACACCCGCAGACAGACGCAGAGGCGTGAGTAATACAGTGCATCCCCAAACACATCGAGAAAGCGGAGCGGGTGCCAAGCAATAGAACTTAACTCAGACACCAACACACCACCGAGAAAGACAGGCGGGAGCAGTGGGGCAAGGAATTTAGAATCCTGTCCCTTCCCTCAACAGCCCCCTCCCTCATGCCATTGACTGGAGATTGACAGGCTGGCTACCCATAAGAGCCAGCACCCCACCAAGGGAGGCGGGGCTGTCCCAACTCCCACCTGCCCAACGGGCTCAACCCCCAGCCGTCTGACCGGAGACTGACAAGCGGGCGGACCCTAAGACTCAGCACCCCACCAGGGGAGGCGGAGCTGTCCCAGCTCCCACTCGCCCACCAGGCTCCTCTCCAAGGCCACTGGATCTACAGAGTGTAGGGCGTTGGAACCCTGCCTTACAACAGTGGGTAGGGGGTGCGGGTAAATAGGAGCCTGCATCTGCCCCCCCTCAATTCTCGAGAGGGGCATCCTCCACCTGGGAACGCTGAGCAATACACCACCGAGGGCCCCCCCCACAGTCACAGACTCTGACAAAGCAGTGGAAACACAGCAGGGATTTGAAGGGCCGACCAGCAGCCAAGCTGCCCTTCTGAGAACCAAAAAGGCGCGGCTCCCACCTGGGAGCCCACGTCCCCAGCTGGGCCCGGCCCCTGCGAACAGAGGGGACTCCTGCTGGTCCTGCTAAGAGCCACTGAAACTCTCAATCCCCAGACCCTTGGCTTGGTGCCGCCCCTGGAAGCAGCACAGGAAAACGTCCGCCAACCGCGCTCAGACGGAAGCTCGCAGATCCATCCCATGGTCCACTGTGAGGCCACTGGGTGGGCTAAGAACTAGTCACGCAGCAACACATAAGTTTTATTCTAATACTCTCCAAACTTTTTACTCAAATATGCTACCTACTTACCTCCTGACCTCTCTCATTCTATTTTTCTATCTCTGGACCTCTGCTCCTCTTTCAGCCCTCATACTGCATGGATCTACACTTGATGGCTGTTGAGCAACACTGTATATCTAGGCTCAGAGGGACTTAAAGACAATAGAGATTGGATTGAGAGGCTTCTTGTTTTGGATATAAATCGCTTATCAGTGAATTATTAGACTAGTCAATAACTGCACAAAAAGAAAGAGTGATAACACCAATCAAAACTTGTGAATATCTAGAGTCTGCCAGCTACAGAGGTCGAGGTTGGTTATACATGAAAACTATAATCGGGTTTAGTATTAATCTTGCTCCCATTTTCAAATGGGCAGAACAAGAAACTCAAGAAAAATGTCAAATGAAGAAACAACATCCCCCACCCCCTCCACTCAATGTAAATAGCGAATGTGACAGGAACTGGCAAACCTAGATGAGAGTCTTCCAATTAATGTACAAATGCAATTGATAAACATCATTAATGAAAAATGTGGAAATATAAAGAAAGAGGTAAGGGAGGAAGCCATAGATGAACAAAAGGAAACCATAAACAACGTGAAAAGTAAAAAGAAGAAGCCATAAAGGAGGACATAATAAAGGTTTTTCAAAGAAAGATGGATGAATTCATAGAATCCACAAATAAAAAGGTGACCGAACTCCAACAAATGTTCAAAGAAAATAAAGCTACTGAGCTAACCACTCAAATGGAAATCAAGGAGCTAAAGAAATCCATACATGATCTAAAAGAAGAGATGCAAGGCATCAAAAATGAGCAATTAGTAGAAAGGCACATGAAAAATAAAGTAGATAGCTTTGATAGTAGGTTAGACAATGCAGAGGAGAGAATTTCCGGGGCTGAAAATAATTTAGTTAGTATAGGGAAAGAACAGAAAATGAGTCAATCCAAATCTAGGAAAACATGAGAGATCGCTTCAGGAGGTCAAAGATACAATTAGGAAGCCTAATTTAAGGCTAATTGGTATTGAGGAGGGCGTAGAGAAAGTGGTCAATGGTATTGGAAATATACTTCAAGGAATCATCTCAGAGAATTTCCCAAATATCCAGAAGGGCAGACCCATCCAGATATAAGAAGCTTTTAGAACCCCAAACAGACCTGACCAGAAAAGTACATCCCACTGCCACATCGTAATCCGAACTGGATCAATAGAAACCAAAAAATGGATCCTAAAGGCAGCCAGGGAAAAGGGTTCAGTAACCTATAAAGGAAAAGCAATCAGAATAACCCCAGATTCCTCAGCAGAGAACATGAAAGCAAGAAGTGACTGGAAGCATATATGTCATGCCCTTAAGTCAAATAACTACCAACCAAGAATACTGTACCCAGCTAAGCTCTCATTCATAACTGTGGGAACAATAAAAACATTCCATTCCAGGAAAAAGCTGCAACAACATGTCGGAACAAAACCAACACTACAGAGTATTCTGAAAGATGCTCTATACATAGAAAACCAAAATAAGTGCAATATAGGGAAAGAAATGGCACCTAAACAGCATACCACCTAAGGACCACAAGAACTGTCAAGACACAGGCCCAAATACAAGCTTTTAAAAATGGTAGGACCTAATAAATATCTCTCAATCCTAACTGTTAATATCAATGGACTTAACTCTCCAATTAAACGGCATAGGCTGTCTAGTTGGATCAAAAAGCAAGAGCCATCGTTCTGCTGTCTTCAAGAGACACATCTTACCCCCCAAAACAAACATCTTTTGAAAGTGAGAGGTTGGAATAAACTCTATCAAGCTAACGGCCCCCATAAACAGGCTGGAGTTGCCATCCTCATATCAGATAAAATAGACTTCAAACCAAAATTAGTAAGAAAAGACAAAGAAGGTTACTACATACTACTAAAGGGATCTTTCCTCCAGGAAGACATAACAATCCTAAATATTTACACACCCAATCCCGGAGCTCCAAACTTCATCAAGCAAACTTTACTCACACTGAAACCATACATAGATCGAAATACAGTGATTGTCGGTGACTTTAACACACCACTTTCACCTATGGATAGATCAACAAGGCAAAACTCAACAGAGAAACCTTAGAACTGAACAACTATATAGACCAACTAGATCTAACAGACATGTGCAGAATATTTCACCCAGCAACAACACAACATACATTTTTCTCAGCAGCACATGGAACATTTTCCAAAATAGATCACATGTTAGGCCATAAAACAAACCTGGACAGATTCAGAAACACAGAAATTATTCCATGCACACTCCCAGACCACAAAGGCATCAAACTGGAACTGAACACACATCTCCACCAACGAAAACCCTGTAACACATGGAGACTGAACAACACATTGTTGAATCACCAATGGGTCATCGAAGACATCAGAATAGAAATGCAACAGTTTATGAAATTTAAAAGTAAGGAGCACACAAAATACCAACTCCTTTGGGACACAGCAAAGGCAGTACTCAGAGGAAAATTTATAGCGCTGAGTGCCTACAACAACAAGTTGGAAAAATTGCAAACCAACAAGTTAATGTCTCACATTAAGCTCCTGGAAAAAGAGCAACAAACCAACCCTAATCCCAGTAGAACAAAGCAAATTATTAAAATCAAAGCAGAATTAAATGATTTGGAATCCAAAAGAACTATAGAAAAAATCAACAAAACAAGGATTTGGTTCTTTGAAAGAATTAACAAAATTGACAAGCCCTTAGCAAATCTTACCAAAAAAAGAAGAGAGCATATCAAAATAAACAAAATCGCAGACAAAAATGGTAATATCACGACAGAAATTACCAAGATCCAGAATATCATGAGGGAATACTTCTCAAACCTTTATGCCAACAAATTTGAGAATCTAGATGAAATGGATGAATTCCTAGCCAATATTAACATACCCACACTGAACCAAGAAGAACTAAGCCAACTCACCAGGCCTATTTCAAGCTCTGAAATAGAAATGGCAATTAGAGAACTTCCACCTAAGAAAAGCCCAGGGCCAGATGGATTCACAGCTGAATTCTATAAGGTCTTCAAAGCAGAGCTCACACCAATACTCCTCAAGCTCTTCAACAAAATTGAAAATGAAGGTTCCTTACCAAACTCATTCTATGAAGCCAGTATAACCCTCATTCCCCAACCAGACAGAGATTCATCAAAGAAAGAGAACTATAGACCTATATCTTTGATGAACATCGACGCAAAACTTCTCAACAAAATACTGGCCAACCATCTACAACAACTCATCAAAAAAATTATACACTATGATCAAACTGGATTCATCACAGGGAGGCAAAGCTGGTTCAACATACGCAAATCAATTAATATAATTCAACACATCAACAGGAGCAAGGACAAAAATCACATGATTGTCTCAATAGACGCGGAAAAGGCATTTGACAAGATCCAACACCCCTTTATGTTAAAAGCTCTGGAGAAACTAGGAATCCATGGAACATTCCTCAATGTAATAAAGGCTGTGTATGAGAAACCTACTGCTAGTATTACACTTAATGGTGAAAATCTAAAGCCATTCCCTCTAAAATCAGGAACGAGACAAGGATGCCCACTCTCTCCACTACTCTTTAACATAGTACTAGAATTCCTAGCCAGTGCAATAAGGCAAGAAGCAAGCATAAAGGGGATCCAAGTAGGGAAAGAGGAAATAAAACTATCCTTCTTTGCAGATGACATGATTCTGTATTTAAAGAATCCTATAGACTCTACTCCCAAGCTCCTTGAGCTGATTCAAAGCTTTGGAAGAGTAGCAGGCTATAAAATCAACCCTCACAAATCAACTGCCTTCCTTTACGCCAACAGTGAGAGGAACGAGGCAATAATCAGAAAAGAAACTCCTTTCACAATAGCCTCAAAGAAAATAAAGTACCTAGGAATTAGCTTTACTAAGAATGTAAAGGACCTTTTTGACGAAAACTTTGAAAGCCTAAAAAAAGGAAATTAAAGCAGAACTAAGGAAATGGAAAAACCTCCCATGCTCCTGGATTGGAAGAATCAACATTGTGAAAATGTCAGTCTTGCCAAGAGCTATCTACAAATTCAATGCAATACCCATCAACATCCCAATGTCATTCTTTAAAGAAATAGAAGAGGCAATCCAAAATTTCATATGCAATAATAAAAGACCCCGTATAGCAAAAACACTTCTTAGCAGAAGGAACAGCGCTGGAGGAATTTCAATTCCAAACTTTAGACTCTATTACAGAGCTATAATTCTCAAAACAGCTTGGTACTGGCACAAGAACAGGCCTGAAGACCAATGGAATAGAACTGAGGACCCAGATATTAAACCACAGACCTATTGCCATCTAGTCTTTGACAAGGGAGCCAAAAAAATAGAATGGAAGAAAGACAGCCTCTTCAACAAGTTGTGCTGGCAGAACTGGTGAAGCACCTGCAGAAAACTAAAGCTGGATCCTGCTTTGTCACCTTGTACTAGAATTAACTCCAAATGGATCAAAGACCTGGAGGTAAAAGCTGACACACAGAAAACTTTACAGGAAGGAATAGGAGATACACTAGGCCTCCTTGGCACAGGTCGAAACTTTCTTAATAAAGACCAAGAATCACAACAAGTCAGAGAAAGGCTGGATAAGTGGGACTGCATTAAACTGCAGAGCTTTTGTATGGCAAAGGACATAGCTAGTAAACTAATCAGGAAGCCTACAGAGTGGAGAAGATCTTCACCAACCAAACAATGGACAAAGGCCTCATATCTAAAATATATCAACAACTCAAAAAATTGAATCACTCCAAAACTAACCTCCAAAGTAACAACCATCCCATTAAAAAATGGGCCAAAGACTTAAAGAGAGTCTTCTCTGAAGAAGAAACAAAAATGGCCTATAGACACATGAAGAAATGCTCAACATCTCTGGTCATAAAAGAAATGCAAATCAAAACAATTCTAAGATTCCACCTCACTCCAGTTAGAATGGCCAGGATCAGGAAAACGAATGACAACAGATGCTGGAGGGGATGTGGCCAGGAGGGATCACTACTACACTGTTGGTGGGAGTGCAAACTCGTTCAACCACTATGGAAAGCAGTGTGACAGTGCCTCAAAAGGCTACACATAGAATTCTCCTATGACCCAGCAATTCCACTACTTGGCATTTACCCAACAATCCAGAAACAAGGACATAATAACCCACTAGCACAACAATGTTCATTGCAGCACTATTCACCATAGCAAAGATATCGAACCAACCTAGATGTCCCTCAGTTGATGAGTGGATCAACAAGTTGTGGTATTTGTACACAATGGAATTGTATGCCGCTGTCAGAAAGAATGACATCGCCCCATTTGTTAGGAAATGGAAAGACTTAGAAAAATCATATTAAATGAAGTAAGCCAGACTCAAAGGAACTTAGGCTCAATGGTTTCCCTCATTCGTCATAATCAGTAGAAATCCTGGGCTCTACTAGCAGAGATTTGCAATAGAGCAAAATCTTGATACATAAGGACATATAATGTGAAGCTAATTGAAAGGACCTCCAGGATAGTGAAACAAAAGCCATATAATGAATGATTGTTGTCCTTAATGTTCTATGTTGTCTCTCATCTCCTTTGCTGTCCTTTGGTTATCTCATATTGGTATAGTGTCTCACTTTGTTATCTGATATATTGAATTTACTTGTATTTGGATATTTGAAATTTGATAGAGAAGGGGGGAAAACCAAGACGGGTCGGGGTGTGGAGGGGGGGAGGGAAATGGGTACCAATACATGTGAAAGGGTATCAATGTATGTGAATTAATGCACCTTCTATCTGGCAAATATCATGTAACCCTTTTACTAATTATAATAAAAAAAGAATGTATCTAAATTAGTAGCAAGAGTGTGTATACAAGAGAGCTATATATACTCTAACATTGTAAATATGCAAGGAAATCAGAAACAATTTTTTGCAAGGGGTAAATATGAATATAATTATATTTGGAAATGTTTATGGAACAGCATAAAATTACATGTCCAGTATTACAAATGGTAGGTCTATAATGCGCTTACAATTTTTATTTGCCTTTAATATTTCATCTTAATATCTTAAATGAAAAAGATTTCACTGTAACATTTCACTGTTCATTTACTTTGAAATTTGACTCATTGCTTGTGTGATTGTTTTCTGTTTTTCTTTCATCCCCATTACTATCTCAGATTATTATGATTATTCAAAAATAACTTTCTATATTCTCTTTAAGACCCCTAATTACCAAAACATCTATAATGTTGAAATGAAAACTCCCTATTCAGAAATCACCACATACATAGAAAAAAGCCTGTAGGTGTGCTGTGGTTCAAGTGGTAGAATTCTAGCCTTGAGAAAGCCCAAGGACAGTACTCACGCCCTGAGTTCAGTCCCTATGACTGGCAAAAAAATATTCCCCCAAGAATACATGCTGGTGGGTGTCGGGAATGAGTGCCAGCCTGGTTAACAAACATTCTTATTTGTAATCCATTCACATTTGTGCTGAGTTTACTTCTGTATAAAACAAAACAGCCTGTTTTCATGCAAATGTTCTGGAATACAGAGGTAGATACTCAAAATCACTGCTAGATTTCTTTAGTAGAAAATCTATGTAAGAGGAGGAAAATTTAGTTTAAGTGTAGTGTGCACATGTATTGAAATATCAGAATGAACTCCGTAATGTAATTTGTAGTAAGTTAAATATAAAACAAAAAATTTAAGAATCCAAACAAATGCCCTTTTGGTGATGATATATAAAAATTATAGATTGTATACATCTCAAGAAATTAACATGTGCTGGAAGCTTATGTCACTAATTCTGTCTTATCAGGAGACTGAGATCTAAGGATCCTGAATCAAAGCCAGGTGGAGTAAAAAAAGTCTGTGACATGTTTTTAATTGCAAAGGTGATTTGCGGAGTTTATAGTTACATAATCTATGTAACAGATATATTTTCTTTTGAACAATGTTACCCCCTCCTGCAGTTACACCAAGTGCTTTCTCTCATGACCCTTGTTGTTGGTACAATAGGTATGGGAAGTCAGAGTAGAGAAGACAGAACATTCATGTCTGCACCTAGAGTTCCCTCAGATATTTCTCATCCTGAGAACAAACAAAAAATTGAAATAAATTTATGTGTTACTTACAGCTTGTTCTCTTCCTGTACACAAGCATCGCTGTTACTGGGATATGTTCCTAAAGTATACAGCGGGAAAAATCCATCAATCATCACATCTTCATCCATGTGTGCTCATTGCTTCATTGTAGAAAAGCAACTAGTGCCATCCAAAGACCTAACAAGGAGAGGAAACTGGAGAAGAACAAGTGTGAAAATCAAATGACACATCCCTGAAGCGTCTTCCACGCTGAAATTTTGGCTGGCAGTAAAGGGCCACAAAGTCAGGTATATTGATATACCTTTGTATATATGAATGTATGTCATTTATTGGCAGAGATGTACACTGTAACTTACCTTTCTTTGAAGTATCTTGTGACTCTCCAGGAAGCATGTGTGAAAATCTTGCCTGTGGCTCTGGAACTGAGCCCTTGAATCCAGGAAAAAATATTTAGTCAGAAAACATGTTTCTCCACCTGAAATGTTATGAATTTTCTCCCAAGACCACAGTTCATGAGGCCCAAGGGATGACATTATCTTTGATATATTTGGTTCAACATCTACATCAAGAACCTATTTGCATGAAAGCCATTTGAGATGATTCTACTCAATTGCATCAGAATACACATGTTGAAATTGCTAGAAAGTAATCTATGCTAGTGAAATGTCAACTAAAGTCATTAATGCACCATTCCCAGAAAGTCAACTCACATTCCCAGTGTAACAAACCATCCAACAAATATTACTGGGTGATACAAGCAGCTTTCGATAAAAATTTAATGTGCAGAGTCCTCCACAAATGCACCCAGTTACTATTACCTACAGAACTAATGAAGTTACTAAAATCAGAAATTATACTGCTGAATTCAAAGTCAATTGCAAAATTCAGTTGCACATTTCCATTATGAAGTTTTATTTTCTATCAGATAATTTTTATTAAACTTTCCAACAAAACCAAGTTATTTTCAGGATGCATTTCTTTGAATACATGCAGTAATCAATGAAATTCTTTATCATAATACTTAATTGGTTTCAAAATAAATTCTATGATTTCTGCTTGTCAAAATATGTAAGATTCTATTTCCCTGCAGAGACATCAGTGGCACTGGATAAAAGAGTAACTTCAAGGCAGTGAACATACTCTGAACATGGCTGAAATATTGGATGTACATTATGCTACACTTGCCCATGATAATTCCCTAGATATCAGAAAATACTTATCAAAGGGTAAACAAAGATTTAAGAGTGTTTGAATTTTTAAAATGCAGGAGATGAAAACCTCTCTAGTGAGATTGATACTTTGTATTATACCTGTATATTCGCAACATAATTTTATCACATTTTATTACATTCTTTCTGGCATATATTAGATGTACAGAGGTCTTATTTAGACATGTACATGTATGCATGCATCAGTCTTACACAATATTGGCAGTGGTTAATATCATGAACCTATTTATAGTTTCTGTGGAACATAAATGTATCCATGAAATTAAATTCCCATGAATCATAAATGTTTCTTACCCTTCATTCTTGGTAGCATTTCTTTTTTCATATATTTTTATTGTATTTTATACAAGGGTTACATTATATTCACCAGATATGCTGTTCATTACTTCACATACCTTGATACACATTCTCATGTCTTGGTACCCATTTCCCTCCCCCCACCCCAGCCCCTCATCTTGTTTTCCTCCCTTCCCTATCCAACTTCAAATATCCAAATATGCATACATACAATGTATCAGATAACCAGGAGAAATACTGTAACAATATGAGATAACCAAGGGAGAGCAAAAGAGATGAGAGTTAACATAGTACATTAAGGACCACAGTCACTCATTATATGACTTTTGTTTCTCTATCCTGGAGGTCCTTTCATTTAGCATCATACTATATGGCCTTATTTATCTAGATTTTGTTCTATTGTAAATCTCTCCAAAGAGAGCCCAAGGTTTCTACTGATTATGACAAATGAGGGAAACCATTGAGCCTATTTTTCTTTGAGTCTGGCTTACTTCACTTAATATGAAATTGTATAAGTCTTTCCATTTTCTTACAAATGGGGTGATGTCGTTCTTTCTAACAGCAGCATAGAATTACATTGTGTACAAATACCACATCTTGTTGATCCACTCATCAACTGACAGACATCTGGGTTGGTTCCATATCTTTGCTATGGTAACAGTGCTATAATGAAAATCATTGTGCTAGTGGATTTAGTGTCCTTGTTTCTGCACCATTGTGTTAATGCCAAGTAGTGGAATTGCTGGGTCATAGGGGAGTTCTATGTTTAGTGTTTTGAGGAACTGCCATACTGCTTGCCATAGTGGTTGAATGAGTTTGCACTCGCACCATCAGTGTAGTAGTGATCCCTCCAGCCACATCCCCTCCAGCATCTGTTGTTATTAGTTTTCTTAATCCTGGCCATTCTAATTGCAGTGAGGTGGAATCTCCCGTCCCGCGGGTTCAATTATTCATGAGGCTCGAGGAGGCACCTCCTAAGAGAAGAAAACCAATGGGGGAAAGAGAGGAAGGAGACCAGGCGCATAAAGAAAGACAGAGACAATCTGAGTCGCGTCAAGGTCTCATTTATTAAAAGTAAAGCAGGGTTTATATACCCTGAGTGTAAGGAAGGGAGTATAGAGGGGGGGGATGGAGAGTTTTTGTGATAACAAGAACGGGAAGTCTCAAGGTTAGGGGTGGGTCAGGCTGTTCTTTTGGCCATTGTGCTAACCCAAGCAACAACCTGCGGTTATTCCGAGAAGTATTTTGTGCAGATGACTCAACCAGATGCGATTTGCTCAAGGCTAGAGGGTCTTTGCTTTGTTCCGTTTAACTCCTTGGTCTCTGACAGTGGAATCTTCGAGTTTTGGAGCTTTTTTTATTTGCATTGCTTTTATGGCCAGAGATGTTGAGCATTTCTTCATGTGGCTATAGGCCATTTTTATTTTTGTCTTCAGAGAAGTCTCTCTTTAAGCCTTTGGCCCATCTTTTAATGGGATGTTTGTTTCTTTGGAGATTAATTTTGGGGTTGTTACATTTTAGATATGAGGCCTTTGTTGGTTGTGTGGTTAGTGAAGATCTTCTCTCACTAGGTAGGCTTTCTAGATAATTTGCTAGCTATGTCGTTTTCCATACAGAAGCTCTGCAGTTTAATACAGTCCCACCTATCCAAAGTTTCTCTGATTTGTTGTGTTTCTTTGTCCTTATTAAGAAAGTTTCAACCTTTTCTAAGAAATCCTAGTGTACCTCCTACTCCTTCTTGTAAAGTTTTCAGTGTATTTGCATTTACCTTGAGGTCTTTAATCCATTTGGAGTTAATCCTGTTGCTGGGTGACAAAGAAGGATCCAACTTTAGTTTTCTGCAGGTGCTTCACCAGTTCTGCCAGCGCCACTTGTTGAAGAGGCTGTCTTTCTTCAATTCTATTTTCTGGCTAGCTTATTAAAGATTAGGTGGCCATAGGACTGTGGTTTAATATCTGGGTCCTCAGTTCTATTCCATTGGTCTTCAGGCCTGTTCTTGTGCCAGTATCAAGCTGTTTTGTTCACTATAGCTCTGTAATACAGTCTAAAGTTTGGTGTAGAAATTCCTCCTGCACTATTCTCTCTACTAAGAAGTGTTTTTGCTATAGGGGTCTTTTATTATTCCATATGAAATTTTGGATTGCATCTTGTATTTCATTAAAGAATGACATCGCGATATTGATGAGTATTGTGATGAATTTGTAGATAGTCCTCGGCAAGATAGCCATTTTTCCGATGTTAATTCTTCCAATCCAGGCGCATGGGAGATATTTCCATTTCCCCGGTTTTGCTTTAATTTCCATTTTCAGGGTTTTAACGTTTTCATCAAAAAGGACATTTACATTCTTAGTTAATTCCTAGGTACTTTATTTGCTTTGAGGCTATTGCAAAAGGAGTTGCTTTCCTGATTGTTGCCTTGTTCCTTTCACTGTTGGCATAGAGGAAGGCAGTTGATTTTTGAGGGTGAATTTTATACCCTGCTACCTTGCCAAAGTTTGGAATCATCTCAAGCTGCTTGGGGGTCAAGTCTATTGGGTTCTTTAAATACAGAATCATGTTATCTGCAAAGAGGGAAAGTTCTACTTCTACTTTCCCTATTTGGATCCACTTTATGCTTGTGTCTTGCCTTATTGTTCTGGCTAGGAATCCTAATAATATGTTGAAGAGTGAAGAGAGTGGGCATCCTTGTCTCGTTCCTGATTTTAGAGGGAATGGCTTTAGCTTTTTGCCATTAAGTATAATGCTGTGGGTTTGTCATACACAGCCTTTATTATACTGGGGAATGTTGCATGGCTCTAGAGCTTTTAGCATAAAGGGGTGTTGGATCTTGTCAAGTGCCTTTTCTGCATCTTTTTTTTCCATTTTCAAATTCTTTATTCCGTACTGAACTGGCATTCCCAACCAGCCTGAGCAAAGGGCTACTTGCTTGCTTGGAGCACAGGTGATAAGAGGAGACAAGAAGAACCCAAGGTCCCTCTGCATGGCAATTGGGGGAGCAGAACATTGTCAACCGGGTCCATGGGAACAAATCTCACACAATCTAGTCAGTGACAAGCCAACCTGCTCCCTTCCCAGCCAGGGAAATGCACAATGGATCACTGCCCAGAGTCTAGCCCTCATCGCAGGGCACTTTTCCCAACAAATAAATACCTAAATGCTAAAAGGGGGAAATCAGAAAACTTAAAAGGCAACAAGAAGCGAAAACCTTTTCAAAATGAAGAGGCTGAGTATATATGAACTTCATTCCATTAAAAAATCAATTAGCTTTTCCTTGTAGTTTGTTCCTAAGAGATTTGATTTGATTTGATTGGATACATATTAAAATAAAAGGCCTGTTTATTTTATGTTTTGGTGTGGGTAATTTGTACAGTTTCCACATCGCTGACACTTCATGAAATTAGACCTTGTAAGGTAAAACTAAAATGCCAGGTTCTATTGAAGAGAAGATTTCAAAGGATAAGAGATCTCTGCCATGTGCTTTTTTGTTAGTGCCCATGCTGGAAAAAATTCTCAATATGGAGATGCTGGTACAATTTTTCCTATTTCACAATTTCTTACACAACCACATGCGTTACATTATAGACAGATTTACAATTTCAAAAGAAAAAAAAGTCTGTCAATAAAATTAGGTTTTGGGGTGGTTTTTTTGTGTGTGTGTTTTTTGTGTTTTGCTTTTTTTTTTTTACAAACTGTAGTTCAACCCAAGTTCTCTGTCTCCTCATGCAGCAGATGCATTAATTATCTCCACTGGGTGTGGACCAGAAAAATAACTGTGAGCAGATCTCACTGGATCTGGTTCTTTCCACTCTGGGCACTTTGCTTGGAGCACCACATTAACTGGGGTCACAGCAGATCTGATGCCCTGGTCTGTTCCTTAGCCTTCACTCATCTTCATCATCTTCATCTTCCTCTCCAATGGACAGGGACGTGCACGGACGGATCTGTCTGTAGCGATCAAGCCACTTCTCTACCATCTGTGTGACCAGGGGGTGGCTCCGCTGCCCAGAGCTTTTCTGCATGGCGACCAGGACACCGCCCTCCATCACGCAGCAATCCAGCCACTCTCGGAGCAGCTTCTCTTGCTGTTCCTCATTACCTAGCTCCTGAGCAGAGAGAAAGTGCACGTGGAGTAGTTTCCTTTCACTGTCAACCAGAGGCAAAAACGTAGTGGTGACGTCATCATCGGTGTTCAGGTTAGCACCAGCACCTCGGTTGCCATAGCCATCATTTTCCATGGCAACCAAGGCAGAGAAGTGGCCCCTGGTATAGCCCAGAGCAATGGGACTTTTCCAACAAAAACTCTATTCCCATAACAAAGGCAGATAAACCCCTTGAAACCGAGTATATCCTAAAGTCTCTCCTCGGAAACTCTTATAATATTTTACTCCATAAACTATAATTGGTCGCCTAAGAATACGTGCAAGTACAAAAATGTGTGTCTGCTCCAAACTTGCTCCAGGCTGACTGGCGAGAGAAAGTATAAAGGCCCAGTCTTCTTGCCACTGTTCTTCTCTCAATGAAAAATGTAAACCAAAGCTTTGGGAATACCATGATTCCCAGTCTTTCCAGCGTGTGTAAAACCAGTGTGAACAGTCGTGCAGGCTGTCATGCAGAGCCTTCCGGAGCACTGAGTCCTTGTCATAAATACCCCAGGTAGCTTGCAGTACTGAGTCCAGTAAGCAGTCTCCCGCAGTCCGGTTCCACAGAGCATACAGTCGACTGTCCAAACGCGTAGCCAACTCCAAGGACCAGTTTATAATTGGAGATTCTTCTTCTAACTCCTTTTGAACATCTCTATCAAGTACCTCATCAAATAATTTTTCTTGAACTGTTGGGAGCAAGTCTTCAATATCTGCTGGCAACGTAAATGTTACAAGGTCAGTTAGAAAATACCAAGCAAAATCCCCCTTTCTTTGATGAAGAGAAGCAGCTATTTCTCTCCGGATTTGTTCTGTCAATTCAGGACACACCATTGCAGGAATACACTTTGCTGCTTGTTGAGACACCTCTGTAATCAATATTGCTAGCATATCCTGCCTCTGAAAACGTATAGCCAAGTGTTCCAGGGTATAGCCAACATCAAAGGCAGAAGGACAATTCAGCAAGCGTACTTCATCTGCAGTGAGCTGACGTGCAATATCTCCTCCTGATGACTTATAAGCTTCTATGGCCCCTAAATCACCTTCTACAACCCCCACACAAGCATTAAGGAATAGCCAATCAGTCTTTTTCATCCTGTTTTTAATTTGCTTTAGTTTTTTGAAGTCCACTTCAAGTTCCTCCTTGCTGCCAACAGCACCTGCCAGTTCAATCCTCTGAAAATCCATTTTCACCTCAGAGTCTCGTTTTGTAGTGGGAGGTGATCTTCTTTGGCTATTACCACTACTGCAGCTTCCCCTCCATCGAGCTCTGTCTTGCTCATTTATTATTGAAGAAGCCTCTTCAGTCTCTGCCAGCTCTATTGCTTCAATGTTATTCGGTCTGGGATGATCAGAAACAACACATTTTTTAGCTTTGGCCCAGTTTTCATATGTGCAAATAGAACAGGTCCAATGCTGGGTCCTTGCATTCAGTTTATTCCTATCATTATATTCCTCACAAGGATCAACAGAAAAAGCTACTGGTCTTGAGCCAGATCCCGAGGACTGAGGAGATTCTGTGGGAATCCTGGGATAAACACTGGGTGCATCTGATTGCTCTTGGCCAGTTCAAATATGTGCACATGTGACATGACCACTTATTTGCATTTTCCATGCTATATGAAGATTTAACCCTTGGTCTTGCACTAGAATCTGGACATATTAAAGGACTACTTCCTCCTTCAGTATTGGAAGGATCCCAATCTCTACCAACATCACTGGAACCACTTTTAAAGGGATCTTCAGTAATAATTGTTCCACTGGGTCTTTGGGCACGACACATAGTACACTTGAATGCAGACGACCAGTTTTCATACGTACAATATTCACAAGCCCACTTAATTCCACGTTCTGACATCGGGAACTTCTTCAAACAAGTTATGTCAGGCAGGAAGCTGGCGGCGGCGGCTTCTCCTCCAGCTCCCGCTCCTCTTCCGCCCCATCTGGCACTGGGCGCCGGGCAGCGGTGGTGGCGGTGGTGGCAGCGACTCCCCCACAGCCCGCGGCGACGAGCCGAGCCCGGCCCCTCTCCACCTCCCTCGGCGCCGCCAGCCCACCTGCCCCGCTGCTGCCGCCTCCGCCAGCCCGCTCGCCCGCCTCAGTCAGGACATGGTCTCCGCGGGCCCCCTTTTCTGCATCTTTTGAGACAATCATGTGATGATTTTGCTTGCATGGATGTGTTGAATTATATAAATTGATTTGCATATGTTGAACCATCCGCTATTTTGTTTTGCTTTCTGAGAATTGATCCAATTGTAATTCGTTCCACTTAAGAATGTCTGTGATTGGACAGTCTGAGACAAGGGCACATTTGAAGTTCTGCCTTCTGGTGTGTAATATGGTTTCCAAATGCTTGATTTTTTGTTATGTTTTGGTCTTTCCTGGGAACTAGAACATTTTTTTCCAGAAAAGATCTGTAATGATGTTAATGAGGTAACAGGGTTCAAGTCCCTGCAGAAAGGTGACTGGTGACCAAATATCAAACACATGGTCTCTACTGCTGAATTCCCTATGGGGGAAGCAGAGCAGGAGGAAGGAATATGAATGAGGGTGAGAGGATATGATGAGGGACAGAGAATGGAAGAGAGAGATGTAACAAAACAAATTCATGAATATTACAAAAGCCAGAAGTGTGACTAGAAACATGCAGCTATTGATAAAATTTACTAGATGAGCAAAATTAAATATAAAACATCATTAAGAAGAAAATAAGGCTAGAAGAAGGAAGATGGCGCCGAGACAATAGGGACGCTGCCTAGCTTTCTCTGACAAAAAGAGAGAAACAGGGAGTCCCACGAGCCAACTATCTAAAGAAATCCACCACAACAAACTCAAAAAGCAACGGAGAAGGACTCAAACCAGAAAAGAAATCCAGATAAAGCTCACATCCAACTTTCTCAAAGAATTCGGAACGTGAGGACCCCTCCCCCACCTCTCGCCCAAAGCCACGGAAAGCCGCGGTAAGCGGCGGCTGGCACCGGACCAAGCCGTGAAAAGCGGCTTGAGCGGGCACCGGCTCCTCGCGGGGAAAGCGGGGGCAGGCACCAGCTGTAATCCACGAAAAGCAGCGGCAGTGGAGGGCACCAGGCTGCAGAAACCAGCACAGAACCATGCCAGCGAACGGTGGAGGAAGCGGAACACAGACGCGGAACCAGAACAGCAAGCAGCGGAACCCAGACGCAGAACAAAGGCGGCGGTGGAGACCAGAGGGGAATGAAAGACTCCCCACCACAGTGGAACACCCGCAGACGGACGCAGAGGCTTGAGTAATACAGCGCATCACCAAACACATCGGGAAAGCGGAGCGGGTGCCAAGCAATAGAACTTAACTCGGACGCCAACACCCCGCCCGAGAAAGACTGACGTAAGCAGGGGGGCAAGGAATTTAGAATCCTGTCCCTCCCCTCAATAGCCCCCTCCCTCAGGCCATTGCCTGGAGATTGACAGGCGGGCTACCCATAAGACCCAGCACCCCACCAAGGGAGGAGGGCTGTCCCAACTCCCACCTGCCCAACGGGCTCAACCCCCAGCCCTCTGACTGGAGACTGAGAAGCGAGCGGACCCTAAGACTCAGCACCACACCAGGGGAGGCGGAGCTGTCCCAGCTCCCACCCGCCCTCCAGGCTCCTCACCCAAGCCACTGGATCTGGAGAGTGGAGGGTTTTGGGACCCTGCCTTACAACAGTGGGTAGGGGGTGTGGGTAAATAGGAGCCAGCATCTGCCCCCCCTCAATTCTCAAGCGGGGCATCCTCCAGCTGGGAATTCTGAGCAAGAAACCACCAAGGGCCCCCCCCACAGTTACAGACACTGACAAAGCAGTGGAAACAAAGCAGGGATCTGAAGGGCCGACCAGCAGCCAAGCTTCCCTTCTGAGAATCAAAAAGGCACCGCTCCACCCTTGGAGCCCACATCCCCAGCTGGGCCCCGCCCCTGGGAACAGAGGGGCCTCCTGCTGGTCCTGCTGAGAGCTCCTGAAACTCTCAATCCCCACACCCTTGGCTTGGGGCCGCCCCTGGAAGCAGCACAGGAAAACGTCCGCCAACCGCGCTCAGACGGAAGCTCGCAGATCCATCCCTGGTCCACTGTGAGGCCACAGGTTGGGCTAAGAACTAGTCGTGCAGCAACACATAAGTTTTATTCTAATACTTTCCAAACTTTGTACTCAAATACTCTACCTACTTACCCCATGACCTCTCTCATTCTATTTTTCTATCTCTGGACCTCTGCTCCTCTTTCAACCCTTATACTGCATGGATCTACACTTGATGGCAGTTGAGCAACATTGTATATCTAGGTGTTTAATTATTCTCTAGGCTCAGAGGGACTTAAAGACAATAGAGATTGGATTGAGAGGCTTATTGTTTTGGATATAAATCGCTTATCAGTGAATAATTAGACTAGTCGGTAACTGCACAAAAAGAAAGAGTGATAACACCAATCAAACTTGTGAACATCTAGAGTCTGCCAGCTACAGAGGTCTAGGTTGGTTAAATCTGAAAAACCATAATCGTGTTTAGTATTAATCTTGCTCCCATTTTCAAATGGGCAGAACAAGAAACTCAAGAAAAATGTCAAATCAAGAAACAACATCTCCCACCTCCTCCACCCAATGTAAACAGCCAATGGAACAGTCAATGGCAAACCTAGAGGAGAGTCTTCCAATTAATGTACAAATGCAATTGATAAACATCATTAATGAAAAATGTGAAAATATGAAGAAAGAGATAAGGGAGGAAGCCGTAGCTGAACAAGAGGAAACCATAAACAAGGTGATAAGTGAAAAAGAAGGAGCCATAAAGGAAGCCAAAATAAAGGATGTTCAAAGAAAGATGGATGAATTCATGGAATCCACAAATAAAAAGGTGACCGAACTCCAGCAAATGTCCAAACAAAATAAAGCTAATGAGCTAACCACTCAAATGGAAAACAAGGAGCTAAAGAAATCCATACATGATCTAAAAGAAGAGATGCAAGGCATGAAAAATGAGCAATTAGTAGCAAGGGACATGAAAAATAAAGTAGATAGTTTGATAGCAGGTTAGACAATGCAGAGGAGAGAATTTCCGGGGCTGAAGATAATTATTTATTATAGAGAAAGAACCAAAAATGAGTCAATCCAAATCTAGGAAAAATGAGAGAGCGCTTCAGGAGGTCCAAGATACAATAAGGAAGCCTAATTTAAGGCTAATTGGTATTGAGGAGGGCGTAGAGAAAGAGGTCAATAGTATTGGAAATATACTTCAGGGAATCCTCTCAGAGAATTTCCCAAATATCCAGAAGGGCAGATCCATCCACATACAAGAAGCATTTAGAACCCCAAACAGACCTGACCAGAAAAGAACATCTCACCGCCACATCATAATCCGAACTGGATCAGTAGAAACCAAAAAAAGGATCCTAAAGGCAGCCAGGGAAAAGGGTTCAGTAACATATAAAGGAAAACCAATCAGAATAACCCCAGATTACTCAGCAGAAACCATGCAAGCAAGAGGTGACTGGAAGCATATATGTCATGCCCTTAAGTTAAACAACTAGCAACCAAGAATACTGTACCCAGCTAAGCTCTCATTCATAACTTATGGATCAATAAAAACACTCCATTCCAGGGAAAAGCTGCAACAACATGTCGCAACAAAACCAACACTACAGAGAATTCTGAAAGATGCTCTATACATAGAAAACCAAAATAAGTGCAATATAGGGAAAGAAATGGCACCTAAACAGCATACCACCTAAGGACCACAAGAACTGTCAAGACACAGGCCCAAATACAAGCTTTTAAAAATGGTAGGACCTAATAAATATCTCTCAATCCTAACTGTTAATATCAATGGACTTAAATCTCCAATTAAACGGCATAGGCTGTCTAGTTGGATCAAAAAGCAAGAGCCATCGTTCTGCTGTCTTCAAGAGACACATCTTACCCCCAAAAACAAGCATCTTTTGAAAGTGAGAGGTTGGAATAAACTCTATCAAGCTAACGGCCCCCATAAACAGGCTGGAGTTTCCATACTCATATAAGATAAAATAGACTTCAAACCAAAATTAGTAAGAAAAGGCAAAGAAGGTTACTACATACTACTAAAGGGATCTTTCCTCCAGGAAGACATAACGATCCTAAATATTTACACACCCAATCCCGGAGCTCCAAACTTCATCAAGCAAACTTTACTCACACTGAAACCATACATAGATCAAAATACAGTGATTGTCGGTGACTTTAACACACCACTTTCACCTATGGACAGATCAACAAGGCAAAAACTCAACAGAGAAACCTTAGAACTGAACAACTATATAGACCAACTACATCTAACAGACATCTGCAGAATATTCCACCCAGCAACAACACAATATACGTTTTTCTCAGCAGCACATGGAACATTTTCCAAAATAGATCACATATTAGGCCATAGAACAAACCTGGACAGATTCAGAAACACTGAAATTATTCCATGCACACTCTCAAACCCAAAGGCATCAAACTTGAACTGAACACACACCTCCACCAACGAAAACCCTGTAACTCATAGAGACTGAACAACACATTGTTGAACCACCAATGGGTCATTGAAGAGATCAGAACAGAAATCCAATAGTTTATGAAATTTAACAGTAAGGAGCACACAAAATACCAACTCCTTTGGGACACAGCAAAGGCAGTACTCAGAGGAAAATTTATACCGCTGAGTGCCTACAACAACAACTTGGAAAAATTGAAACCACAAGTTAATGTCCCACCTTAAGCTCCTGGAAAAAGAGCAACAAACCAACCCTAATCCCAGTAGAAGAAAGCAAGTAATTAAAATCAAAGCAAAATTAAATGATTTGGAATCCAAAAAAACTATAGAAAGAATCAACAAAACAAGGAGTTGGTTCTTTGAAAGAATTAACAAAATTGACAAGCCCTTAGCAAATCTTACCAAAAAAAGAAGAGAGCATATCGAAATAAACAAAATCGCAGATGAAAATGGTAATATCACGACAGAAATTACCGAGATCCAGAATATCATGAGGGAATACTTCTCAAACCTTTATGCCAACAAATTTGAGAATCTAGATGAAATGGATGAATTCCTAGCCAATATTAACATACCCACACTGAACCAAGAAGAACTAAGCCAACTCAACAGGCCTATTTCAAGCTCTGAAATAGAAATGGCAATTAGAGAACTTCCACCTAAGAAAAGCTCAGGGCCAGATGGATTCACAGCTGAATTCTATAAGGTCTTCAAAGCAGAGCTCACACCAATATTCCTCAAGCTCTTCAACAAAATTGAAAATGAAGGTTCCTTACCAAACTCATTCTATGAAGCCAGTATAACCCTCATCCCCAAACCAGACAGAGATTCATTAAAGAAAGAGAACTATAGACCTATTTCTTTGATGAACATCGATGCAAAACTTCTCAACAAAATACTGGCCAACCGTCTACAACAACTCATCAAAAAAATTATACACTATGATCAAACTGGATTCATCACAGGGAGGCAAAGCTGGTTCAACATACGCAAATCAATTAATATACTTCAACACATCAACAGGAGCAAGGACAAAAATCACATGATTGTCTCAATAGACGCGGAAAAGGCATTTGACAAGATCCAAGACCCCTTTATGTTAAAAGCTCTGGAGAAACTAGCAATCCATGGAACATTCCTCAATGTAATAAAGGCTGTGTATGCGAAATCTACTGCTAGTATTACACTTAATGGTGAAAATCTAAAGCCATTCCCTCTAAAATCAGGAATGAGACAAGGATGCCCACTCTCTCCACTCATCTTTAACATAGTACTAGAATTCCTAGCCAGTGCAACAAGGCAAGAAGCAAGCATAAAGGGGATCCAAGTAGGGAAAGAGGAAATAAAACTATCCCTCTTTGCAGATGACATGATTCTGTATTTAAAGGATCCTATAGACTCTACTCCCAAGCTCCTTGAGCTGATTCAAAGCTTTGGAAGAGTAGCACGCTATAAAATCAACCCTCAAAAATCAACTGCTTTCCTTTATGACAACAGTGAGAGGAACGAGGCAATAATCAGGAAAGAAACTCCTTTCACAATAGCCTCAAAGAAAATAAAGTACCTAGAAATTAGCTTAACTAAGAATGTAAAGGACCTTTTTGACGAAAACTTTAAAACCCTAAAAAAGGAAATTAAAGCAGAACTAAATAAATGGAAAACCCTCCCATGCTCTCCGATTGAAAGGATCAACATTGTGAAAATGACAATCTTGCCAAGAGCTATCTACAAATTCAATGCAATACCCATCAACATCCCAATGTCATTCTTTAAAGAAATAGAAGAGGCAATCCAAAATTTCATATGGAACAATAAAAGACCCCGTATAGCAAAAACACTTCTTGCAGAAAGAACAGCGCTGGAGGAATTTCAATTCCAAACTTTAGACTCTATTACAGAGCTATAATTCTGAAAACAGCTTGGTACTGGCACAGGAACAGGCCTGAAGACCAATGGAATAGAACTGAGGACCCAAATATTAAACTAGAGACCTATGGCCACCTAATCTTTGACAAGGGAGCCAAAAAATGAATGGAAGAATGACAGCCTCTTCAAAAAGTTGTGCTGTCAGAACTGGCTAAGCACCTGCAGAAAACTAAAGCTGGATCCTTCTTTGTCACCTTGCACTAGAATTAACTCCAAATGGATCAAAGACCTGGAGGTAAAAGCTGACACACTGAAAACTCTACAGGAAGGAATAGGAGATACACCATGCCTACTTGGCACAGGTCGAAACTTTCTTAATAAGGAACAAGAATCACAAGAAATCAGAGAAAGGCTGGAAAAGTGGGACTGCATGAAACTGCAGAGCTTTTGTATGGGAAAGGACATAGCTAGTAAACTAATCAGGAAGTCTACAGAATGGGAGAAGATCTTTACCAAGCAAACAAAGGACAACGGCCTCATATCTAAAATATATCAACAACTCAAAAAATTGAATCACTCCAAAACTAACCTCCAAAGTAACAACCATCCCACTAAAAATGGGCCAAAGACTTAAAGAGAGTCTTCTCTGAAGAAGAAACAAAAATGGCCTATAGACACATGAAGAAATGCTCAACATCACTGGTCATAAAAGAAATGCAAATCAAAACAACTCTAAGATTCCACCTCACTCCAGCTAGAATGGCCAGGATCAGGAAAACGAATGACAATAGATGCTGGAGGGGATGTGGCCAGGAGTGGTCACTACTACACTGTTGGTGGAAGTGCAAACTCGTTCAACCACTATGGAAACCAGTGTGGCAGTGCCTCAAAAGGCTAAACATAGAACTCTCCTATGACCCAGCAATTCCACTACTTGGCATTTACCCAACCACCCAGAAACAAGGACATACTAAACCCACTAGTACAACAATGTTCATTGCAGCACTATTCACCATAGCAAAGATATGGAACCAACCTAGATGTCCCTCAGTTGATGAGTGGATCAACAAGTTGTGGTATTTGTACACAATGGAAATCTATGCTGCTGTCAGAAAGAATTATATCGCCTCATTTGTTAGGAAATGGAAAGACTTAGAAAAATCATATTAAGTGAAGTAAGCCAGACTCAAAGGAACTTAGGCTCAATGCTTTCCCTCATTCGTCATAATCAGTAGAAACCCTGGGCTCTACTAGCAGAGATTTGCAATAGAGCAAAATCTTGATACATAAGGACATATAATGTGAAGCTAATTGAAAGGACCTCCAGGATAGTGAAACAAAAGCCATATAATGAATGATTGTTGTCCTTAATGTACTATGTTGTCTCTCATCTCCTTTGCTGTCCCTTGGTTATCTCATATTGGTATAGTATCTCACTTTGTTATCTGATACATTGAATTTATTTGTATTTGGATATTTGAAATTTGATAGGGAAGGGGGAAAACCAAGACGGGTGGTGGGTGTGGGCGGGAGGGAAATGGGTGCCAAGACATGTGAAAGGGTATCAATGTATGTGAATTAATGCACCTTCTATCTGGCAAATATCATGTAACCCTTTTACTAATTACAATAAAAAATAAGAAAAGAAGAAAATAAGATATACAGAAAGGAAGTTCATATATAATAATTTATAAAGTGAAAGAGAAACCAAAGATAGAAAACAAGGCAGCAGTAAAAAGATGTAAAACATACAGATAATAACATTAAGTTGAGTCATAAGGGAGTTCTATGTTTAGCCTTTTGAGGCACTGCCACACTGCTTTCCATAGTGGTTGAATGAGTTTGCACTCCCACCAACAGTGTAGTAGGCCACAATACACACAGCATTATGTACTTTCTAATTTTTCAGAAATGGTTATTTCAAAAAATATTTGGTCAAGCAACCATTATGCAATTAAGCTCAGAAACAAAAGTAACCCAAGTTTACCAAGGAGAAAGTCTTTTTTTTTAATTTGGAAGTATTAACTTCCATGGCAAAAATTGTGGATCTACAACTCTCTGAATGGTGGTATGAAAAATGAAAGGTTTATGGATTGAGCCTTTCATAAAATTTTACATTCTCACTGCAAATCCCATTGTGAATTCATGATGCAATCTTGGACTTTTATTTAAAAATGTATATTCCTAGTGTTAGACATTCCATTTTTTAGTTTTTATTTATTATCAGTGTAATATATAGAGAAGTTAAAGTTACATATATTAATCATGGTTGACAATAGAAAAATAGTAGTAGTCACCTTGCTTTGTATCTAGAATTTGAAAGAACAGCAGTGATGGAGAAAGAAACAAAGAAATGAAATACAATTAGAAAAAGGGAAACAAATGAAATGAAGAATAAAAAACTAACAATTAAACATTGCTTCAGTTAACATGGCCTTCAATGTAGCCTGGTTTGTGGTCAATTGGACAGATGCCAAGAAATGGGATTGCTGGTTCTTGGAGAAGTTTTATGTTTGTTGGCAGATGTGCTACTTCTTACAGCTTTACCATTTCTCATGGTTTTACCTATGTTACATTGTAAATTATTATTTTCATATTATCATGTAGAAAATGTTTACCTACCACCAACTCTTGCACATATGGTGAAGACTGTTTTCTTAGTCATTTCTCTTCATACATGTCTTTAAATTTTTCTTTTGTAAAAGTTTCCAAAAATGATTACGTTATTTGTGTTGCTTGAGAATCAACTGCATCATAAAAATTACCTAATGGAATTTTGAAAAACTTGATTGTTTGACTACTTTGGATAATTTGAAATTAGTAGAAAAATTTGATAATGCGCACATTTTTCTTCAGAATTTTAGTGTGTGTTTGCTTGGAGGTTTTTTCCTATGCCTAAAGCTAGAAGTCATTCTATGAATTGCCGATGTGCCCTGTTGGTTAGCCTCACCAAAGTTCTCTTTCTTGATTATTCTCCTAGATAGGTTTGTCTAGCTTACATATAACAACTTTTATTAGTTTTGTTAACCATCCCATCATGTGGTTTTTCTTTTGTAAGCTTACGGTTAAAAGCATTTTTTGCTCCAGGCCTTTGAGACAGGAGCCCATCAACAGTCTTTGATTTCCAAAAATGACACCCAAGATCCAAAATCAAGGGTGAGATAGCAAAGATATGGAACCAACCCAGATGTCCCTCAGTGGATGAGTAGATCAACAAGATGTGGTATTTATACACAATGTAATTCTATGCTACTGTCAGAAAGAATGACATTTCCCCATTTGTTAGGAAATGGAAAGGCTTAGAAAAAAATCATATGAAGTGAAGTAATCCAGACTCAAAGGAACATAGGCGCAATATCTCCCTCATTGGTCATAATCAGTAAAAACCTTGGGCTCTCCTAGCAGAGATTTACAATAGAACAAAATCTAGAGACATTAAGCCAAACAGTATGACATTAAATATAAGGACCTCCAGGATAAGGAAACAAAAGCCATATAATGAGTGATTGTTGTCCTTAGTGTACTCTGTTATCACTCATCTCTTTTGCGATCCTTTGATTATCTCATATTGTTATAATTTTTCACCTTGTTATCTGACATATTTTATATATGCTTAATTGTTTATTTGAAATTGGATAGGGAATGGGGGAAATCAAGATAACTGGGGGAGGGTGGGAGGGAAATGGGGACCATGTCATGAGAAAGGGTATCAATGTTTGTGAAGTTATGCACCTTCTATCTTGTGAATATAATGTAACCCTTCTATTAATCACAATAAAAATTATTTACAAAATCAAGGGTGAGGATGAGTTGGCAGAAAAGTTGCAGTACATCGAGCCTTACAGACCAGCATCAATGACACAATCCAATTAGTTAGATGGGTGTCTAAATCCATTTCTGGGAAATGTTTCTGTTTCCTTCTTTCATAATATTAGAAATGGTCACTAATACCTAGTAACAATGTGGGTGATGTAACTGGCATTCTTAGAATCTCCACTTGAGAGGTATTAAAAATTAGAAAATGCTTTATAGGAGAATTAAAAAGGCAAAAAATGTTAACCTATTTGTGTAATATTATTTGGATTCAGTATAATTTAGCATGTACAATACTCAGTGCTAAAAAAATGGAACTTTAAAATTCAATACTACTTTTCAATTAGGTTCATTTTTAAAAGCAAAACAAAGTGGTCTGAGATACTTTGAATTTGTTAAGTCTGGACTCATTAATTGGAATGTCAGTGTAATTCTCCTATTCTCCCAAGTTTCAAACCAAACAGGAAATATCAGGATGTGCATCCCATATTGTTACTGTATCTGACTTTGTTACCTGGTATATTGTATATACGTGTATTTGATTATTTGAAATAGGAAAGGGAAAGGGGGAAAACAAGATGATTGGGAGGGGAGATATGGGGACAAAACCATGAGGAGAGATATCAATGTGTGAGAAGTAATGTGCCTGTAACTGTACCCCAACAATAAAAAAGTAAAAAATAAAAGAAGAAAAATAACTAAGCTTCTTAATTTAATTCAACCAAAACAAAATTGAAAATTACCAATAGACCAAAAAAAGAAAAAGAAAAAACAGTAGCCAGTAGAGATACTTCATTATTTTTACTAGAATGTGTTCAGTAGAAAAATTCATAAAGGGGCCAGGAGCATGGCCTCATGGTAGAGTGCATGTCTAGCATGCACAAAGCCCAAATTTGGATTCCCCAGTATCATATACACTGAAAATGCCAGAAGTGGTGCTGCGGGTCATGGGTCATGTGATTTAGCACTAGCCTTGAAGAAAAACCCAAGGACTGTGCCCAGGGCCTAAGTTAAAGACCCAAGCCATATAGTGTGAAGCTAAATGAAAGGATCTCCAGGATATTTTCTTTTTTTTTTTTAATTTTTTATTGTAATTAATAAAAGGGATACATGATATTTGCCAGATAGAAGGTGCATTAATTCACATACATTGATACACTTTCACATGTCTTGGTACCCATTACCCTCCCCCACACCCCCACCCCTTGTCTTGTGTTCCCCCCTTCCCTATCCACTTTCAAATAACCAAATACAAATATATCCAATATATCAAATAACAAAGTGAGACACTGTAACAATATAATATAACCAAGGGACAACCAAAGAGATGAGAGATAACATACTACATTAAGGACAACAATCATTCATTATAGGGCTTTTGTTTCAATATCTTGGAGATCCTTTCAATTAGCTTCACACTATATGGCCTTATGTATCAAGATTTTGCTCTATTGCAGATCTCTGCTAGTAGAGCCTAAGGTTCCTACTGATTATGAAGAATGAGGGAAACCATTGAGCCTATGTTCCTTTGAGTCTGGCATACTTCACTTAATATGATTTTTTCTAAGTCTTTCCATTTCCTATCAAATTGGGCGATGTCATTCTTTCTGACAGCAGCATAGAATTCCATTGTGTACAAATACCACAAATTGTTGATCCACTCATCAACTGAGGGACATCTAGGTTGGTTCCATATCTTTGCTATGGTGAATAGTGCTGCAATGAACATTGTTGTGCTGGTGGATTTAGTAAGCCCTTGTTTTTGGGTGGTTGGGTAAATGCCAAGTAGTGGAATTGCTGGGTCATAGGCGAGTTCTATGTTTAGCCTTCTGAGGCACTGCCACACTGCTTTCCATAGTGGTTGAATGAGTTTGCACTCCCACCAACAGTGTAGTAGTGATCCCTCCTGGCCACATCCCATCCAGCATATGTTATTATTCGTTTTCCTAATCCTGGCCATTCTAGCTAGAGTGAGGTGGAATCTTAGAATTGTTTTGATTTGCATTTCTTTTATGACCAGAGATGTTGAGCATTTCTTCATGTGTCTATAGGCCATTTTTGTTTCTTCTTCAGAGAAGACTCTCTTTAAGTCTTTGGCCCATTTTTAATGGGATGGTTGTTACATTGGAGATTAGTTTGGGAGTGACTCAATTTTTTGATTGTTGATATATTTTAGATATGAGGCCTTTGTCCGTTGTGTGGTTGGTGAGGATCTCCCAATCTGTAGGCTTCCTAATTAATTTTATAGCTATGTCCTTTGCCAAACAAAAGCTCCGCAGTTTAATGCAGTCCCACTTATCCAGCCTTTCTCTGATTTGTTGTGATTCTTGGTCCTTATTAAGAAAGTTTCGACCTGTGCCAAGGAGGCCTGGTGTATCCCCTATTCTTTCTTGTAAAGTTTTCAGTGTGTCGGCTTTTACCTCCAGGACTTTGATCCATTTAGAGTTGATTATAGTGCAAGGTGACAAAGAAGGATCCAACTTTAGTTTTCTGCAGGTGCTTAACGAGTTCTGCCAGCACAACTTGTTGAAGAGGTGGTCTTTCTTCCATTCTATTTTTTTGGCTCCCTTGTCAAAGATTAGGTGGCCATAGGTCTCTAGTTTAATATTTGGGTCCTCAGTTCTATTCCATTGGTCTTCAGGCCTGTTCTTGTGCAAGTACCAAGCTGCTTTGAGAATTATAGCTCTGTAATAGAGTCTAAAGTTTGGAATTGAAATTCCTCCAGCGCTGTTCTTTTTGCTAAGAAGTGTTTTTGCTATACGGGGTCTTTCATTATTCCATATGAAATTTTGAATTGCCTCTTCTATTTCTTTAAAGAATGCTATTGAAATATTGATGGGTGTTGCGTTGAATTTGTAAATAGCGCTAGGCAAGATTGTCATTTTCACAATGTTGATCCTTTCAATCGGAGAGCATGGGAGGGTTTTCCATTTCCTTAGTTCTGCTTTAATTTCCTTTTTTAGGGTTTTAAAGTTTCATCAAAAAGGTCTTTACATTCTTAATTAAGCTAATTCCTAGGTACTTTATTTTCTTTGAGGCTATTGTGAAAGGAGTTTCTTTCCTGATTATTGCCTCATTCCTCTCACTGTTGGCATAAAGGAAGACAGTTGATTTTTGAGGGTTGAATTTATAGCCTGCTACTCTTCCAAAGTTTCGAATCAGCTCAAGGAGCTTGGGAGTAGAGTCTATAGGAGTCTTTAAATACAGAATCATGCCATCTGCAAAGAGGGATGGTTTTATTTCCTCTTTCCCTACTTGGATCCTCTTTATGTTTGCTTTTTGCCTTATTGCACTGGCTAGGAATTCTAGTACTATGTTAAAGAGGAGTGGAGAGAGTGGGCATCCTTGTCTCATTCCTCATTTTAGAGGGAATGGCTTTAGATTTTCATTATTAAGTGTAATACTAGCAGTGGGTTTCTCATACACAGCCTTTATTACATTGAGGAATGTTCCATGGATTCCTAGTTTCTCTAGAGCTTTTAATATAAAGGGGTGTTGGATCTTGTCAAATGCCTTTTCCGCATCTATTGAGACAATCATGTGATTTTTGTCCTTGCTCCTGCTGATGTGTTGAATTATATTAATTGATTTGTGTATGTTGAACCAGCTTTGCCACCCTGTGATGAATCCAGTTTGATTATAGTGTATAATGTTTTTGTTGAGTTGTTGTAGACGGTTGGTCTGTCTTTTGTTGAGAAATTTTTCATCGATGTTCATCAAGAAATAGGTCTATAGTTCTCTTTCTTTGATAAATCTCTGTCTGGTTTGGGGATGAGGGTTATACTGGCTTCATAGAATGAGTTTGGTAAGGAACCTTCATTTTCAATTTCGTTGAAGAGCTTGAGGAGTATTGGTGTCAGCTCTGCTTTGAAGACCTTACAGAATTCAGCTGGGAATCCATCTGGCCCTGGGCTCTTTTTAGGTGGAAGTTCTGTAATTGCAATTTCTATTTCAGAGCTTCAAATAGGCCTGTTGAGTTGGGTTAGCTCTTCTTGGTTCAGTGTGAGTATGTTAATACTGTCTAGGAATTCAACCATTTCTTCTAGATTCTCAAATTTGTTGGTGTAAAGTTTTGAGAAGTATTCCGTCATGATATTCTCGATCTTGTTAATTTCTGTCGTGATATTACCATTTTCATCTGCGATTTTGTTTATTTCGATACGCTCTCTTCTTTTTTTGGTAAGATTTGATAAGGGTTTGTCAATTTTGTTAATTCTTTCAAAGAACCAACTCTTTGTTTTGTTGATCCTTTCTGTAGTTTTTTTGGATTCCAGACCATTTTATTCTGCTTTAATTTTAATAATTTTCTTTCTTCTATTGGGATTAGGGTTGGTTTGTTGCTCTTTTTCCAGGAGCTTAAGGTGACACAATAACTTGTTGGTTTGCGATTTTTCCAACTTGTTGTTGTAGGCACTCAGCGCTATAAATTTTCCTCTGAGTACTGCCTTTGCCGTGTCTCAAAGGAGTTGTTATTTTGTGTGCTCCTTACTGTTAAATTTCATAAACTGTTGGATTTCTGTTCTGATCTCTTTGATGACCCATTGGTGATTCAACAATTTGTTGTTCAGTCTCCATGAGTTACAGGGTTTTCATTGGTGGAGATGTGTGTTCAGTTCCAATTTGATTCCTTAATTGTGAGAGAGCATGCATGGAATAATTTCTGTGTTTCTGAATCTGTCCAGGTTTGTTTTATGGCCTAAGATGTGATCTATTTTGGAAAATGTTCCATGTGCTGCTGAGAAAAACGTATATTGTGTTGTTGCTGGGTGGAATATTCTGCAGATGTCTGTTAGATCTAGTTGGTCTATATAGTTGTTCAATTCTAGGTTTCTCTGTTGAGTTTTTGCCTTGTTGATCTGTCCATAGGTTAGAGTGTTGTGTTAAAGTCACCGACAATCACTGTGTTTCGATCTATGTATGGTTTCAGTGTAAGTAAAGTTTGCTTGATGAAGTTCGGAGCTCCGGGATTGGGTGTGTAAACATTTAGGATCGGTATACCTTCCTGGAGGAAAGATCCCTTTAGTAGTATGTAGTAACGTTCTTTTTCTTTTCTTACTAATTTTAATTTGAAGTCTATTTTCTCTGATATGAGGATGGCAACTCCAGCCTGTTTATGGGGGCCGTTAGCGTGATAGTATTTATTCCAACCTTTCACTTTCATAAGATGATTGTTTTTTTGTGTAAGATGTGTCTCTTGAAGACAGCAGAACGATGGGTCTTGCTTTTGGATCCAACTAGACAGTCTATACCATTTAATTGGAGAGTTAAGTCCATTTATATTGAGAGTTAGGATAGAGAGATATTTATTAGTTCCTACCATTTTTAAAAGCTTTTATTAGGGCCTGTGTCTTGACAGTTCTTGTGATCCTTAGATGGTATGCTATTTATGTGCCATTTCTTTCCCTATATTGGGGTTTTTTATGTATAGCACATCTTTGAGAATTCTCTGTAGTGTTGGTTTTGTTGCGACATATTGTTGCAGCTTTTCCCTGGAATGGAATGTTTTTATTGTTCCCTCAGTTATGAATGAGAGCTTAGCTGGGTACAGGATTCTTGGTTGGTAGTTATTTGACTTCAGCGCATGACATATATGCTTCCAGTCACTTCTTGCTTGCATGGTCTCTGCTGAGAAATCTGAGGTTATTCTTATTGGTTTGCCTTTATAGGTTACCGATCCCTCTTTCCTGGCTGCCTTTAGGATCTTTTCTTTGGTTTCTATTGATCCAGTTCGGATTACGATGTAGCGGTTGGATGTTCTTTTCTGGTCAGATCTGTTTGGGGTTCTAAAAGCTGCTTGTATCTGGATGGGCCTGGCCTTCTGGATATTTGGGAAATTCTCTGAGAGGATTCCCTGAAGTATATTTCCAATACCATTGACCTCTTTCTCCAGACCCTGCTCAATACCAATTAGCCTTAAATTAGGCATCCTAATTGTATCTTGGACCTCCTGAAGCGCTCTCTCATTTTTCCTAGATTTGGATTGACTCATTTTTGGTTCTTTCTCTATTACAACTAAATTATCTTCAGCCCCGGAAATTCTCTCCTCTGCATTGTCTAACCTGCTATCAAAGCTATCTACTTTATTTTTCATCTCCCTTGCTTCTAATTGCTCATTTTTGATGCCTTGCATCTCTTCTTTTAGATCATGTATGGATTTCTTTAGCTCCTTGATTTCCATTTGACTGGTTAGCTCATTAGCTTTATTTTGTTTGGACATTTGCTGGAGTTCGGTCACCTTTTTATTTGTGGATTCTATGAATTCATGCATCTTTCTTTGAGAAACCTTTATCATGGCCTCCTTTATGGCTTCTTCTTTTTCACTTATCACCTTGTTAATGGTTTCCTCTTGTTCAGGTATGGCTTCCTCCCATATCTCTTTCTTTATATTTTCACAGTTGTCATAAATGATGTTTATCAATTGCATTTGTGTAGCACTTTGAAGACTCTCCTCTAGGTTTGCCAGTGACTGCTCCATTGTCTGTTTACATTGGGTGGGGGATGTTTTTTCTTGATTTGACATTTTTCTTGAGTTTCTTGTTCTGCCCATTTGTCAGTGGGAGCAAAATTAATACTAAACATGATTATAGTTTTTCAGATATAACCAACCTAGACCTCTGTAGCTGGCAGACACTAGATGTTCACAAGCTTTGATTGGTGTTATCACTCTCTTTTTGTGCACCTACAGACCAGTCTAATACAACCACTGATAAGTGATTTATACCCAAAACAATAAGCCTCTCAATCCAATCTCTATTGTCTTTAAGTCCCTCTGAGCCTAGAGAATAATTAAACACCTAGACATACAGTATTGCTCAACAGCCATCAAGTGTAGATCCATGCAGTATAAGGGTTGAAAGTCAAACAGAGGTCCAGAGATAGAAAAATAGAATGAGAGAGGTCAGGGGAGGTACAAGAGGATTAATGTAGGAGTGTGAGAATATTGTAATGAAGAAAAGGTATAGCGTAAGGATAACTGACCTAATTTGGTAAGTAGGTAGCATACTTGAGTACAAAGTTTGGAAGGTATTAGAATAAAACTTATGTGTTGCTGCATGACTAGCTCTTAGCCCAACCAGTGGCCTCACAGTGGACCATGGGATGGATCTGAGACCTTCAGTCTGAGCGCGCTGGGCTGAAGTTTTCCTGTGCTGCTTCTAGGGATGGCCCCCAGCCAAGGGTCTGGGGATTGAGAGTTTCCAGGGGCTCTCAGCAGGACCAGCAGGAGACCCCTCTGTTCCCAGGGGCGGGGCCCAGCTGAGGACATGGGCTCCAAGGGCGGAGCCTCGCCTTTCTGATTCTCAAAAGGCGAGCTTAGCTGCTGGTCGGCCCTTCGGAACCCTGCCGTGTTTCCACTGCTTGGTCAGAGAGTCTGTGACTGTGGGGAATCCCACAGTGCTGTCTTGCTCAGGATTCCCAGCTGGAGGATGCTCCGCTCAAGAATTGAGGGGGGACAGATGCTTGCTCCTATTTTCCCACACACCATACCCACTGTTGTAAGGCAGGGTCCCAGCGCCCTCCACTCTCCAGATTCAGTGGCCTGGGAGAGGAGCCTGGTGGGCGGGTGGGAGCTGTGTCAGCTCCGCCTCCCCTGGTGGCGTGCCAGATCCTAGGGTCTGCCTGCTTGTCAGTCTCCAGTCAGAGGGCTGGGGGTTGAACCCGTTGGGTGGGTGGGAGTTGGGACAGCTCCACCTCCCTTGGTGGGGTGCTGGGTCTTAGATAGCCAGCCTGTCAATCTCCAGTAAATGACCTGAGGGAGGGGGCTGTTGAGGGAAGGGACAGGATTCTAAATTCCTTGCCCCCTTGCTCCTGCCAGTCTTTCTCGGGCGGGGTAAAGGAGTCTGAGTTAAGTTCTATTGCTTGGCACTGCTCTGCTTTCCTGATGTGTTTGGGGACGCCCTGAATTACTCACGCCTCTGCGTTCCCTCTGCGGGTGCTCCACGGTGGTGGGGAGTCTTTCACTCCCCTTGGGTCTCTGCCGCCGCCTGTGTTCTGTGTCTGGGTTCCACTGCTTGCTGTTCTGGTTCTGCATCTGTGTTCCATTGCTTCTGCCATTCGCTGGCCCGGTTCTGTGTTGGTTTCTGCAGCAGTTGAGCTCCCGGCCTGGTGGCCTCCACTGCCGCTGCTTTTTGTGTCTTGGAGCTGGCGGAGAGTGGTGGGGGGGGTCCTCACGTTCCGAATTCTTTGAGAAAGTTGGATGTAAGCTTTATCTGGATTTCTTTTCCGGTTTGAGTCCTTCTCTGTTGCTTTTTGAGTTTGTTGTTGTGGATTTCTTAAGGTAGTTGGCTCGTGGGACTCCCTGGTTCTCTCTTTTTGTGAGAAAGAGCTAGGCAGCATCCCTATTGTCTTGGCGCCATATTCCTTCTCCTCAATAAAAATATTTTGAAAAAAAGAAAATGGTTTTAATCATGCTCTCCAATGTGATATAAAAGATATCCCAGAGTCCTCCACTATAACTTATACTTTCTCCCACATATTGTAGTATAATTTTTCTTCAGAGAAATATTAATACAAAGAGATCTCATCTTAGAGGAAGATAAAATATTTCAATGAAATCTTTGGAGTTTTTCTTCATTAAAAAAGACCCAGGATTGGCAAAAATCAAAAAATAATTCATAAATGAGGAAATGTTCATTCCAAATATACTGTGTGCTTGTTTGTAAGTTTATACTAATTCCAAAAAATTAAAAATCCAAAAGAAAATAGTTTTTGTGAGGCTATATGAAAATTGAAAATTGGAGAATTGGAAATACTTCAGTAAACTAGACTACCTGCACTGGTCAGTCATGACTATAATGCTAGCTGATCAAGAAGTTGAGCTCTGAGGATATTAACTCAAGCCAGTGGGATTAGAGAAGATCATGACACTCCTATCTCCCACCCTTGAGAAGAACAGCTAACCAAGAGTGATAATCACTGGTGGCTCATGCCTAAAATCCTAGCTATCTAAGCAATCTGAATATGAAGAGAAGAAATTCAAAGAGAGGGAAGAAAAAAGGATGTGGGACAGGATATAAGAACAGTCAGAGATAAATTTGGGTGACTATAATCAAAGTAAATGATATGCAAAATGGAACTCCTATAACAACAAGATAGGTTGCACATGTGTCATGTTATTTGAAAATTGAGAAACATTGCTAGAATGTCAGTGGGTGTAGAGTTGAGTTAAATGTGTCACCTACAGATGTTTACTTTCAGTGGCCCACTTGATCTACATGAAATACTGCATTGAAAATAAGGAAATGGAAAGGGTTAGAAAATACCATATTAAGTGAAGTAACCCAGACTCAAAGGAACTCAATGGTTTCCCTCATTTGTCATAATCAGTAGAAACCTTGGACTGTCCTAGCATAGATTTACAATAGAGCAAAACCTAGATATGTAAGGCCATATAGTATTAAAGGACCTCCAAGACATAGAAACAAAAGCCATATAACAAGTGATTGTTTTCCTTAATGTACTATGTTATCTCTCATCAATTTTGCTGTCCCTTGGCTATCTCATATTGTTACAATATTTCATCATGTTATCTGATATATTGGATATATGCAAATTTGGTTATTTGAAATCGGATAGGTAAGGAGGAAAACAAGTTGGGGGTGGGGGTGGGGGAGAGAAATGGGGACCAAGATATGAGAAAGGTTATCAGTGTATATGAAGTAATGCACCATGTATCTGGTGAATATAATGTAACCCTTCTACTAATACAATAAAAAATATATGGAAAAAGAAAAAGGTGCTAACCTCAAAAAGAAAAAGAAAATATTGCTATCTCAAGTTAAAGTTTTTGCTAAACGAGGCCATACTGCTTTTCCTTTCTGTAGGAAGCTGGCAAAATTTCACAGGCTGAAAATGCAGCAATTAATGTGTCTATCTTAATGCACTAATAAATCTATTTAATCATAGTTTGTGTAACTAAGAGAAGGAAATAAGCCAAACTGGGTAAATGAAAATAAGCTAACTGGGTATAAGAAAAACAAGTTGAGGCCGGCATTGGGGCTTCATGCTTGTAGTCTTATCTACTCAAAAGGCTGAAATTTGAGAATCATGATTTAAGCCACCTTGGGCAAAGATGTCTCTGAATATCTTATCATCACTGAAAACCAAAAGTACAAGAGATTGAGCTATGACTTAAATGATAGAGCTCTATCCTTGAGCAAAAATCTCAGGGATTGTGTCCAAGCCTTGATTTCAAAAGACTACTGAAAATGAAAGCCAGATAATAAACATACCTGTGACATAAAAAGTAAGAACATGCACCTTCTATCTGGCAAATATCATGTAACCCTTTTACTAATTACAATAAAAAATGCTTAAATAGGTAAAAAAAAAAGTAAGAACATGGGCCGAGAGTTTGGCCTAGTGGTAGAGTGCTTGCATAGCATGCACGAAGACCTGGGTTCGATTCCTCGGTACCACATTCATAGAAAAAAGCCAGAAGTGGTGCTGAGGCTCAAGTGGTAGAGCTCTAGCCTTGAGAAAGTCCAAGGACAGTGCTCAGACCCTGAGCTTAGGCCCAAGAGTGGCAAAAATGAGTAAGAACATATGTCCTGAAGCCGCTGAACCCGGCGTCCGGAAGATGGGCTCTTCAAGTTCGGGCCTCTGGACCCTATCACTCCGCCTCCCAAAGCTACTGCAGACCCTGCCAGCCCTCTGTCCGCGGATACTGCCGAAGCCCCAACCTCTTCCGCGCCGGCTCCCTTATTCAAGAACTGCTGGAGCTGCCGCATCGTCTCTGGGTCCGGGCTGATCGTGGCGGGCTCCTACGTATACCTGATGGTGCGGAGGCCTATGAAGCTGGGGCTGGCCCCGGTTCCCGGGCCCATAGCAAAGATGACCATCTGCATCAACATCTCCTGTTGGGGAGTAGTTATCCTTATAGATCCAAAGGGGAAGGCCTACTGAGTTGCTTGAAAGTAACACCAGTGACTTCATTATCATGTATCCTTGACCTCCTGACACACAGATCAAGCATGGGATTTGTGGATATTCTGGATAGATAAATGGACATGGATGTTTGTCACTATTGTGGATACTGACAAGACTAAAAAGACAATGAAAACATTGGTTGTCATTCTTTGGATACTATGAGTGTATTTTTCCTCTGATTACATGGAAGCCATTAAATCATTTAGAGAAAATGATTCTGTGCTTTATCAGAAGAAGAAAGGTATAATTTTATTTATATTCAAAATAATTAAATTAGTTTTAAAAGATATCAAAATGGAAGAAATTATAAACCAGCTGAAAGTTTTTTTTATTATAATTCCCATTTTTTTGGCCGAGATTTGAACTCGGGGCCCATCACTTGGCTTGTTTGTTGGTGCTCTACCCTTGTAGACATGCCTTCAGCCTGGTTTTTGCTATGTCTTGGGAGGTGGAGTTTCATGAACTTTTCTGCTCAGGCTGGCTCCAAAGTATAAACCTAAGTATCTCAGCCTCCTGAGTAGCTAGCATTAGAGACAAAAGCTATCAGTGCCCAGGTTCTTTCAAGGCATTTTTAAGTCTTTCACCTCATGAGAACTGTTGAGATAGTCTGATTTGTTATTTAATTGGTAAACCTTAAAAAGAATTCAAGTGATTTTTGTTGGGGTCATTTGTTAAGTCAGAGATGGAGTTAAGATATGTATTATTCTCGTCTTTGAGAAAAGTAGTATGGTTCCGAGGAGACAAGAACTAATGTTTTGAAACACTCATAGGTATCAACATACAATACAAAACTTAAATACTAATGTTGTTGATAAATTCAAAGCTTTTAATAAGATGAAAGCCTTTGATTCTTTTTCCACAGCCATCACAAATGTGATGGAATGGAGATGCTTTGGGGCTAAGGGCTCAATATTTATTTATTTTATGAGAAGTTGGTGTTTTTCTCTGAAATACTGTATTTCTATGTAACAGTATGTTTAGATTTTTCTTTTTTCTGAAAAGCAAAGGTACTTATATTAAACTGTTAGTCATAGTAGGGCTTGAACAAAGTTTTCAACAGCCAGTACTGTTACTGACACTGAAAAACTGAAACACTTCGATCTGTTTGTCTCATCAGTGTCCAAAAATGAGTCCACGAATAAAGAGGCAGAACAAAATGGTGAGGTTTATTAAAGAAAAATATAAGCAGAGTTCTCACCAAGTAGGGGCCCTACTGGAAGGTTAATGCATGGGGTTCATTGTATAGGTGTTAATAAAGTGTCTCTAAGAAAGAGCTACGTAATTTCAGAAATTTGGAAACCCCCTGGGCCATATCAGTCCCCAGACCCAACCAGAAGCTCCACACAGCATGCACTCCATCTTTCCCTGTCTTCTAGTGTCTCTGCCCAGGCACTCAGTGCAGTGTGTGTCTTTGACATCCAGCCTGTTCATGTACAAGCATTCCTAGAGGAGTGTACCACATGTGGTGCCTAAAGGGCCCTCTGATGGAACTGTGGTGGGAGGAATACAGAACCTCCAGAGAAGAGGGCCTGTGCCTTGGCTTTTTCTCCAGACTTTCCCGGATTGTTACTTTGCATATTTGTAGAGGTGCCTAAGTCTAATAAGTCACAGACTCTCACACTGGTTCATCTGTGAGTGGTGCTATAGGTGTGCAATGAGACAGCATTGCAAACAACCTAAAAAGTAGGCTATCAGGGGCATATGTGAAATGTACACGTCCGTTTCCTGGTGTTAGTAAATGTAGAAGTTTATGGTTGGATGATAGACCTGCTAAAGCTTGTCACACATGGTCATTTATCCTCTTAAATGCTTACAAAAAAATTTCTCCTTTAGAAAATATGTTGTTCTACTTAGGGACAAGTATATTCCAAACAGTTTCTTACCCTGAGTTCAAGCCCCACGACCAACATCAATAAAATCATTTTGTAGGTTAAATTAAAGACACAATAGTAAAGTTATGCTCTTAACTTGACCAACAGATGAACAAAACTTAATACATGGGAGGTGTTGGGGACTCAAATTTAGACAGCCACAACAAAGGGAGTCACTCCTTTTTATTTCTTCACAAAATGTGTTTATTTGGTAGATTCAAAAAAAGTCAAAACTTGTGCTTGAGGTTTTCTTTTCCTGTCTTTTGAAGAATATTCCAAAACATCACTGTGAAATCCACTGGAATTGTCACTGAGGCTGAGATCTTGACAGTGCTTACCAAAGAAAACAAGACCTCAACTAACACAGTGAGGGAAGTGAACTTGGGAATTCCCCATCTTTTGTTGGTTTAACAGCAAACAGAAGAAGCAGGCTTAACCACCAGTGCATGTTTGTAAAAGCAGCATAATTATGGTGTGTGATCCCTTTATAACATGGAAATCAGTCTAAAGGCTCATCATTACTTTAGAAAAAGTACAAAAATGCTTTAAAATCCCCTTTTCCTTGGGACCTGAGTATTTAAATATGAAGAACTTGTAAATGCTCAATTTTTTTATCAGCATCCAATGTATTAGCTGTCTTTATGCCATGAATACAAATTGTCTTTTCAAGAACTTCACACTCCCTTTTGTTCCTGTTATGAACTGTGTCGACTGGTCTGGAGCCTTGTGATCAGTTAACTTAAGTATGTGTTAAAGGAACTAAATGTATTTGACCTTCAAGGAAAAAAAAAAGAACATATGTCCTCTATGGTAAGGAAGACAGTAATTCCTATCCCAGCCATCTTGACTCCCTACAGTGAGCAGTTAACTCAGGTTTCACTTGTCTACATATGTCTACAATGAGAGAGAGAGAGGGCGAGGGATAGGGAGAAGGAGAGGAACACACACACACACACACACACACACACACACACACAGAGAGAGAGAGACATACAGAGAGAGAGACAAAGAGAGAGACAGAGAGAAAGACAGAAAGAGAGAGAGAGAGAGAGAGAGAGAGAGAGAGAGGGGGGGGGAGACAGAGACCTAGAGACTGTTCTTGAGCTTTTTGCTTAAGACTAGCACTCTCATATATGATCCACATATCCACTTCCAGTTACCTGGTTAACTGGAAATAAAAGTAACACATATTTTTTTGTTAGGCTAACTTCAAATCTCAATACTCAGATATCAGCCTTCTGATAAATTAGGATTACATTCATGAGCCACCAGAATAAAATTAGAATTATTATCCATGTCTTCAAAATATATTACAGAAGAAAAGTTCTCAGACCATTGACCTGTGGGGAAGGAAATTTGTTCGAGACTTTGTTACTCTTCTGGCTCAAGTTGTTTGTTATACATGGCACTGGCACTTAGATTTTAGAACGTAATTAAAATTAGGCAGACAGTTTGTTACAGATACATATCAATCTATGTAATAAAACATTATGTCTGCATCGATGTTCATCAGAGAAAATTTCTATTGTTTTCTTTGATAAGTCACTGTCTGGTTTGGAGATGAGTGTAACACTGTCTTCATAGAATGATTTGGGTAGTGAACTTACACTTTCAATTTCTTTGAAGATTTTGAGGAATATTGGTGTGAATTCTGTTTGAATGCTTTATAGAATTCAGCTATGAATCCATCAGTTGGTGGGCTTTTCTTGGATGTTCCCATCTCTTGTTGTCATTTCTTATTTCTATTACTTGAAATGAAGCTGTATACTTGGTCTACATCTTCATGGATTAGATTGGGCATATTAATGTTTGCAAGAAATTCCATCTCAAGTATGTTGGCAAAAAGTTTTGGAAAATATTCCCTTCTGACTTCCTGAGTCTTCTGTAATTATGTTTACATTCTAATCTATAATATTGTTTGAGTGTGTTCTCTACTTTTTTTGTAACTGTCTGTCAATTTCGTTAACTTTTTCCAATAATCACCTTTTTGTTTTGCATTTCCATGAGATAAGGACCATTATTAAATTTTTGGTTTAAGATTTCTTCAATTTGTTAATGTAAGCAAGCAGAGCCATAAATTTTTCTCTGAGTAATGACTTTTCTGTGTCCCAAAGGAGGTGGTATTTTGAATTCTCCTTTTACTTAAACACTTTAAACTCATGAATTTCTTTTCTGATCTCTTCAATGACCCACTGGAGATACAACAATATGTTGATTAAGCCCCAAATAGCAAAAACATTTCTTAGCAGAAAGATCAGCACAGGAGGAATCCCAGTACCAAACTTTAAACTCTACTACAAAGCTATAGTTACCAAAACAGCTTGATACTGGCACAAAAACAGGCCTGAAACCAATGGAATAGAACTGAGGACCCATATATTAACCCACAGACTTAAGGCCACATAAACTTTGATAAGGGAGCCAAAAAATAGAATGGAAGAAAGACAGCCTCTTCAACAAGTGGTGCTGGTAGAACTGGTTAAGCACCTGCAGAAAACTAAAGTTGGATCCTTCTTTGTCACCCTGCAATGGGATTAAATCCAAATTGATCAAAGACCTCGAGGTAAAAGAAGATACACTGAAAACTTTACAAGAGGAATAAGAGATACACTAGGTCTCCTAGGCAAAGGTTGAAACTTTCTCAATAAGGACCAAGAAACACAACAAATCAGAGAAAGGCTGGATAAGTGGGACTGCATTAAATTTCAGAGCTTCAGTATGGCAAAGGACATAGCTAGCAAATTAATTAGGAAGCCTATAGAGTGGAAGAAGTTCTTCACTAACCATACAACAGACAGAGGCTTCATATCTAAAATATATCAACAGCTCAAAAAATTGAATCAATCCAAAACTAATCTCCAAAAAGCAATCACCCCATTAAAAGGTGGGCAAAAGACTTAACGAGAGTCTTCTCTGAACAAGAAATAAGAATGGCCTATATATAAATGAAAAAATGCTCGACATTTCTGGCCATGAAAGAAATGTAAATCAAAAAAAACTCTAAGATTCCACTTCATTCCAGTTAGAATGGCCAAGATCATGAAATCTAATAACAACAGCTGCTGGAGGGGATGTGGCCAGGAGGGATCACTACTACACTGCGGGTGGGAGTGCAAAATCTTTCAACTACTGTGGAAAACAGTGTGGCAGTTCCTCAAAGAACTAAACATAGACCTCCCCTATAACCCAGCAAATCCACTACGTGGCATTTATCCAGGCATCCAGAAACAAGGACATACTAAATCCACTAACATAACGATGTTCATTGCAGCAATACTTGCTATAGAAAAGATATGGAACCAATCCAGATGTCCCTCAGCTGAGAAGTGGATCAACAAGATGTGGTATTTATACACAATGGAATACTATGCTGCTGTCAGAAAGAATGATATGGCTCCATTTGTAAGGAAATGGAAAGACTTAGAAAAAATTATATTAAGTGAAGTAAGCCAGACTCAAAGAAACATAGGCTCAATGGTTTCCCTCATTTGTCATAATCAGTAGAAACCTGGGCTCTCCTAGCAGAGACTTAAAATAGAGCAAAACCTAGATACATAAGGCCATATAGATTGTTGCTAAATGAAAGGACCTCTAAGATATAGAAACAAAAGCCATATAATGAGTGATTGTTGTCTCTAATATACTATGTCTCTCATCTCTTTTGCTGTCCCTTGGTTATCTCATATTGTTACAGTATCTCTCCTGGTTATCTGATATATATTATATATGCATATTTGATTATTTGAAATGGGATAGGAAGGAAGGAAATCAAGATGAAAGGTGGGGGAAGGGGGAGGGAAATGGAGACCAAGACATGACAAAGGGTTTCAATGTATGTGAAGTAATGTTCCTTCTATCTGGTGAATATAATGTAACCCTTCTATTAATTACAATAAAAATATATGAATAAATAAGCATAGAAAAACAATATGCTGATCAATCTCCACAAGTTAAAGGTTTTCTACATTGCTGCTTGGTTTTGAGTTCCAGTATTTTGCCATGTGGTCTGAAAGAATGCAGGCAATGATTTCTCTATTTCTCGGTTAGCACAGATTTACTTTGTGCTCTAATATGTAATCTATTTTGGAAAATGCTCCATGTTCTGCTGAAAAGAATGCATATTCTGGTGTTGGTAGGTGGAGTATTCTGCAGATGTCTTTTAGGTGGCTTTGGTCTATGCAATTGTTAGGTTCTAAGGATCCTCAGCTGAGATTTTGCCTCGTTGATCAATCCAGAGACGAAAGTTGTATGTTAAACTCTCCAATGTTCACTGTGTTTGGATATACATGTGTTTTAGTTAAGAATGTTTGTTAGATGAAGTTGAGTGACATTGTAAGTGGTGTTTAGATATTTAGAATGCTTGTATCCTCCTGAAGATCTTTTATTAATATGTAATAATCTTCTTGGTCTTTTCTCACTAGTTTATTTCAGTCTGTTTTAACTGATATGAGGATGGAAACTCCAGTCTCTTTATGGGGCTATCTGCTCGACAGATTTTATTCCAGCCTCTCACTTTCAGAATATTGTTTCCCTGGACAAAATGTGTCCTTTGAAGACTGTAGAAAATGGAACTTTATTTTTGATCCAACTACTCAGTCAGTTGCATTTAATTGGGGAGTTAATAATACCATTAGTATTGAGGGTTAGGATTGAGTTATTTATTAGTTCTTCCCTTTTTATCCATTTTGTTTAGGGGACTGTGTCTTGGCAAGTCTTACCGTAATTAGCTGGATCTCTTTTTTGGTGCCATTTCTGTACCAATATCATGTTCATGTTGGTTTTCTTCCTTTTTTTGTTTTTTTTTTCATGTTGGTTTTCAATGTGTAGAGTATCTTTGAGTATTTTCTGTAATTCTGATTAGGTCAATATATTGTTTCACTTTTTCCTTGTCCTGGAGGGTTTTAATTTTTTCAGTATTCTTGGCTGGTACTTATTTGTCTTTAGGTCATGGCATACATCAATCCTGACTCTTCTTGCTGGCATTGTCACTTCTGAGAAATTAGTGGTTATTCTTACCGGTTTACCTTCATAGATGATTTTAATCTCCCTGGCAAATTTAAGGATCCTCTCCTTGGTCTTTATTGATTTTAATGAGGCTGTATGATGTCCTGTTTTGGTCTCATCTATTTCATCTATTTTGAGTTATGAAATCTTCTTGTATCTCGATGATTCTGTTCGTGTGTGTGTATGTGTGTGTGTGTGTGTGTGTGTGTGTGTGTGTTTGCACACATGCATGCACACACACATGCCAGATGACGGGTATGAACTTATGGTAATAGGTACTCTAGATAGCAATAAGGGCTAGCGCTCTACCACTCTATTTCACATTATTTCATGCCTTTTACTGCCTGACTGTAGATAAATCTCCTGTGCAGCTAGGATGATAGGTGTGAGTCATCTGCTTACACCTCAACATATCTTTACCCTTCACCAATGTTCTCTTTCTTGATTTTTCTAAGGAAATTATTGATAAGGCTTAAAATTCTAAAAATCCCATTGTCTGCTTTAAATTTTCCATTATCTATGATAAGCACTGTAACTCTAGATATCCCATTAACGTGAATTCTTACTGTTTGATATCACAAATTTTGATAGATACATAAATCCTATCTCTTCCTAGCAATCTCTTCAAACACCTGAAATGGCATCAAATTTGACATTTTATAATATCCCCCTACTCTTCTCACCCTCACCTGTGGAAAACTGTAGAGTTCCAGCAATGTCCCTTTCTGGGCAGATGTTAATCCTGATGGTTTTGTAAGTATTGCTAGAAATTTGCTATCTCTTATACAAGAGTAATTTGGAATGTCATGCTTTCCAAAGGGGCTAATGAAGGGATTTTGAATGCTTTCCAAGAGCTTCAAATAAAACATTTCACATATCAAATCCCAGAGTCAAGTTATATAAAAGAGCAGGACATTCATTGATCTCTTCAATAGCAAAAGCCAAGGCCAAAATAAATTCTTAACTCAAGCAAGAGTGTGTTAGGTGAACAAGCAAGCTAAGAATGCCCAAGATCCTAAGATCAAAACCAGGTATCAAAATAGTGATAATGTGGACATGGTATTAGAAATATAAACACAACTACGTAGACATAAAAATTTATGACTATATACATAATGTTTTATTGCATAGATATCTATGACATACAAAGCCTCAGCCTAATTTTAATTATGTTCTAAAATCTCACTGTCAGTGATTGTATATAGAGATTCCCTTCTTGAATATTTGTTTGTTAAACACATCATTTGAAATATGATGTAAAAATCACTGTTAATAATTTTTTAAAAATAGTGATAATATTAGCAGCAACAGTAATAGTAATTACTGACATGAACAGGAGAAATCAGGTATTAGGTGACTTGTCTCCTGTGGCCCTTCGGAATGACCGAATAAACACTTTGGAAATGTAGAGTGTAAACCAAGTGTTTACTAATTACACTCTATTTTCTTAATATAATGATATTCTGTTCCCTGGAAGAATCTATAATTTAGCATGAAGAGTTCCTACACAATCCTTGCAAGTGATTCGAAAAATTAAAAACAAAACTTGGTCCTTGGTCTTACAATCTCAAACAATGAGTTCACAAACACAGAGGGATAAGTAAAATGGCATAAGTTTATAAAGAAAAATTCTGCGAAGAGCTTCTACCACACAGTAAGAATCCTAAAACCATTTATTTCCAGGAGTACATTGCTTAGAGCATAATTTGTTGCCTGTAGGAGAAATGTACAGAAATCTGAAAATCATTTCACAGCATTTAGACCATAACAGTTCCCAGATCCAATAAGATACCATGTATCTTGCATGAAATCTCAAGGAAATCTTTAACCCCTCTGACCAGTCATTCACTCGTGTATACTTGGAATGCCAGTGAGCACATTGTTTCTATTTTCAAGACATATGGATCATGATGAGAGTCCAGAGACCCACAAACATAACTGTTCAAGGTCATGGTGATGACCTTGGACATCTCCGAGGTCATGGATGACACTGGAAATCTGCAGTGTCTGCACCCAGGACCTTTCAAGTACACGGTGATATGGTACCTAGGAGCCTGCAAAGGGAACTGCTCAACATCAAGGTGAAGGATGCAGATGCTCTATAGTAGGGCACTTTTGCCCTCAGTGCTGAGCTAGGCAACTTTTCTGTTCTCACAACTTAACAAGCTGTATATAACACTGCACAACTTACTGTGCCCAAATTTCTGTCTTTCGCTATTAGTATCTCAAATGATTGCTGAGGTCCATTTCCTTTTCTTTTGTTAAGACAGTGCTGTGGCTTTGTGAAGATGATTATATTTTAGTGGCTGGAAAAATGGATTTGACTTGCCTTTTTTCACAGTCTGGCTGAGCCAGTAGAATATTTCTGTTTCCATCAACCAATAAAGAGGAAGCAGGTTGCTCTCTTATTCTCATGTTCAGTATAAGTCTGTTTTCACTGGCAACCTAGGTAGCATTGAATGCTCTAAGTATGATGAGCACAACAAAAGTCCCACTGGAATGGAGAAATTCCAGTATGGTCATGTAAAAACATAGTTTAAAAAAATCTTGGATACTTGGCCTTTTCCCCAAATCAGATGATATAGCCTGTGTTAGAACTCACCCCTGGTACTGAAGTTTCAGCCTTCAGTGGCATAAAGGCAATGGCTGTCATCTAGTTCTTATCACAATTGTTGATCCCACAGGCTTTGTATTATTTCTGATATCCAGTGACAGCTGCAGAAGTGTCCCATCATGGCTCCAGCAGGTGACTTCATGAAATCGATTAGGAAAATATTTCATGAAAATTGTCTATGAAATTATGTTATGATAAGACTAACTGCAAATTTCACTTCTGAGAATTAGATTGCTTGCTTACAAAACTGCCTTGCCACCTGTGTGTGGTTATTGCCTTTATAAATCCTGCTGTCCTAGGGAACAGAGTTTCCCCTTTTTCTGAGACTTCCTTGGGAGTTCAGGACAGATCACCTCCAGCCAATAAATTCCTTCATCACCTTGAACTGTGCCCCTATGTATTACTAGACTCTGGAATATTTCACAAGAACATTTCTTCCTTGGCATATAGTATGTTTATATGCTAAGTAAACATTTGTGAACATTATTTGTCTTTTACAGGCTTCTTTATTTTGACTAGGCCTATCATTTTAGATATTTGGAAAGATTTCTGCTAGAATTCAGTTGTATTTCTCCCTTACTCTTCCTTCTTTGGACCTTATTCAATATGTGCTAGTCTACAATTAGATCCTGTGATTGAGTCCTCCACTCATGTAAATATTTCTTGTTTCCTATATTTTTTTCTGAATTTCTTGTTCTTCCTGAATAATATATAGCCTTTGATTCCATAGACTCTTGTGTTCTACTCTATATTCTATTCTAATCAAGAATTCCTATTGTGTTGTTTTTTATTTCCCAGACATTATTTTTGATGGCTTTATACTCTTTATGGAACTTCTGGGACCTCTTTGATTTGATTTTCCATTTCTTCTATCGTTTAGCTAAGAGACTATTGATTCATTTGGCTCGCCTCTTGGAATTCATTCAGTTTTCTATTGAATTCTTTGAAAACATCAGAGTCACACATAGTCATTTGTGGGCTTTCTATATTTTCATTTAACTTATTTTTCAGCCAAAGTTTTTATCAGTATCATCTAGATCTTTCAATGATTTTTTAAATATAATTTAAAGTAACAACCAATCTACAGACTTTAAATCAGATGTTTAAAATCATAGTCAGATATCCCCTATCTAAATAATCCTTAAGTTTCATTTGGCTATGGGAACTGTGTTTCAGGAAAGGGCATTATATATAGTAGTAGCCAGAGAACTAGTCTGAGTGTAAGAGATAAATCAATCTCAACAAAAATTATAACAGGATCAACCAATTAGAGTCAAAGTGGATACAAATACAGTCTAATTCATAGACATATATACAGGGACTAATGGACTTAAAAAACAGAAGAGGATAAAAGGACCAAAAATATAGGAAAAATATTTTGAAGTGAAATTACAAGAATGCTGTTCTCTAAGAGCAAATGAATATGTCTATTGTGGGGAAACATGACATTAATTTTTCAGACTGTCTGAGACGTTGTCTCTGTGTCTCAGAGTTGCTGACTTTGCTATGGGCTCTTATCTCTCATTTTTAAATTCATGTTAAAATTCAATATGAAATTCCAGGGTTTGGCTAACTCTGCTAGCAATTGGCAATTGCACATCTGCATAGTGTATACTGGGAAATACATGTGTTGTGATGAATGTTAATTGATTGATGCTGAATGGTAATCGGTGTTTTTTTCAGTAATATTAATCCAATCATATTAATGAAATTATTAAAATCAAGAAGGTAAAATATTAACTTTCGTAGGAACTGATAAAAATAATAATGACTTAGAAATATTTGCTTAAGGCCAGGAGCATGGCCTAGTGGTAGAGTGCCCTGGATTCAATTACTTGATGCCACATACATAGAAAAAGCCCTGGGTTTGATTCCTTGACACCACATATGTAGAAAAAGCTGGAAGTGGGCTTGTGGATCAAACATTTAAGTTTCATCTTAAGACTGCTTATTTCTCCCAGTTGGTGTTTTGTCCCGGAAGCAAGGCAGAAAATTTCTATCTGACCTTAACAAGATGATATAGCACTTGGGGGCAAAGATGCAGCCCAGTAGCCCTGCATTAGACATATTGAGAACACCTCGGTAGCAACCATTAACTTCCCCTTGGTACTGTTATAAAGAGGCAGAAAATTGAGCCAGAACACTAACTTGCTGAATGTCAGGAATTTGGCTTCATAGAAGGTGTCAGGGAGGTTCCTGGGCAGGAAAGCCACAATAAAACTGATCAGGGCCAGGAAGCCCAGGTATCCCAGGACAGAATAGAAAAGAGTGAGGGAGCCTATGTTACACAGGATGATGACGTGACCATGTTCAGAGTGTGCATCTATATCAATGAATGGAGGAGAGGTTCCCAGCCAAATTTCACAGAGAGTCATCTGGATCAGGGTGCAGATGGGAATGATGAAGTTAGGAGCTCCAGATGCTAGCAGCCGCCTCATCCTTCTCCCTGGAGAAGTGACCTTGAATGGCAGAACCACACTTACAGTTTGGGCCAAGACCGAGGAAACAGCTACAGTGAACAGAAGTCCAAATGTGACTTGCTGTAGAATGCAGGTGACTGTGTTGGGACGGCCAATAAAAAGCAAGGAACAGAGAAAACAGAAGATGAGGGAGATGAGCAGGATGTAGCTGAAAATCTGGTTATTAGCCTTGACAGCCTTGACAATGGGGGTATTCTGATATTTCAGAAAGACCCCAAGAACAACCACTGGGAGTGTAGATAAACCAAGAGCCATGCAGGCCAAGATCATCCCAAGTGGTTCTCTAAAATCCAAGAAACTTTCAGCTCTGGGAAGGCATTGGTTTCTCTCAGTGTTGGCATGCTGCTGATCTGGGCACTTCACACAGTGCTCCATATCTGGTGAAAAATTAAGCATTAGTCACTTCCCAGGATGTAAAAGGAAATAAGGATCTCTCTATATAGAGATAATTTCAAAATGTCATACTTACTGGCATGAAGTAAATATCACCAAGTACTACCAGATATGTGGTACATGTTATTTTTATGTCTTCATCATGTTCCCTCAGTCCTGCCCACATTCTCTTACTTTCATTCTGATTGAAACATTTTTTACTTGCAGTGACTATCACACACTCTTTGTTGTCATTTTCTCATTTCTTCACAATTGTTTTCAGTACCTATTCATGCTGCAATAATATTCCTGAATGTACAACTCAAATACCTCATTCAAAATCTTGGATAGTAAAGCTTGCACTTCCCTCTCTGTCTCTTTGAAATGCAAGTGTAGTGACCTTTCCTTGAAGTTTTAGATTTGCCTCTCCTACGCCTCTGTTAGGTGGTGGAGAACAGAGAATAAAATCACGGTTTGAATTGGTAAAATTATGCTATGTACAAACTTGTTTCTTCTTATCCCAAAGCCAATTTACAGCATTTGCTCTGTTGCAAGAACAGTTCTGGATACAAGGAAATAAATGAAAGTATGTGTGTGTGTTTGTGTGTGTGTGTGTACACACCATATATAGTGTGTGATCAGTCATGGGGCTTGTACCCTGGGCCTAGGCACTGTTCCTGATCTCTTCAGCTCAAAGCTATTGCTCTACTCCTTGAGTCACAGTGCCATTTCTGGTTTTATGGATATTAATTGCAGATGAGAATCTCAAGAGTCTCAAGGACTTTGGTGCCTGGGCTGGCTTTGATCTGTCTTCCTCAGATCTCAGCCTCCTGAGTAGCTATGATTACAGGCATGAGCCACTGGTGTCCAGCCTTATTTTGTGTTTTAAATACAGTTTTGAAGATAACAGAGACCTTGTACTTATCAAAGCATTGCTTAAAATATGATAGCAGTTTAACTTGTATCACTGACAACTTGAACACACATGCATGCAGGAGAATAGAAAAATTAAACCTATTTGTAAATTCAGAGCCTATGATTTGTTTCATTCTTCAAGAAGCTTTATCATCTTCATTGCAAGTAGATTGCTAACTGGTGGAAGGAAAAATTTGATTTGATATACTAATACACAATATCTTCCATTGAACTCTATGCATTAGAGGAGTCTAGGAGAGAGTATAAATTTCTCCCTCAGTCATGAATTTTCCTGTATCATTAACAATATCATCTTCTGAGCAATGTGTGCAATCAACACAAAGGCAGCCTTTTCCTCCTGAAGGGATTTCCTGAATCCAGGACTATAACTTTGACTGCAGACAGAGTTAGGATGCTGATGGAAATATGCTATATCTGTAACTTTATAAAATTTTACCTAACATACCAAATCCATTGTTTTAAAGAAACTGGATGATTAAGCATCATATATTATGCATGGAATCTAGTCAGTAAATTGAATTCCTGGATCATAAGAATATCACATGGTCACAAAAGTCTTATGTGTTAGAGCCTTAGTCTCTAGCCCGGTGAACTACTTGTTAGTAGAAAGTAAATGATCGTTAAGTAATGCACCTTCTATCTGGTGAATATTAAAAGCCCTTCTATTAATTGCAATAAAATATAATAAAAATTAAAAAAGTAAATGTTATTGGTCAGCCCAGTGGAGCTCCCTTGAATTCATGCCATTATATGTTGTCTCCTACTCAGCTATGAAATTGTAAAGAGCAAGTAGGAATACTCATCTTTGAAGCTTTAAAAGATGCTCACGCCTCCCTTTTAAAGGATTTTGTGAACTCTATACTTGCTGTATTTTTTCTTACTTTTCTAATGTCCATGAAGTGAGAATCTTTTCACATAGCCCCTTTCAGTAATGTAATGATATAACGAAAGTTGTCTAAATAGTAAGGCAACTAACTATTGAATGAAACCACCACATAATGGAGCAAAAGAAAGCATTCATTCACATATGGGGATTCCTCAGGTACTTTGTCACAATGTGATAAACATGCTAAAATATTTAATTTATATTTTATGAAAATATTGTAAATCAACATTAGGAACTACTAATTTATTTTTTTACTGTTGTGTTTATCCTGGGGCTTCAGTTGATGTCTGTGCACTTCGGCTTTTTAATTGTTTCTTTTGTGCTTAAGGTGAGCATTCTACCTCTTGATGCACAGCATAATATAAACTTTTTGGTGTTCATTTGAGATTTTTTCTGACAAGTCCAGGTTTAAACTGACTTATTATCTTAACACTGAGGATGGAAGTCTCTTAAGTACATAGGATTATGGGAATGAGCTACGAGCACCCAAATTTTCTTATTTTTTGGTGGTTAAATGAAGATAAGAGTCTACCACATGTTCTTGCTTGGACTGATCTCAGCCACCTGAGTAGTATTATTTCAGGAGTAAATTGCTGTTATTCAACCAGATATACATTTCAAGGGAGAATTTTACTTAATTATGCACCATTGAAATAGTTATAATTAAATCAAACACACCTCTGTTGTTCCTATGGCCCACTGTACCACAATTTCAGATAAAGAAAACTGATGACCATGTAGAGGATCTGGAGAAAATTTTCCTAACTTCACTTTAAGTTCAAGACGTTCTGGAAAACTCCAAATATTTACACTGTTGTAATCTGTCTCTAACTTCTTTTTGTCATCCTAAATCACTTGATTTCCTGCAGGATTGTGAAACTGGATATTCTTCAGAAAATGGTACAGCTGAAAGGATCCAAGATTTTATGGTTAAGACAGAAAATGTGAACTAAGAAACACTCCTGAATGCCTTTAATTTTTATTTGGAATTCAAAAATAGCAGAGAACCATGATGATGTAAACCAGAAGAAAATCTATGGATGAGTAAACACAATCTTTCTGAATCCATAAGAGTAGAAGGCCTCTTTTCAAGAGAAACCAGTTCCACAGTCATGCATGAGACAATTCTCAGTTACCTAGTTACAGTTTGCCACAAGCACTAACTTTATGGATGTCTCTAGTTTGTGCTTCCTACATTATTAATGCCAAAAGTAGAAGGAAACTGTGCTAGTTATGAAAACTAGGTTTAATTCTATTCAGCATATCATCCTTCACTATTACATAAGAAACTCACAGAGAAAAGGTGAATTTCTACTTTACAAAACATCAACTATGGTACGTCGAAGTTGTTCGTAAGTGAATGAATTTATAGAACATAGTATTAGTTTCCTCCTTGTTTCTGGACTGCTTTTCCGAAAAGCACATGAACATGTGTCTAGAGTGACTCAAAGACATTTGAGCAAGTATAGTTTTTTTAGTTTTGGAAAGATACCTGAAATATTTAACTTCATATAGTAAGAAAAATATCTAAGAAGTGACATTCCTCATTATAGGTGCCATTGAACAGAAGGCTTTACCTGTGCAGGAGAAGGCCCTGTCCCTTTTATATTTCCCATTGTTTGCACTTCTGATTGATAAAGATGCATCTCATACATAGCTTGGGCCACAGCATACACAGCGTTGTATATATTGCAACTGTCTCCACACATAGTCATGTCAAAAATGTGCCAAGGTAGCCAGTCCAAGGAGACTTCTTGAGGACAGTTCTTTCATTTAACACAGTCAGATTCAGAATTTGAGCAATTAAAAGAGAGAAGTCATAGCCAAGCAAGGAAGAAGTCTTCTGGGTATTTGGAAGGATCAACTGCCTTAACAAAATCTGTGAGATCCTGAAACATCTGGGTGATGGTGTGAAAAACTGAGAGAGGGCCGGGAGTTTGGCCTAGTGGTTAAAGTGCTTGCCTAGCATGCATGAAGACCCCGGTTCGATTCCTTGGTACCACATACATAGAACAAAGCCAGAAGTGGTGCTGAGGTTCAAGTGGTAGAGCTCTAGCCTTGAGAAAGTCCAAGGACATTGCTCAGGCCCTGAGCTCAAGCCCAGGACTGGCAAAAAAAACAACTGAGAGATACATGGACTGAACCTAGCATGAAATATCTCTTCTTCATGGTTAAATCCCACTGCGAGTTTATTATACACACTTTTCCTTTTATGAAATATTGCTCAACAAACCTCATGACATCTAGTAGGGATTCATTTTCCCCATATATAATGATGACACTTGCTGAAGATTTATTAATCTGGACCTAAAGTGCCATGAATTTTAATGATAGGGCATAGGTTGGGATTGTTAGTTCAAATGCATCACAAATGCTATTCTTGGCCATCTCTTCTTTCAGTTCAGGAAGAATCCACAAACCACTGTCATCTTGTGAGATTAACAGTCCCACCCAGTTCCAGCTAAAGTGAAGCAGTAAGGAGACCATGGCATTGGCTATCCATGTATCCTTTGATGCCATCTGATAGAGTGTAGGGAACTTTTTTGGTCACTTAGGGCATGATCAAAAGGCCCAAAGTTAAGCTAAAGGGAATGAAAACCGGATGTTCCTGAATGAGATTTTTTCACAGCCCCAATCAAACTGTATGCTGCATTTTAATAGTTGGTAGGTGAAAGGTAGGATTTTCTTTTAGTGTTTAATGATTTTATTAGTTTACAACACATCCCTTAATTACTGCAATGCTGTTTGACTTTATTTGTCAATATTTCCATCAACTTTTCCCATCTATACCAACTCTATTCACCCCTTTATGCTCATAATTTCATCTTCACCTATGCACACTGAATATTGTTGTAAATTGCAACAACGTACTCCTAATTTTACTTCCCCTTTGAATATTCCCTTAACACCTACACCACTCAGACAAGATATAATTCATTTTTCTAGTGTTCATTTTTAGATATTTAGTTTATCAGAGAGGTTTTACTGTTGAATTCTTTATAAAAGCAAATGAATAGGGTGGTCAGTATTTATTTTATAATTTCTGTTCATATTTTAGACTTAACTTGCAGATATGAGAGGATACATGCCCCCTTTCTCTTTCTGAGGATAATTTACTTCATTCAACATAATATCATACATGCAGCTATGTCAGAGGCCTGGGGGTAATAGTACCAGGGCAGACTCAGGGCCTCATGCATTTCCTTGGCTTATTCTCTCAAGGCTAGCACTCTACAACTTGAACCACATTTTATTTTCTGCTTCTTGCTAGTGAACTGGTGTTAACTCTTCTATGTAATTAGGGTTAGAGTTGTGAATCACTAGTACCCAGCTCAACCTAACCTTCCACTTTAAAAATCTTTTAACATTTTCTGGTTTTTTTTTAAAGAAAATAGTTGATAAGACTTAAAATTTCAAATAATCCATTTGTGTACTCCACATTTTTCCAAAATCTATGCTGAACAATGGGAGTATAATCCCATTACCTTGAAAGCCTACTCTTTCGTATAATAAAATTTGATAGAATCACGAATCCAGTCTCTTCATATCATTTGTTTCTTATATGTGAAATGGCACCAAATCTCACTCAATTCTTCCCACCCTTACCTGTGGAAACCTGTAGAGATCCAGAATTGTACCAATTTGGGCAGATGTTAATGCTGATGGCCCTGTAAGTACTGCTATAGTCATGCTGTCTCTCATACAAGAGTAGTTTGGAATGTTGTAATTACCAAAGAGGCTAATGAAGAGATTTTTAAAGGCATTCCAAGCTTCAATTTGAACATTACAGATATCAAACCCCAGAGTCAAGTTATGTAAAAGTTCAGGGTTTTTGTTGATCTCTTTGATAGCAAAAGCCAAGGCCAAAATGAACTGGTAGTTCTTGAAGATAAACCTGGGAAATGAGCATTGAAATTTGGGAGGCATACTTCAAAATGTACAACTTTGAGGGATTGAATGCTTGCTTCTCTTCAAATGAGTATATTATCATTACCATCGATTGGGGTGTAATAGGAATGTACTAAACTCGGGACCTGGGCACTGTCCTTGGGCTTTCTCAAAGCCAGAAATCTACCACTTGAGCCAAAGCACAATTTTCTGTCCTTCTCTATGTATGTGGTACTGGGGAATCAAACCTGGGACTTTGTGCATGCTAGGGAAGCACACTAGCACTACGCCAAACTCCCAGCCAAATCTTCTGCTTTCTATAGGATTAGATAAGGAGAGGCATGAAATCCACAAACTTAAGCTAAGAGAGACCATGTTCATTCTCCATTACTTCAGGCACCATAGCAAAAACCTTTCTCCATCAAATATGGATTACCATCAAATATGGATTATGCTTTCATGAGACCCCCCAAAACTCCATGGGCTTTATCTTGGAGTAGCTAGCTCCACTGTAAAAAAAATCTTATGTCTTGAATCACTCAATTTATGTTGTAATGATAGCAAGCATATAAAAACTCAAGAGAAGCAGTCTAAACTGGAGTTTGATACTAGAAATATGGCATGAAAATGCTATTCCCTTGTGGTAGTTGTTAGGAAGTAGACACTTTGGATATATTAATTAATTTGTTAATTGCATAATAAAAATATACGATTTATTTGAAAAATATCTTAAGGAAAGTACCTGCAGATTATTACTATGAAGGATCCTTTGGAGATAGAATGAGTTCACATTTTCATTGCTGATTTTCTGTTTTCATAAAGTTCTGCCCATAAATCCCATGAGAAGTATAAGTTTCTCATTTCAATGATGACTTTTAAAATACATTGATACATATTAACTTCTGGTCCTATTAGTCATTCATACACATTTATACCTGTATCTACCTCTGTATGAAACCAACCAGCCAGTTTTGATGTAATTGTTCCGGAACACAGAAGTAGATTCTGAAAAACATTGCTTCAGTTTCTAGTAGAAAATACATGAAGATAGAAGTAAATTTGTTCCAAAAGAACTGTGTGCATGTATATAAATGTCACAATGAACTCTCTTCAAAATATAATTCATACTAAATAATAAACAAAATAACAAATTTGAAAATCCAAAAGAACTACAGTTTTGATGATGGTATATAAAAACTGAAAACTGGAGATACCTCAAATAATTTCAGATCAATTATCTTCATGGAAGGAAATTTGTCTGTAGCCTTTTACTACAGAACTCATGCCACTGATTCAGTTTGTTTGTAATAGCATTACTTCATCTTCTACAGTGACAGCTGGTACGGAGGATATACAGGGAATCTGGAATAAAGTATAGAGGTTACAGCCCTGGAAATATAGCAAACCCCAAGTCCCCTCCTAACACCAGGTAGAAAATTACTCCACAGTAGATACAAGATAAAACAATGAAAGTAATCTATTTGTTGTGCATAGGGATGGAAGTTCATGGGATGGAACCCGGAGAACGTTCATGTGTGCACATGGAGTTGCCACAGCCATAGCTCATCCTGAAAACAAAACAGAACATGAAAAGGCAATGTTGAGTTACTTATGGCTTGTTCTCTTCATGGCTAGAAGCATCACTGTTACTGCCATCTGTTCCCAAAGTGTAGAAAGGGAAAAACCCAGAAATTATCACATCTCCATCCATGTGTGCTCGGTGTTTCATTGTAGAAAAGCAGCTAGTGTCAGCCAAGGACTTGATAGGGAGTGAAAGCTGGAGAATAATGAGTGTGAATATCAAAAAGCACATCTCTGAAGTATCTACACAGCTGAAATTCTGGCTAGAAGTTAGGCTCATAATGTCAGATATGTATATTAATATATTTTTTATATATGCACATGTTCCTTTTTACTGACAGAGATGTACACTGTAGCGTACCTTTCATTGAAACCTATTGTGAGTTCTTAGGAGGAACGGGCAAAACTCTTCCTGAAGCTCTGCATCTGCTGCCTTGGAACCAGGAGAAAAACATGAGTTGAAAAATATGATTGCAACCTCTCCTTCTTCAGCCCTAGTGCTATGGATTTCCACAAAGACTGCAGATAATGGTACCCAAGGGATGAAGTCATCTTTGGTCCAAAATC